>OX459095.1:65436095-66036095 GCA_949775045.1 Metridium senile
CAGGAAGCGAAGCCGCGGTCCATGCTATGCATACCATATTTGAGGCAGACGACACAGACGCTGTACTTCTCGTTGATGCGTCGAATGCATTTAATGCACTGAATAGAGCTGCAGGCATGCACAACATCAGAGTCCTCTGCCCTATTATTGCAGCATATGCCATAAACACATATAGACAGCCAGCAAGACTATTCATCACTGGTGGTAAAGAACTTCTGTCAGCCGAAGGAACAACTCAAGGTGACCCAATTGCTATGGGTCTGTATGCTCTGAGCATCCAGCCTCTTATTTCATACCTAAAGTCAAAGTCAAATGCAAAACAATGCTGGTTTGCGGACGATGCGAGTGGTATCGGATGTATGAAGGATGTCAGGGAATGGTGGGACGCACTGAGTGTTTATGGTCCAGAAATGGGTTATTTTCCTAATGATAAGAATTGCTGGATTATTGTTAAACCCGAGAAGGAAGAAAGTGTGAGAGAAGTCTTTAAAGACACTGCCATCAACGTCACCACGGAAGGTCATAAACACCTCGGAGCAGTAATAGGATCAAGATCGTTTCAGAATGAATATATCACCGAGAAAGTAGAAACCTGGGTTAAAGATATAAACAAGTTAGCTGAATTTGCATTGTCACAGCCTCAAGCATGTTACGCTGCTTTTACCTTTGGTGTAAAACATCGTTGGACTTACTTTCTTCGGACACTGCCAGACATTCAAGATCTGTTAGAGCCTCTAGAGAAAGCTATTTCAACTGTCCTCATTCCTGCAATCACAGGACTCGACATCAACCAAAACGACCGAGATATCCTCTCATTGCCGGTGCGCTATGGGGGTCTGGGAGTCACAAAGCCCAGTCTGGAGGCGGAGCGGGAGTACTCGTCATCAGTTAAAGTAACTATTCCCCTTGTTGAGAAAATTGTTTCCCAAACACATGGCCTCCCGGATGGTGCTGAGGCTAGGTCGGCGCAACTTGAAGTCCGAAGCGAAAGGGAAAAGATCATTAAAGAAAGGGCGAACAATATGAAGGACACGTTATCACGAATGGTTTAAGAGCATTAGATCTTGCTGCAGAAAAAGGAGCGTCGACCTGGTTAACAGTGATGCCAATTAAGGAAATGGGCTTTAACCTGAACAAGAGAGAATTTAGAGACGCTCTTCGATTACGCTATGACTGGCCAATTGACGACATTCCCTCAGCATGCGTATGTGGAGATCAATTCTCTATAGACCACGCGATGATATGTAAACGCGGTGGCTTTATTATTCAGCGCCATTACGAGCTTCGTGATCTCGAGGCTGAGCTACTCAATATGGTCTGCAATGACGTAGAGATCGAACCTGTGGTGCAAGAGATCTCAGGAGAGCACTTGAGTAAAGGGACAAATAACGCCCCAGATGCGAGATTGGACGTTCATGCACGTGGATTCTGGGAAAGACAACGTTCTGCCTTTTTTGACGTAAGGGTTTGCCACCCGAATGCAGAATCGTATTATGACCTAGAACCACAACAGATTTACAGAAAGCCCGAAAACGAAAAGAAGCGTCTATACGCGGATAGGATTATCCAAGTAGAGCAGGGTACATTCACTCCACTGGTTTTTACTATTACCGGAGGCATGGGAAAAGAATGTCAAAGATATCATAGCCGTCTAGCAGAACTTATCGCCAACAAAAAGGGAGAGCCCTATGCCAAAACAATATCATGGATCAGAGCCAAAACGTCATTTTCTCTAATTAGATCGGCTCTTGTATGATTAAGAGGCTCACGAACACTAAAAAGAGCAAAATGTGATATTAAAAACATTGATTTAGAAATCGAAACAATAGAATGCCGCTTATAGATTTTAGTTAGTTTTACTTCATTTTTTTAGATTTGTATATTATATTTTTAAGAGATTGTATAGATTTTTTTTATATACACAATTTTCCTCTATCCTTTCTTTGAATTTTCTAAATTATTGCTACTTTTATGCATGTAATATGACAACGATTTTAGATACACGATGTAATTTTATATAAATTTCAATGATTGTAATTATTATTATTAAAGTATTATTATTTTAAAAAAAATTATTATTATTATTATTATTATTATTATTATTATTATTATTATTATTATTATTATTATTATTATTGTGATAATATATATATAAGACAAAACACTTATTTCACGACATTTCGATGTTGCTGACATCATTTTCAAGTGAGGTTTATTCAATAAATTTGAATATTACATGCATTGAGATAGAATTATCCTCTTGGGATCAATAATACGCGTGACAACTTATTAAACAAATACTTTTACTATTATTATTGTATATTATTATTGCCGTGTATGACGAACCCTCTTGAGATAGGCATCGCCATAAGTATGTTGTGACTAGGAAGTAGCTCGATAACAGGATATTGCGTTAGTACAGATCATTATAAAACCAAAGATTGACAATGTAACTTTGCACAATACAACTCTTGTAACTCATACACTACCGGGCTAGGACTGTAGTTTAACTTGTACTAGAAAGTACGGACCTACGTAAGGATAGTGGTTTTGTAAGGAATTCCTTCTACCAACCACACCTACTAAGGGAAAGTCTTTCTGGTCGAGCAGGCTGAGCACTAAACTTGGTGTGTTCAATTATAACAAGTATTAAACGAATAAGTTGCCAATCAGGGTGCCTAATCTACCATTTGAGTGGGTCAACATTATCAATAAAAATATAAATTGTAAATATTTATTGTCATTATCAACAGATTCTGTTACCATCCAAAGCATCAAATACAAGAAATCCATTACAAGAATACACTAATTGTTTCTCACAACTCGAAAAATGGCAAAGTCGATAAATGATGACAAAATCTACACAAATGGACATCTTGACGAGAATAAAAGAAGTGATGGCAGCAAGAGGAAGACCCTCCAAGATCATCAAGCTCCTGACTTTTTACGAGAACCATTCATCACTTCGGGATACAGGGATAGTGAGAATATCACCGTAAAACAGTGCCTTCTTACTCTATTCACTGTCCATAACGAAACGTTTAATATATGGAGCCATATTATTGGTCCAGTTTTCGTCTTCGCTTATTCAATGCATCAGATCTCTAGCCATGGTTTACTGATAGGCAATCCATCTAGCTATCCTTTACTGTGTTTTGTTCTTGGTATTTGTACCATGCTATTTTTCAGCTCGTTTGCTCATCTATTTTGTTGTATGTCTTGGCGTGCTCGCCATACATGTTTTTATATTGATTATGCTGCTATAAGTCTGTTTACCTTTACACTATCTCAAGGGTCTATATACTATAATCGCCCTTTATCACACGACAGCAGTAGTCTTTATAGGTATCCTTATCTATTTCTTTGTTTATCAACAGCTTTTTCGTGTTTGGTCACGTACAGCTGCTGTGCATCTCGGCATCGTCTGCGCAAATATCGATTTTTTTCTTCGCACCGGTCTCAACCTTGTTAAATCTGTATTTGATACCTCTCCCTTCTGGGCACGCTGTTTTTTGTATGAATCAGACACATGCAGTCCTTCGCTCAAATATACATTTCATCGATGTGTATTTCTCTATTTGTTAACAGGGCTAGTGAATGCATTTAGGTTACCAGAGCGGCTTTTTCCTGGGTATTTTGATTTTTTCGGTCATAGTCATCACTTTTTACATGTATGTGGTGTTTTCGCTAACTTAGATGCGTTTAATGTCATGCTTACAGATATGATCGAGAGAAAACCGTTTCTGTCTTCTTCTCCCGACCAACCAACATTCTTGACTACTTTTGGCTTTCTTATTGTTGTGGCATTTGTAAATTGTTGTATAGTTGTACGGTTTGTAAGTAAATGGCTGCAAACAGAGGAGGAGGAGCTGTTTTCAGGATCCAGCAAGTACTTGGTCGTTTACAGGACAACAAGTGATAATAACTCAAACACCATGAAAGAAAATAAGAAAACACAATGATATTGATGAACAAATCAAAAACAACAATGATGATAATATCTATGACATAATAAAGATATCAGCTTTGTTTCTAAACTGAAGTAAAAATATTCATGTAATATAACATCTCTCGTCCTTTTGGTATAACAGTTAGACACTCAAACGAAAGAACCTGTGAGCCCTAGCCCATCTATAGTAGTGAGCACTGACTATAGGGGAGTCATTTCCAGAGATTTACATCTAAACTGGTCAATAATAAAGATGACAACAATAACAACAAACATCGATATTTTTATTGACAATCACAATGAAGCACAGCTCTAATATTAATATAGAATAATTGTTAATAAATTCATTATAACTAAGTGTTTCGTCTTGCAATAGTTGAATTCTTAAATCAGCAAAGTGTTAATTTGTCTCTACTCTAAGAACTGGTAGTACTACTTCATACGACATACCAGCACATAGATTACGTAATTGAGGAGAATATGAACATATGACGTCAAACCACTCACATGTATGAGGGGGTGTAAGGGTTTGCGGTGATGCGTTTTACGAATCAATTTTCATTGATATCTGCGGTTTTACAAAATCAAATTTTGTGCGATTTACACCCCCTTTTGTTGTTCTCTTTCTTTTAAAAAGAAGTTCTTAAAAAAATATTTTTCTTCTTGTTCGTTCTTTAGTTTCTTCTTCTTCTTTATCTTCTTCTTCTTCTTCATCTTCTTCTTCTTTTTCTTCTTCTTCTTCTTCTTCTTCTTCCACAATTTTCTGTTATTCCCAAGATGGTTTTATAGAGGTTTATCAACTAGCTCTTTCATAGCTTCATATCATGTTAAAACATCTATCATAAAATGTACCATTGATAGACATATGTTTGATAGTACCATCTTGTTTTATGCTAGCATTGCTTACCAAATGACATCCATTCAAAACCTCATTATTTGATCACTTGTTTCATCAACGTTAGTTCAGTTTTCAATAGAGGTTAATTATCTATAGTCATTGGCAGTTTCAGATCAAAATTGTAGCTTTTCTTTGAAAACATGGCAAGAGTTCCGTTTTGAAATGTCTGAAAATGTAGCAGTGACAAGCTAGTCGCGATGCAAAGATTTTCACTGTAATTAGTTAATTCATTTACTTCATAAAGAATTGATCATACAACTCTATTTGAAATGGCCCGGCTTAGATCAATAAACCACAGCATATACAGAATACAGCGCTGTTCGTGTCATCACAAGAACCAAGAAACCCCAACATATCACACCCTCACACATGCAGAATTAATCCAGCTTCATTGGCTCCTAGTAGAAGAAAGGATTATATATAAAATTCTGTTATTAACATACAAAGCGATCAAAAACATTACTCAAGATTACATTATATATCTCCTATATGAACGAAAGGTAATATAATGAAATTTGAATTTGAATTTCTACATGAATACAAGCCAGCACGCGCCCTGCGTTCCGCTTCTAGTAAGTAACAATCTAATAATTTCAAAAACTAGACTTTCCACCTAACTTTTAGTCTCCCACTTTATCTAAAACAAGCCACTTTAAGTTAAGGCATTGAAATCTGGACCAAAGACATTTTTATTTCACAAAGCCTATGCATTATAACTTACATACGCTTTAGTGAATTCTTTAGAATTTTCATATACGTTTTAACTTTTTAGTAGTTTTCTTATTTCAATTATTTTATTTCATATATTATAAACGCATCAATTGAAACCTAGTGTAATGCGTAGCTTAGAACATC
Source organism: Metridium senile (assembly GCA_949775045.1). NCBI lineage: Eukaryota > Metazoa > Cnidaria > Anthozoa > Actiniaria > Metridiidae > Metridium > Metridium senile. Next base: position 65,441,798 of record OX459095.1, read on the forward strand.
TTTATTATATTTAATTATATGGATATATCCTACTATATAATATATATAAGAAGGGCTAATGCTCTAAACATCAGTATAAAGTTAAGTCAACATTTTTACGGTGTTACAACTTTAATTTCATTCTATTGCCTATCGTTTACATCAAACACCGTCGCAGCCTATACTAGTTTACTCGCTAGTTTCCATTCTTACTATATAGATGAACAGAATAAAGAATAAATGTCCAGATGGGATATTTTAATCTGAACCGCTCATTTAAATCATCTATTCAATAGAGATAATAGGTATACCTATATGTGCCACATAATCTATATCTATTAGGTTTGATAAAATCTAAATCATCACGTTACCTCACCCCCACATATAACGCGCCAACTGTTTTAGACTTTCTATTCAGCTTATGGAACAATTTATTGAATAACTTTAATTTATTGAAAACCCCACGTACCTCTGGGCACTAATAACGACTGCGAGGGAGCGACAACAGAGGCGTATATCGGATCGAAATAGATTAGTATAGTTAATATATAGTTAATAATGTTTCGCGCTATATGCAAAATTTTACCGCTAAATATGTTAATTCAAATCTCTGTATAAACTGGTAAGTGTAACCGTTAAACATGCATTCTAAGTACTACTGTCAAACCTCCGGGTAAGTCAAGATCGATTTTCAAGTAACATGTAAACTTCATAATTTCTAACTATATATATAACACATTGCAGATTTCGAACCCATAAAGCTACACCATGTCACTTAATAAGTTATAAAGATGTATCTGAAACCAGATGCAAAGCTTAGTACTTGAATGTAGTGTACGTACGTACTTTTCAAGTGGAGTGTGTATATGTACATTTGAACTAAAAATACATATATGCATACATACATACATACATATCAAGAGAATATTATATCATAAGAACCTAAATATTCTATACCTTCCCACTAAACACCAATTTTATAAGAACCTCTAGGCTAATTTAAAATAAAAACAGGTTCTGACATCCAATTTTTTTGGTGAAAATTAAGTCATCGCCATCAGTCTAGTCTTAACAAAAGATTATCTTTGCTGCAATGATTGATTAAAAGACTCACGCAGTACAGGTGAATCAATTCTTATCAAAGCTAATACTAAAACCTGTCATCTGATTAATGTTATGTATGAATTTGTACTTGTAGTTTTACCATAACACCAAAACATCTCATGGCAGATAATACTAAGATGCATCTGATTAATAAAGTTATATTGTATGAATTTCTACTGCTAGTTTTACCATAACACCAAAACATCTCATGGCAGATGATAGTAAGAAATATCATACACCTGATTAAAGTTTAGTTAAAATGATATTGTTATAACTGTTACTCAATACCATACAAACACCAGAACCTCTCATGGTAGTTATAGATGATACTAAGATGTACAACAGATCAGTTAAAGCTGTAGTTATATTGTATATACTGGTAATGTATATGATGTTGTTATAACTGTTACTCAATACCATACAAACAACAGAACCTCTCATGGTAGTTATAGATGATACTAAGATGTACAACAGATCAGTTAAAGCTGTAGTTATATTGTATATACTGGTAATGTATATGATGTTGTTATAACTGTTACTCAATACCATACAAACAACAGAACCTCTCATGGTAGTTATAGATGGTACTAAGATGTACAACAGATCAGTTAAAGCTGTAGTTATATTGTATATACTGGTAATGTATATGATGTTGTTTTAACTGTTACTCAATACCATAACACCGGAATTTCCCAAGTGTAAAGAAGCCTTTTTCAAATATTGGGTCCCCTGTGTCACCAAACCGCAGCTGGGAGACTGGGAGAGTGTTCTTGTCTGTAAGCCAACCGCTGTCCTCTCTCCATACGGCATCGTTGACATCACAATTACAACTAAAACCACCATAGCAGGTTCCTGTCACTGCGCATGCGCAGTTCCAAGATCCAGGGGTAGCACCCCCCCAGTAGTCCATCATATGACCATCACGTGACACCCACCAGCCATAAGCAATGCCATGCCACAAAAGAACGGAGTTTCGACACTCGTATTTAATGAACTGATCACAGTTCTTTGAAGCCTTGACGAGGGAGACAATTTGTTGCTTGTTTGCTTGTGTGTAGTTTATATCTTGTAGAAAACTACCTGAGATGTCAAATTGTATAGTCAATCATATATCTCGTCAAACTATACTCCCTAACCCTAACCCTGCGGTTCGTTTGATTATTTTGATTATCTAACTGTTGTATACATGTCTGTATGATTGTCCGTTGGTCTGTTTGTCCGTCTTTTTACTTTACCTGGGTTTGCATATCCTTCAACTATTGTCCTTGTCTCACTGTCATGACTCAACACAGTCACTCCCACATTGCCCTTGGATTCCATATCACAAAATATTGTGAACTCCCTCTCGCCACCAGGGCCATCAGGATCGATACTGTAATATCCACTAACGCGTTCACCAGCTACTTTCCATTCACTACAAGACCTGACATACACATGTAGATCCACGGTAGTATTAATAGAAGCAATAGCATTCTTCGCAGTGCAAGTATATCGAGTCGCATCAGCCTTAGATGTTACAAGAATCACCAAAGTTCCATTTGGCGATACCCGATGCTTGTCAATTTCCTGGCCATCTTCTCTTAGCCAGGAAATATCTGGAGCAACCACACCACTCCAGCCTTGACAGTCCAGTGAGAGAGATTGTGTGATATGACCAGTAATTCTTGAAGGCGGTTTGGTAAGGAATTTGATTTTTTCCATGACCTGGAGTTCTGCTTTAGCTTCAATGTGGTTGATAATGTTATATGCAATGCATGTGTAAATGCCGCTATCGTTGCTCACTGATTTGATGAACTCAAGCGTTGTTACGTTCACTTTAATCTCTTTTCCTCGGTGTGTTTGATTTCCTTTGTACCAAGTGATCATTGGTGGAGGATACCCCTTGGCTCTACAATGGAGGAGAACCCGGCTGCCGACTTTTACCGCGGCACTGTTTGGCTTGTATTCAAACTGTACGGGTGCTAGAAATGAAAAGAAGGAATACATTTTAAATGCTTTTCTAAGAAATCTATCATGCTGTATTAGAGGTTATGATAACACTTTTCACAACGCCTCAATTGCGCTATATGTGCGAGCCGCTATTGCTGCACACATGCATCTTATAACCAGAGCATGTAATGTATAATGTATACAGAGCAGATTTCGTATGACTGTAAAACGTTCAGAGCCGTGCATATCATGTGCGTGCCCTGCCGCAACCGTGATGTTTCTAGTCTAGTTGTGCCGTGCCGTGCCGTGATACGAAAACCGTTCGAATGACTTACAGAGTATCCGTTCGTATTACTTACAGAGTATATCAAAGGAAACAAAAGCTTTGGCTTCTCCAAGTACATTCTTTGCCAGGCAAACATAAACACCTTGCTGTCCAATCACAGCTCTTGTAATCGTAAGAGTTCCATTCTCATGGATCACGTGATGCTTAGACGGCAAGGCACCAGCAAGTCGGTACCAGGTTACACTTGGTCCTGGTAGGCCGTCTGCTTGACAGTGGAATGAGACCGTTCCTCCTGGTTTGACGATTAGAGACTTTGGTGGTTTTGTTATTATTGGTGCTCTTACTGATATTCCTGGATCACCTACAAACAAACAAACAAAATCAAAACACACAAATCACATTAGACAAAAATAAAAAATAAACTCGAACAAACATACATACAATCGAACAAAACAAAAGATATTATAGCTAGCAAGATAAAGATATATGAGAACAATATCAATAGCAAGGTTAATCAAGCAAGGCTGTGTTTTTTGGGTTTTTTTTTGCTGTTTTACGGCTAAACTGTTTATCCCCATTGAGGATTGTACACAGACAATCTTGCACGACTAAACATGTACATATAAATAAATATCATTGTTAGTTCATTATTGGTAGTTAGCACTTTACTATACCCCATTATCATCTGAAATATTTTGTACCTTTATCGCCCTTTAATGACGGGGGTCCCTGAGGGCCCATTTCTCCTCTGGGTCCAGGTGGTCCCGATGCTCCTTTTAGGCCCACAGTCCCTGGTTCTCCTTTAGCACCAACGATGACCAGTTTATCATTTTCTATACAGTATACTTTGTGTAAATTCTGCATAAACACATGGACCTGTTTTTTTAATTCTTTCTCTATTTGTAGACGTAGAGGTTGGTCGACCAGTGAATTTCGTTTACGCTTCACACCTGCGGGAATGAAATTGAGATTTATATATGGGCGCGCGGAGAAATATGAAATATATCTTTGAGTGTTCAACTCGATATCTCCAAGCGCCATTGTAGATATTTAAACGATGATGACATATTTATGAACCACATGCACCACGTACCAAAACCCTACCAATCACTAACAACAACAACAAAAGTGCCAAAACAATAACAACAACAACAACAATAACAACATAAACAATAATAATAGCAATAAAGTACAACAACAATAATAAAAACAACAAAAACATAAGAATAACTAACTTTACTTTACCAAAGTATTTTGAAAAGAAATATCTACTAAAGCAGCCTCAGCAACAACAACAAGGTTGAAAATTGTAAAAATTACAGCGATTGGAAAATCTCAGATTCATAATTGGATTCACAAACTAATAGTCGCAAAGCAATGATTGTCACTGTAAGTAAGATATTATAGGGCGTTGAAATAGCTTCTCGAAACGAATAGTTGCAAATTGAGCCAAAGGGAGATACAAAAAGATCTGTTCTTTTAGACATAATACTGAAAAATTACTGTGTGACAAAAATAGCCATCAGTTCTCGTCATATCCCCCACTGTTTGTAGCTTATACGTAAACACTCAAGAAACTGATAAACACGCGAGAACTATTCTAGTTTTACAAACATTATCTGACACATTGAAGAAATAGAACTTAGTTTTGTGTAGTGTTGTGTGCTATACATATATACTTTGGATTATGTCTATATTTCAATTGTATTTCACTTCAAATTATTGACAAATAGTATTCATGTTAGCCTCCGTACTTAGCCCATGTCACCTACAGTGACCGAGTAGTGGTTAGTCAAATAACAAAATAACAAATCTTAACGTTTTATACTCAGATCATTAAAGCGCATGTTTTTGCAGTGAGTAATTATAACTGTTGCACATTGCATCGATTTACTCACAGTTATTTGAGTAACCACTGACTATTCAGTATAAGCCTTGATGTGTCGATTTACCTATAGTAGGTATTTGAGTTTGACTACTCGTTGTTGAAGTAGCATATCTGGATTGCTTTTTTTTACTTCATGTATTTGAGTAACCACTACTCAGTCGTGTTTCGCTAGATAACAGACCTACTTACCGACATAGTTTCGCTGCACGTTTGTCACATCATAATCCTCATTGTATACGAATTGCGCAGTTTTCTTTTCTATGTTTTCCGTCTTTTTTGTTAAAATCGAGTAACGATATTCTTGTAAGAATAAAGTACCCACAGATATAATTAAAGAAATAAGCGACACGAAGAGAACCAAAGCAAAATAAATTGTCTCTTTTCTACTGAACCCTTTTCTGTCCGCCATTACTGTGTTGTGCAAGAAACACGATATTTATAAAAGTAGTTTTCTCTAGAATTGACCTTAAAATATACTATCGTGCTGGGCCTCATTTAACGGTAGGATATTCCGACAATGTCAGACAGAAAACATGGTAAGTCGGTAGTGAATTTAGTTTTTTTTACATATATACTTTATTCAAAGTGGGTAGACAAATAACTGGTTTCCACATAAAAATCAAAAATGAAGGTTTGGATTACAAAACTTACTAAATACACGAAAATTACAAAAAAATTAATGCGAAAAATTACAATCATACTGACAAGTTATGTTATTACAATTAAATCAAATAAGGAAAAATAATAGGAATCAGTAGCAGAATCAAAATTGACGGGCAACAATAAAGGAGTCGAGGTCTTCTAACTGCATGTGAAAGAAGATGAGACTGAAACCACTGGTTTTAATAGAAGGAAAGCCGTGAGTACTTACAGATGTTTGAGATTGTTTTCTCTTAATTAACACCACACACCGAATCGAAAAATGGCGACCATTTTGAATATGTCAGTATTGCTTCCTATATATAGCTAGCCTCGCATCAGTACATGTGAAAACACCATTGTCAGTTGGCAGACAGGACCGTAGCACAAAATGATGGGGGGGGGGGGGGGGGGGTGGTATGCCTGCCGATTTGTAGCAATATTTAATCCTTTTAAAAACACATTTGATTTAATCTGTTATGTCTGTGAATTTGAAAAAAAATAAAAAAATATATGTAATCATTTAAAAAATCCATTTGATTTGATCATTAAATTTAATCACTTTGAAAATTCCCTTTAATTTAAACTTTTTTAAGTGTGTAAATTTGAACTTTTCACTATTTAAATTTTCATTTAATCTTCCTGGGGCGAACACGGCCTAAAGTTTGGAGAAGGTCTGGGTACTAAGAGAATCAAGATGGCGGACGACGTCGACGACGTTGGTGAAGAAGTCGAGTCTTTTTTGGCGTCCGTTTTAGAGCAATCGAAAAAGTTGGACATTCAGAGAAAAGAACAAGAATTTTCCAAAGACTTTCTTGGTAACCTGCTTGGTAACCTGGAAAATTCTTGTTCTTTTCTCTGAATGTCCAACTTTTTCGATTGCTCTATTAACACCAACGTCGTCGACGTCATCCGCCATCTCCGCCATCTTGATTCTCTTAGTACCCAGACCTTCTCCAAACTTTAGGCCGTGCTCGTCCCAGGAAGATTAAATGAAAATTCGAAGTTCAAAATTAAACTAGACGCATAACTGCGTGAACTCGGGCTTCATTACGATTATGTAATCATTTTCTTTGATTAGCTTGAGATGATTTGAAGCGAAAAAAAGTTATTTTTTCGGTCGTCCTCCTTTTCTATTTGGTCCGTTCCTTCAGTCCGTGATCCGCTTGCCTGTGCTGCTTTTACCTGGATATCGATGTTCGGTTCGTTCAGTGATACATGCGAGCTCAAAGACTGTCTAAGAAACAGTGTTATTAAAGTTGTTCTTGCAAAATAAACGCAAGAAAAAGCAAGATGGATACTAGTCACTAAAGCAATTGGTGTTATATTTGAGGCGATTTAGGCTGTTGGATGTAGTTTTCAGAGAGGCTGATTTCAGCTGTTTTATATTTGTTGTTGTCGAGCTTGGCATTGAGGTTTAAAATCGGTCACGTTATCTGACATATTGTAAACAAAGAAATATTACTTTCATCGTTCAACTGCTAGATAATAGGTTGAAGCGATTAAGTTTAAACTTAAAAGTTTTGCGTATAAGTTTGTTGTTCTTTGCAAGAAGCTAAGCGCTCGGCAATCGCCAATCAATCGCGGATCGCGGATCGCGGATCTGAAGCTTGTACGAGCTAATAGTATAGTCAATAAAATTAAACTATTGACAGATAAACTCGTTATTTTAATCAAAAATATAAAATAAATAATTACAAGAAGCAAAATATTTACCCTAAACATCACTAAAGTATTATACGGTTGTTGTCTTCACTTCTAGTGCACTGTATCGTACTCTCTAAGAATGCTTACAATACAGTTAAATATCCAGTAGTAACAGCTTCGCCCTTTTTAACTGGTTTTGAATCAATTCCATAGCATTATGAGTTTATAGCAGGGACGATTTCTCGATAAATTCCATCATAATAAGTTGGCTCGCTTATTTAGCCCGTAAATTGCATGATCTTTATTAAAATTCACAGTGACCCTTTCCGAAAACATTCGACATAAACTTAAGTGTAATTCTACTGCGAATCATGTGGAGTGAGCGCATAAAATATGAGAATATTCCACCTAGAAATCAATCCTTCGACGAATCAAATATCCATGTGCTCGTATTGGCCAGTCTACGCATGCGCTGTGACCATACGCATGCGCGGTGACGACTAGACGGCGTTTTGCGACCCAAGAAGAAGAAAAGAAAAAAAAACATTGAAGCCCATTTTAAGACTCGGGTTTCCTTTGGAAAGCCCGAGTAATAATGAAAAGTTCAAATTTACACACTTAAAAAGTTTAAATTAAAGGGAATTTTCAAAGTGATTAAATTTAATGATCAAATCAAATGAATTTTTTAAATGATTACATATATATTTTTATTTTGTTTTAAATTCACAGACCTAAAAGATTAAATCAAATATGTTTTTACAAGGATTAAATATTGCTACAAATCGGCAGGCATACGGGGGCTCGCCCATTGATTTCTGAAAATAGCCCTGAAAATATCTACCATTCAATACACTCAAATCATGGTTCTCCCCCCAGGCAGCCATTTTTCGATTCGGTCTAAAACATGCACTAGAATACTCCACTATGAGTTGGCGGGTTCTTTACTGCCATGCAGTGTAAGCCTCTGTTGTGAGTAAACTATTAGACAAAGAGAAGAGATAAAATTAGATGTTTGCATGCCTTACCACGGACTGAATTCCACATCACATGCTAGCGAGGCTTACTGCACAATGAACAACTTGAACTTATATATATTCTAACAATTTTAACGTTTTTATAAAAAGAAAATATGTCTCATTTTTCCCTCCTAGTTTCAGACAAAGATAGCCTATACAAACGCTTTAAAAGCACAAAGAACATTACTACCAGTCTAGAACCCTCGCACCGAACCAATGTCATGTGGCTATTTACTGTCAAGGTGTGAGGGACGGTGTGAGGCATTGTATGAATTGACAGCTGAAGGTTGAAACTTAAAAAACATTGAAAATCACTGTCGATCAGGAGTTTATATGTTAGTTTGTCGGATTTTTGTATTTGGGACATTGGAGTTCCTTTGTTATTTACACGAATGGTACTGGTGTCGAGTTATCTTCGCGCGCTTTTGGGTAACGTGACGTCACAATCGATGCAGTGAGCGTCAATCGTGCATGAAATCATGTAAACAAAATGGCCGCCAAAACATACAGAATTGTACAAGATTTACAGTAAATTTATGCAAGAACTCACACCATGGCCGATAATAATGATAACCCAGATCATAAGCCAAGCTCTCTTGAGCTAATAAGCAAAGTTTGGTCCAGCTTGACTTCAAATGAAGAGCCAAACAACCCTACAGCTGAGAATGAGAATAACGACATTGGTGAAAATACCTTGGAAAAGTCTACAACAGAAAATGAGAATAATGACGATGGTGAACCATCTTTGGACGAGTCAACAACTGAAAATGTGGAAACAGAAGACCAACCTAGAAAGACTTCAATCTTCAGTAATATTTTCTCGAGTTTTAGCTCAACAGATAAGTCGGAAAATGACTCAAGTGAGAGCACCGACACAGACCACCACGAAGAAAGTGTCAGTGATAGCACTGAACAGGATTCGTCTTCGAATGATAGTGAAAAGCAAAGGCATGGTTCGTTTATAAGTGATTTGATTTCAAGTTTTACTTCATCTAATAGCGATAGTCAAGAAAGCACGGAGCGAACGATGCCTGAAAATGAAACTGACGACTTCGAAGCAATAGACGAGAGTATTGAGGTTTTCGATGACAATCCAAAGGATGATAGCAAGGCTGTAGATAGAAATGATAGTTTTGACCAACGTGTTAGATCCTCGAGTATGGCACTTTGTACTGAACCAGAGAATATTGACAGCAAAGATCTAGATTATGTTACACTCGTCTCGTCGTGAAAGCAGGTTGAGTAGAAGCTTTGATTTAAAAAAGGTATGTCAACATTTATATAAGGTAGTCGTACCTATTATCGCGCACATCATTTTGTGCTTTTTGCAAAAAATAATATATATCTTAGGTTCTTAAAAACTGCTTCAAAATTAATTCAAACAATTATGGCTGCTTATTCTGTTCAACCAACTTTTTTGGTCCACTTTTTTCAATAAACTTTTATATATTATTTTTTTACGAAAAGCACGATAATAGGATTTGCGCGATAATAGGTACAACTACCATATATATGGTTTTCGTGACAATGTGAAATATATACTAGCATTTATTGCGTAATAGTCAAATGAAAACAAAAAAGAAAAAATGGAATTAAGATCTACCATTGTGTGTATCAAAGCATAGTAGAGTGATTTTCATTTGACCGTGAAAGAAAAATGACTATTTTAATAGTTCGTACTTGTTGGTAAAGAACCAAAAAAATAGATTCAGAGTGTTAAAAATTCTGAAATTGCAGTCAGGATTCATTATTATTAATTTTTTACGTTTGTCTCTGACTTGAAAACTTGGAAGAATAGATGTTGATGATGGACCGAAACGTCTATTCTTCCAAGTTTTCAAGTCAGAGACAAAACATAATAAATTAATAATGATTCAGAGTGTAGTAACAACTATTAGTTTGCCAATTCTTTCACAGTCATATGAAAATCACTATCTGTTCCACAGCTTGATGAAAGCCACAAAAATAAACCACTAGTAGATGATCGAAAATCCAATTGATAATCAATCAATAAAAGTTGGGTATTGACATTGAATGGTATCAGTTACAATCGGTCAGTGCATTGAGGTACTCTTTTGAAACGTAAATGTTGCATGAGTGACCGTGTGTAAGGGTTTCATGGGGCTTTGTGGTATTTTGATGATTTTTGGGTTACAATCCCTCTTACATGGGGGAGGGGGGGGGGGGCACGACACTGCAAAAACTTTTTTGACAACACTGCATCACAATATCTTTCATCAAACACTACAGACACACCACAGCTTTTTAAACAATTCATAGCACATTGTAGCTTTGGAAAAGCAAACACCTCGCACTTAAGGCATTTACATCACCGCAACACTGCACTTTGAGAATGTTTTCACGGCCACATCACAAAAAAAAATCATCAATACTGCAACACCACAATCCCCCATGTCCCCCTCTTCTTATTGAGTCAAAAAAGTGTGTCTTCATATAGTATATAAACACACTTTCAATGTAAAATACAAATTGGTTTGATTCTGGCCTGATGTTGGTTTAATTTATTCAGACATTTCAATCTACACTTAGACCTTCATCAGTGATCGTTACCAACTTGTATTTTAAAATGAATCCTGGCTGCAAATTCAACATTTTTACACTTTCAATGTAGTTGTCATTAAAATGATATAAGACTTGGACAATTGTTATTTTAAAAATATTTATTATAACTTACAAAATATATGCAGTAAACATGCATTACTCAAAATATATAAAACTTACAAAAAGAATAAATCTAAAAAAAATATTTCCAAGAAAACTTGTATTTGCAAACTAAGATATTTATAGCGCGACGCACCTTACCGTAGCCACCTAATTAAAGTTTTGTACAAGTTAACCTATCAGAAAGCGAGAATTTGACCTTAATATAAAAGACACGCTGAGAGTCAAACGGTAAACACTTTGAAATGTTCAAAGCGAAGACAAGAGTGAAGTGTATAAGTGTCTGAAAAACCTCCCAGGATGTTTCAATTTGAAAAGGTGTAGCAAATGATTTGAAAAGAGAAACGTTTGAACGCTAAGCTAACTTGTACAAAACTTTAATTGGGTGGCCATGGTAAGGCGCATTATGCTGTAATAAAAATTACTTTTTAAACTAGCAAAATATAAAAAGGTATTCATCTAGTTTAGTTTCAAGCAATTTATATGCACAATGTTTAGTAGAAAACTTACAATTAATTTAACGTTGATATATGATATCTACTTATGTTTACTCTCAAGCTAGAGAAAAAGTAGCAATAATAGCTTGTAGAAATTTTGTCAAGCTCCCAGAATGAAATATACTCTGGAGAAACAGCTTGTTAACTGATTTCTCTGCTATGCAGTGTGTTATAGACATTCCCATCAAGGAAAAGTCTAAGGCTCACACTGCCAGGAGAAAAATTGTTTCATATTAAAATACTAATGTTATTTGAAATTGTCACTGTACTTGTATAAGGTTTACCCAGTCATGATTTTGACTATAATTATGATTAACTTGGACTAATCAGGCATCTGAAAATAGAACATATAAATTAAGTTACCTGTTACCATTAATATACAAACAAAATGGACATGTATGTGTTTTACATTACACAGAACTTTGTATAGTGGAGTTTACATTACATAGAACTATGTACAGTGAAGAATAACATAAAGTTGTTGTTACTATGCAAATAAAACAAAATAAACATGTCAATATTGTAGTTCTTGGCCTCATTTGAGTGATGTTCTATTATTGCTATAATTATAATGATGACAATGCTGATATTATGATAATAATAATTGAACTATTATACACCTATTACAGTAATGGTGATGATATAATAATGCTGTTATAACGCCGTGATAATAGATGGTTGTAATGATAAGAAGAATTATCATATGACCCGCATTTTGCTTGGCACACGCTCTTAAGAAAACCTTTGGAAAATCTCATGTGATGGGGTCCGTACCGCATTTTACAACTTGTGCGTACAAACACGTTACTTGAAACATCACAAAAATGGTCTTTAAATTGAAAAGAGTGGGACAATGATAAAAAACTTATTGACTGAGTTAGGTTGGGCCGTATGGGAAAATATTTGGGTTGGTCATTTATATGGTGTACATCATGACTGCGAGCCAAATATTTTCCCATCCAGCCCTCCCAGTTAGTTAATAAGTACTTATTACTTACGAGTGCATGAGAGAGTACTTTTAGGGCCAAATGAGTTCTTGACTACAGCACCATTGTGTTTATCAACACACCAACAAGTATCTTGGAAACATTGCCGTATGGCAAATAGTCCATCATAATCATCACACTGAGGTATATAGGCGTACTTTAAATGATCTGCTGGTACGTTCTGATGATACATTCTCACTAACCTCATGCATTGACTATCCTCTGTACAGAAAACAGAAATGAATAAATAAATGAATTGAGAAGGGAATGAATGAATGAATGAGTAAATTAACAAATAATTAAATAGATCCTATATTTGTCAGGGTTCGTACGGGTTTTGGAAATTCTTGGAAAGTTTTGGAAATTGGTAATGCATTTTTCCAGGACCTAGAAAGTTTTGGAAAATTCCTTTTTCGCCTGCTGGGCTATGGAAAAGTTATGAATTTTTTGTCGGTTGCCCAGCTCCTACCTTGCAAAGAACTGTTTTCTTGTAATTAAAAAATGGCTGATGATTTTTTTTGCCTGCCGCAATCAATGCCTGTTAGCACTTTTTGCTTGTGTGGTTTTGGAATTTTGAGTAATAGGCTTTGAAAAAGTTTTGGAAAAGTTTTGGAAGTTTTCTCTGAGGATTCTGTAGGAACCCTGATTTGTGAACCACAGACTGTGTTATACCTGAAACCACTGTATTGTAAAATGGTGAATTCAATAGGTTTTTCTAATTCATTGATAACATGACAACAATAGACCAAATCAGCTAACACGTTGCTATGTATGTTTCCACCAATTTCAAATTTTTGTCTGATGTACAGTATTTCCATATCAGGTGAAAAAATGTTTTATTCCCAGTGGTATTGGATTAGGTGAAAACATACATATCAACATGTTGTATTAGCTGATTTGGTCTATTCAGTACCAAAGTTGGAGGTTGGATGCTTTATTGTAGCTATAATTATAGCAGAATTTAAAATTTTGTACATTTTTACTAATTTTGATACCAATTTTCATCCAGTGTAGATACATGATTGTACACCTAGAATTTTACTTTAAAAAAATATATATTTTATGTGTACTGACACAGTTTATACAATTCAATAATGAACAACAAACAGGCCTTGAATCATCCACCCACTGTAATTGGCTGTTGTGGTATCCCTACCTCAAACCAGTTTAAGTTTTTTCCTTTTTCTCTTTCTTTCATGTGATAGAGTACAAACATTAAAAGCTTGAAACATAAATAGTACTAAATAATGATATTTTATGCTAATTCTATTGTTTAATTAGCACTATTTAGTACTACTTGTTTCACAGGTATAATATTTGTACTCTATTATTTTATTGATATTTGTGGTGAAGCTTAATAAATAAATAAATATAAGTTACCTCTCTTTGTTTTTCTGTGAGATTTACAAGTCTCTATCCCATTAGCTGTCTTTGTGACCTCTCCAATCTTACTACCAAGTTTATTAACACACCAGCATGTGTGAGTTAATCCCAATGGTTTCCAACACTGCTTGGTTTTATATTCACCATTCTGAGTACATTCTGGTAAAAACAATCCTGTTTGATTGGATGCTAAGGCTTTTTTCTTCTGCAGTAAACAAGGTGTTGTCTTGGATATTGAAGTATTGTTATTTACAGATGATTGTTTAGGTGGTGTTCCAACAGCAGGTCGTGACTCAACACTTTTCTTGGTTGAAAGAACACTTTTCTTGGCTGAAAGAGAGTATAATATAATTATGTTGTTCGTTTTAACTTCAACTTTCCTTGAAGTCTATCTAGACTTTTTAATATTGCCATCACGAATGCTCTTGTTATCATTTTAATGGTATCATTGCCATGATCACTATCATCATCATAATATAATTAGTATTGTACAACCCACTTACCGAGAATACCTCCAACTTGTGGTGAAATAGCTATAAAAAGTAAAAAAATAAATTAGTTCAAAAGTGTATTCTTATCTATTTTAATATTAGATATAAGTCAAAAAGTGTAAAGCAGTCTTTAGCATTTGTAGTTTTAAATGTTTTTATCTTTAAATGCAGGTTCTTTATCATGATAATACGAGTTTGATAATACTGTCTTAAGAAAGATTGTTGGTTTTGGTGCCTATGATGACCTGATTAATGGTCCACAATAGCTTTGGGTGTTCCCTGACAGCAGAGTGGGAAAAGGAGCCTCTGCTAACAGGGAACATTGGGTAGGATGCAGAATATGGTACTTTTTGGAAACCGGATGTGGGATGTCATCCAAAATAGATACCAGAATTGGTAATTTTGACAATGCAGGGCAGGATTGGGACTTAAACAGAGTTAATAGTGGGATTTGAAAACCCTATTGTCAGGCTCATAACATGGTATACTTTGAACCTATTGATCCCGGATCATTTGAAATTTTTGATCCCTGAGCCCAATTTTTTCCAAACTTTTGATCCTTGATCCCTGAATCAGACTCAATTTCCCACTGATCCTCGATCCCAGCCCTTCGATCCCTGAGCCCTGGCCTCTGATCCCTGATCTGGGCCTATATACCATGTTACGAGCCAGCTATTGTGGACACTACTGAATGAAAGTCAGGAGGGGAACATGTTATAATGGGGGGTTGTGGTTTTGATGAATATTTTTTGCAGTGTTGCAGTTAAAAAATTATCAAAGTGCGGTGTCAGACACCAACAGTCTTTCTTTGTTTTTATTATACCCTGATAGTCCGCCATTACTTACTTGCACACTTGAACTGACATGCTGCCTTATTCAAGAAGTTATTCTGATTGCCACCACATCCTCCATAGATGAACTTTTCACACTTTTTAGTCTTATGATTGAAATAGAACCGTGGAAAGTAAGCCATGCAAATACCACTGTCTTGGGGAAGAAAACATAGACCAACGCCTAGAAAATACAATAACAGAATATATAGATAGGAATAATAATAAATAACTTTAATATTTAAAATGCCATTAGAGGCATTGGGGGGGGGGGGGGGGGGTCCAAATCCCATTTCCTAGTTTATATTTGGACCAAATCCCAGTCAAAAACCACAAAATCCCACCAGTTTTGCTCAAGTTTTCAATCCCAATCCCATTTTCTATTGGTCTTTTATTTGTAAATCCCAGTTCCAGTGCATCCAATCCCATTTTCCCAGTCAAAACTAAGGCCAATCCTAGCTCCCATTTTACCCCTTCAGGACCCTTCAGGACCCTTGTGAACCACTCAAGAAATGCGATAAAACTATCACGTAATAAAAATAGGTACTTGTAGAATTGTTTGGCTAGAAACTTATCAGTTAACCTTTGATCTTGTAATCTCAAAGTCTTTAGAAAAAGTACTATCGCCTATTAGTGGCGGACACTGGAAATTATTAAGCGTACAAAAATAGCTTGAACAGTACAGCCAATTGAAACGTGTACAACTATATTAAACTAACACTGTATTATTAAAGTATTTATCTAACAGTGAAGTAATACAATTTGTTGAGAATGATAGATTATTTCTTTAAAGAAGTTATGTAAAGTTTTACGAGTGAGCCAATTAATGACGCACATCACGAACTACCAAAATGACCGTTCTCTTGAAAGCATAGATGTTTGAATGATTTAAATTGACAAATTACCTTAACTCAATTAATTTATCAAGTTAAACTACTTTAAGTATTAAACTAAGGTTCTGTAGGAATTAGTTCGTTATATTCTTACTTGGTGTGGGGCTTGGTGTTGATGTTGGACCAATGCTCTTTTCGTTACTTGTTGGCAGCTAGAATTAAAATAAAAAAATAGTAAATCAAGCTTCAATCCACTAAGTAGGATATATAAATACTTTGAGGTTTATAAATCGGCCATAAAGTACTTACAAACACTGCTATTATTGATATAAGCAACCCGAAGGCAAACAATCTTGACGCCATATTGATTCTTGTAAGTGATTATCAATCAGCGAAGCGCGACGTTTAAATAATCAAGTCATTTTGTTTACCTTTGTGATGTCATTTCCGGTTTTGCGTAATTAACCGAGGTGGGGAAACCAATTTGTTAAATCACAAGATTCGCGATAATTCTGATAAAGGATATTGTAGATTCTTCTGGCTGCCATCTCTTATTGAATGCGCTTATCTGCTAGAGCACTCAAAATTTCCAACATTCCTCTGCAGTTTTAATTAGTTCCACTTTGGGCAATGACGTGAAATGGTTGAGTCATTACTACACCAACAATGATATGAATAACTGTTACCTTAAATGGTATCGTGACGTGTGAAATGGATGGAGAATTTATGGGAAGGAAAAGCGTACACGAAACACACCAACGATCATCCGTCATTACTATAAAGCCATTATTTTCAAACTCTCCGGTTTTGGTACAGGATAGCGATATGATAAATAGCTGGCGATTTTTTAGAATCATTATCAATAGGTGTTTGACCTTGTTTCCTAATACCCCGTGTAATATAGGTAACTCAAGTGGAAACAGTTAAGTAATTACGTGTCCACTTCTCCTAAATAAATATAGATGATTGCTAAAAATGTAGTCAATGTTGTGTAGAGGAAACTGCCATAGTTTTTGCTATGTTGTAGGACGATACAACGTCCGCTTTATTACACGTTTTTGAATGGCTTTCTTGCATTTCACAAGGGGGGAAGGGGGGGGGGGGGTGGAATAGATCGTTACAAGACAGAAATGTTAGGTCGATAAATGTGGCTTTATTGTTATCAAGAACATGGAGGTTATTGTTGAGCGTTGCTCTAGCGTTGCTATTAAATAGTTGATTATTCGTATTGCAAGTATAACCATGATCCCTTTCGGTCGTGTAAGCATATTACTGTAACCTTTTTAAAATAGCGGTATCTAAATAAACAAAATGGAATGATAAGATAGACGACTAGAGACAATACCGACAACTTTTATTCCACTTGACTTATCCTACACCTTATTAATGGTATCAGACCTTCTTGTCTTGCTGGCTCGCAATGCAAAATATGAAGTTACAAATTAACATGCAACAGAGTAAAAGTTACAAATAAAACTGCAACACAGTTAAAGTTACAAATAAAACTGCAACAGTAAAAGTTACAAATAAAAATGCAACACAGTTAAAGTTACAAATAAAAATGTAACAGTAAACCGCAACATAGTAAAAGCTACAATTGTAAACTGACGGTAGAAAAAAGTTACAAAACAATTGCAAAATTAAAGATAAAAGTAAAATTTACATAGAATGTAAACAACATTAAAGGTTGAAATAAAAATACCAATACTTGACAAAATGAGAAATAATTCAATATATCTAGTATATCAAGTATTATAAGTATATAAAGAATTATTTTTGTAATAGAGGTTAAAAAAATAACAATATATAATTTTAATACAATATTTAAACCATCACCGATTATGCTACTGTTACTATTAATAGTTAATAGTAGTTATGACAATTTATAGTTCTCCTTCATCTGGATGAACTGTGTTATCATCTGCAACAACAAACAGACACAAAGTATTCATTATATGATCACTACAATACTAATAAATCACTTTTTTTAACGTCTCAATCTTCTAGCTGGACACGTATCATGTGCCCTACTAATGGGGAGACTCACACTCACTACCTCCACTATATGATATGATATTGATATTGTAAAGCGCTTTTAGGCTTTTAAGAAAAAGCGCTATATAAATAAATTGTATTATTAAATAATATATTATTCAATAGCGTCTTTTTGTTGCTGGTTTTCCTGTTTTATCTGAGAAAAGTTAGGACCGGACAATCCCTAGCGAACAGGAAGTAGTAATTTCCCCTAAGCAAAACGATTAAAACCTCGTTTCCTGTAATGAGCACAGTTTGAGATAATCTATTAAAGGAAGTCCATTGTAAATGAGAGGAACTCGAAACCAAACGATCAGGAAATGGAACATTTGCACGGTTTTGTCAGTCTATATTAAGGCCCGGAAACAAAACTATTTCAACATCGATTCAATACATTTCAACAATGTTGAAAGAGTTTTAAAACGTTTACACATTGCCATTCAACAAAATCGAACGGATGTTGAAGCAAATGTTGAAACTGTTTGCCCAGGCCCTTAGCTATGTACTTCCTTCTTGTAATTGCATCATCAAAGCATAACTGTTCCAGCGACATTGGGGCATACTTTGGGGGGGGGGGGGGGGGGGGGCATCTTCTGAAAACCATGCAGGGGCTACTAAGTGGGGGCTTGGGGACGGGAAAATCCCCGATATTAAATTGTTTTAAGAGTATAGATTTAAGGCCATATACTACTGTATTTTGTATTCAAATCTTTAGCTTTCGTCGGACGCCGACATCATCAGAAGATCGATTATCTAGTATAAAAATAAATACTTACCACACTTGACGGTTCCTTTCTTGTAGGAGCCTTCAACCTTTCCTCCATTACGATCCACACACCAGCAGTACTGAGCTGTGGCCTTTAAGTGACATTGCATTGACATGAAAAACCCATCGACATCACACTTGGGTATAAAGTGACCCGGTAAAGCTATTGGCTGGCCTCGTTGTATGATGGTAGGGACACTCTTTAGTTTAGCCAGGCATGGAGGCTCTATCAAAGTTGTTATATCAAATCAGTATGGACAACAACAATGGCTGGTTCTAGTGTTACTTTACTCTGAATTATCGATATCCGATATTAAATGATAAAATTGTCCTAAGAGAATGGTTTAGTAGCATGAGTTAGTATGCGATACGTCAAAAAGTATTTATAAAATCTATGTATCTATACCGACAAAACATCGTCATTAAAAACTATTTAGATACATTGAACAACTGATGTTTGTTTTTCGTAGTTGCAGCTGTTTATTTTTTCCCGTTGTTATTTATCTTCTTTGTTGTGTGTTTTTTTTTTATGTTTGTTAACCAATCCCCGCTCGCTCGTTTTATTAAACGGTTAAAATTTTCTGAATCCGGAGAGAAAAGTAGGGATTGCTCGCAGCCTACTGAAATTATGGCTTATTTGTCGGTTTGTTTGTTTATTTGTCCGGTTTGTTTGTTTGTTATTTGTAAGTTTGTTTTGTTTTTTGTTTGTTTCTTTATTTGTTTTGATTATTTGGAGCTTTCTTTGTTTGTCGATTTGTTTGTTTGTTTATTTGTCGGTTTCTTTGTTTGTTTGTCGGTTAATTTGTTTGTTTGTCGGTTAATTTGTTTGTTTGTCGGTGTTCTTTTCACGTTGTAGATACTTCTTCCTATTAGTTTAGGTTTTCTTACCAATGGGGAAACAGCGGCAAAATTCTTCAAGTGATAGTTGGTTATCGTTAGTCTTATCGCATCCCTTGATGAATTGATCAATGCAGTGTTCATACTGAATGGTTCTTAGTTCATTCAATTCCTCTGATCCAAGAACATGGTCATCATCTCGATCCAGGTAATGGAACATGAAGTTGATTGGTTCACGACATTCATCGTGATGGCGTCCTACATATAATGGACAAATATTATTCACACTATGATAACTAATATTATAAACACTGACAGTACAACAATAACTAATATTTTGAACAAAATTGATGATTTATTTTTTCTCAGGGACCCGTTTTGCGCTTTTGTCATCCTACTCATTTTTCCTTATTCCTCTTTTTTTTTTGCACTGCCCCTGTCTGTCTGTCTTTTTGCCCGCCCCCTGTCTGTCTGTCTGTCTTTTTGCCTGCCCCCTGTCTGTCTGTCTGTCTGTCTTTTTGCCCGCCCCCTGTCTGTCTGTCTGTCTTTTTGCCTGCCCCCTGTCTGTCTTTTTGCCTGCCCACTGTCTGTCTGTCTTTTTTTTGCCTGCCCACTGTCTGTCTTTTTGCCTGACCCCTCTCTGTCTGTCTGTCTTTTTGCCTGACCCTGTCTGTCTGTCTTTTTGCCTGCCGCTGTCTGTCGGTCTGCCTTTTTGCCTGCCCCCTGTCTGTCTGTCTGTCTTTTTGCCTGCCCCCTCTTTGTCTGTCTTTTTGCCTGCCCCCTGTCTGTCTGTCTTTTTGCCTGCCCCCTGTTTGTCTGTCTTTTTGTCTGCCCCTGTCTGTCTGTCTTTTTGCCTGTCCCCTGTCTGTTTGTCTTTTTGCCTGCCCCCTGTCTGTCTGTCTTTTTGCCTGCCCCCTGTCTGTCTGCCTGCCCCCTGTTTGTCTGTCTTTTTGTCTGCCCCTGTCTGTCTGTCTTTTTGCCTGCCCCTGTCTGTTTGTCTTTTTGCCTGCCTCCTGTCTGTCTGTCTTTTTGTCTGCCCCTGTCTGTCTGTCTTTTTGCCTGCCCCTGTCTGTCTGTCTGTCTGTCTTTTTGCCTGCCCCTGTCTGTCTGTGTGAATACCTACCACAGGGATATGGTTGATGTGCTTGTCTAAAGTCCATCTCAGGCATGATGGGTAGTTCGACAGGTTTTCCTGATTTCTTCAGATCTTGTTTGATGTACTCTGACCTCAACACGTGGAACCAGTCGAGAAGTCGTGCTCCCAATGTGTCATTCTCTAGTTTTGTACAGTTACCTGAAAAAAAAAGACGCGATGTAATTATGAGAGTGCATAAACATTGTCGTTATAATCTTTGAGAAAAATATAGCTTGTATGTTTCAAAGCAGGCGTACTTTTAGGCGGAATATTCGAGTCGTTTCAAGTGTTCCCCATTTTATTTGTCAATGTTGTCAGATAATGAATTTGGACTGCCTGTGACACGCCTAATAAGTCGTTATCTGAAAGACAATTCTATCCTGCTGTCACAGCTCTTCAATGTAACTAGTAAAAGGGCCGGATAGGGGTAGCCTCCTATGCAGCCGCTCCTTGTGTCGTCACGCAATACAAAGGAGCGGCTGCATAGGAGGCTAGGATAAGGAATGCACAGGTAACCCATGTACTTACTGTCATCAATAACAATACAAAGGAGCGGCTGCATAGGAGGCTAGGATAGGGGATGCACAGGTAACCCATGTACTTACTGTCCTCAATAACAATACAAAGGAGCGGCTGCATAGAAGGATAGGATAGGGGATGTACTTACTGTCATCAATAACCTGCATGCCTTGTCTCTCTATCTGCTGCATCTTGTATCGTTGGAATTCGTGTTTGTATCTTTTCCATTGATTCCATTTCTTATACCTTTCATTTTTCTACAGAGATTGTTGAACATAAACAAAAAGATAAATAAAGAATTGTTTCGTAGTGTTGCAAGTTACGTTGCGAAAACTAGAACAAGCTCTACTGTGTGTAATGCTGGGCGATCTGCAACAACAAAAAATTGCTGGCAGCCTTTGTTACACGTCACTGTGCAATTCTTCAGCAACTTGTGTCGCAACGGCATTGCGATAGAAGTGGCTTAAAAAATGCACAGCGCCTTAAGAAAGGCTATACTTTTGCGAGGGAGAAAAACCTTAGGAGACCGAAGCATGACAACGAGAAGGGAAAATCTATCAATGATAAGATTTTACATTCCACGGTTTTTTAATCTAAACTTAAAACTTATCTTTTTGAAAATTGTAATTTAATTAATTTTCATTTTGAGTGTACATTGTAAAGCGCCTATAGGACAGGATTGGATAGGCACTAGAAATGTTAGTTATTATTATATCATTTTATATCGAGCTTCATTTCGCACCTCTTGTTTGTTTTCTTGTTCATCAGTTTGGCGGCTTTGAACTTCCTCTTCTTCGTCGTCTTCGTCGTTTTCTTGGACGGGTGCTAACTTCTCCTTTGGTAGTCTGTTGTCGTGAATCATCTGATCCTTGGCTTGGTTATCTATTAGTAAAACAAAACGATTTTATTTTATTCTCACTGTTACTGACGTATTTGCTGATTTTCGTCAGCTGTTATTGTGACTAGTTATGTGGAAATGTTTTCAAACAATGGATTCAATCATGGCTCATGAGGAAAAACAAACACCATTTGCACATAACTGTAATAACTACAGCTATTCAAGAGCAGATTTGAAGTGAATGAGATGTGAATGCGTTCATAAGGAGAGTATTTTTCCAAACCAATGGGAACAAACATTAAGGACAACGTTTTTCATAAATTATGGTTTTTTAACGTTTTTTCTTCAAATTCTCCGACGTTTCATTTCCTATATATTTTTTATAACTAATAATAATGCTTAGCTAATTAAAATAAAAGCACAACTTAAAACCATAGATTGTATACACCTATTTCAAAAAACGTTGTCTGAAGGAGATCTGAATTTGTAATCTGAGACCAAAATGATTTCTGGGGTACGGCATTTTTTTCTCATTAAAAGATCGTTTGCGTGCACTTTCTGGCTTCGGATATGGCGATGGTAAATACATCTGAAGGTGATAAGTGCAAAACAAAAAACAGGGCCAATTCATTTCGGTCTCAGATTGCAGATTCAGATCTCCTTCTGACAACGTTTTTTGAAATAGGTGTATATTAGTTATATTTGTAGGTACTATGTTCCCTGTGTGCTTACCAGAACACTTGGCACAAGACCCCTTGCATTTAATCCTGAGTAGTCCCAGTTTGTTATGCATACACGCTTGATAATGCAAGTCACAGCGGTCTATATACTCAATACCATCGGTACCACATACTGGACCAGCCTTGGAATTATCTGGACATGGGCGGCACCTATTACAATACCAGATAGATATGTTAGAAAAACGTATCTTTTATATACTTCAGGCAGAGATCACTTCTAAAAGCTACCAAGTAATATAGTCGAAGAAATAAAAAGGTGCATGCGGGTGTTGCATGCTTTGCGTTGCATGTGCTTCTCTTACAGTGAGAATCGAAAAACCGTGGGCATCTAGTAATATTTTAGAAATCGTTTATTGTTCGTTGAACAAATCACAAACAACTACAAAACGTTTATCATACTACACATCAGTCAAAATTCTTGCGGTGATATAGTTGTTTGTGAGTTGTTCAACGAATAATAAACGATTTCTAAAATATTTCTAGGTGACCACGGTTTTTTGATTCGCACTCTGTAACACTTTTCTCGTGTTCTGACAATCTGCACACAGTAAAGCAAGCAAGCATATTTGATCAAACGTGCAAACAAGCATATGCTGTATGATCTCTTATGGATACGCTTGTCTCCCTCACAGCCGTTATTAGTGGGCTTCCTGTAAGTGGGGAGGGACAGGAAGCCCGACGCTAATAACGGTTTTGAGGGAGACTAACTATACGCAAAATCCAATCGGAATGAGCGATTTCTAATAGTCATTTTCTAACAGTTTAGAGAGTGAATGGTTGAATAAAATCACAGGACACCAATAAAAGAATTTCAGAAGTTGTACAAGTTGATAAGTTTTCCTTTGGATGCTTATGTTTAGACAAAGAAAAAAAATACTAATTTAAAGAACTTTTGCGCCTTCTTAAGAATGGTCCGTACACATAGAGATTGTAAATGGTCCGTACACATAGAGATTGTAAATGGTCCGTACACATAGAGATTGTAAATGGTCCGTGCACATAGAGATTGTAAATGGTCCGTACACATAGAGATTGTAAATGGTCCGTACACATAGAGATTGTAAATGGTCCGTACACATAGAGATTGTAAATGGTCCGTGCACATAGAGATTGTAAATGGTCCGTGCACATAGAGATTGTAAATGGTCCGTGCACATAGAGATTGTAAATGGTCCGTGCACATAGAGATTGTAAATGGTCCGTGCACATAGAGATTGTAAATGGTCCGTGCACATAGAGATTGTAAATGGTCCGTGCACATAGAGATTGTAAATGGTCCGTGCACATAGAGATTGTAAATGGTCCGTGCACATAGAGATTGTAAATGGTCCGTGCACATAGAGATTGTAAATGGTCCGTACACATAGAGATTGTAAATGGTCCGTGCACATAGAGATTGTAAATGGTCCGGCCGTGCACATAGAGATTGTAAATGGTCCGTGCACATAGAGATTGTAAATGGTCCGTACACATAGAGATTGTAAATGGTCTGTACACATAGAGATTGTAAATGGTCCGTACACATAGAGATTGTAAATGGTCCGTACACATAGAGATTGTAAATGGTCCGTACACATAGAGATTGTAAATGGTCCGTGCACATAGAGATTGTAAATGGTCCGTGCACATAGAGATTGTAAATGGTCCGTACACATAGAGATTGTAAATGGTCCGTACACATAGAGATTGTAAATGGTCCGTACATATAGAGATTGTAAATGGTCCGTACACATAGAGATTGTAAATGGTCCGTACACATAGAGATTGTAAATGGTCCGTACACATAGAGATTGTAAATGGTCCGTACACATAGAGATTGTACATCCAAAGCGGTATAAACGTGCGCTTCATTCACGCCTATTTACTAGTTTACTCGCTAGTTTCCATTTATATTTCAAAAATCGTTGTCGCAGCCGAAGCTACAGTCCATACTCTGTGAAGCCTGCAAAGGATGTCGGTATTTCTTCTCTTTTTGTCGATTTATTCATAGCATATTTTGGTTGTACGTGTTTGTGTTATATGACCATAACAAGTTGTTATTGTGGTATAGATATAAATATAAATATTTCTTTAAAAAACGTGCAATAAATCACAAATTATGTGCATGTAACTGACATCCTTCGCAGGCTTTAGAGTGTGGACAGTAGCTTCGGCTGCGACAATGATTATTGAAATAGGTGTACAAGTACGCGATGTAAAAGCCAGCTATAGATTGGGAGTGCTTATGTTGAACAGACACATATTAGCCTTTTTCATATCGAGCAAGGGACTGGAACCAAGTTTCTCAAAATCAATTTAATTCAAAAATAAACCCCTTCACACGAACGAACCAATACAAATTAGTATGAATTGAAAGTTTGAACAAGTTTGTGCAAATTGCAACGAATTTATGGTATTTTATATTTTTTCGAAAATACAAAGAATGTATGGTTTGGCAGGACGTTTTGGAAGACACCATACATTTCTCTGTAATTTTGGCAGAGTTCGGATGCTCATAATTTTTTTTCTTTTTAGCCAAACGTTCTGAAACTTGGTCAATAAGCTTACATTTGGTTACTCTCCCATGAGATGGGGTTATTTTTTTTGGAACCATAATTAAATTAGTTTTTCACAGTCGTACCCAGTCCCTTACTCGATATGGAAAAGGCCAATTGCAATAAGTATAATGTTTCAGAATATTTCACCAGTTTTACTATTTTCCTTACTTGACACAGATTGCCTTGATGCCGTTGGCAGTTCTTTTGAGTTTGCAAGCAGAGTATTTGGGACACTCTATCTCACCACAATCTACGTGGAAAGCAAAACATTTTATACATAACAACAATTGCAAGTTTGTCATCACTAAATGCTGAATGAATGCATGCGTAGAAATAAATGAACGAATTGATGGATTAGTGAACGAATCAACGAACAAACGAAAGTCAAAATAAATAGATGGATGGATGGTTGGATGGATGGAAAAATTAACGGATGGTTGAACGATCGAATAAATAAATCGTATGAGTTAGTCGAGTTGATGAATGAATGAAAGAATAACGAATGAATGGATGAAAAAGCTTACATTTCTTGTGTTCTTGAAGAGTCACTTTCTGTCTTTTTTCTTGCAACACTTTCTGCAAAACACATTTATTTGCGGTATTTCTACCAATGACCTCAATCGTGAGACAATTGATTAAGTATCCTTTCAATTTCACATTCCACGATGAATAACTTATTTCCTTCTATTCACATTTATTTGGTAAGAAATATTTCTATTTCTATGATTTGTTATCACTAATTGATAAAAGACTAGTCATTCCCGAATAGTTATCCGCTTCTTTTATCCCATAAACGCAGGGATAATTGAAACTAGAAATATATTGTGTATGAAGAAGATGCAGGCCAGGAATAGAGGGGAGAGGAATATTGTTCAAACATGTCAAAAGATCTAAAAATAGACTGTAAAATGGGAAAAATCGCTGGAAAAAGGAGTGCTTTAAAATTTAGTGAGAAGGGATATTTGACTGGGAGGCGTTCCTTTTCCCTACCTCCAAATAGACTTTTTACTACATTCTATTTTTGTGTATTTAGGATATTACTCGATGGGCTGAGCACAACAACAACTTAATTAAACACACATACAAAATGTAAAACGGTAGAACAACGATAAAAAAGAGCAGTACACTGCGCACATTGTGCGTAATTAAAACGAGAGTGGAGTAACGTGACTCATAGCGTGTCTTACGCGAGCGATCGGAAAATCACGCAAACTGTGTACATTTATAGTTAATGATTAACTAAATGAATCCAAATAGCATTAGCTCATTTTTTGTTTAAACATTCCTGTTCATCAGTCTATATACCACGCTAATTCTTTGGCAGAAAAGCTGTTCTGGAGTAAGCGGTCATAAAGTTCGTTCTCTTTACGTAAATATGATGCGTAACACAAATTTACTTGGCAAGCGGCAGGGGGAATTATGTCAAAGGTCAAACGCACGCCTGTCTTTGCTGTCTACGTCCACACAAAAGCAGCTCTGTCCCAATGCTTTAGAAGATAAAAAGCAAAATAAAATACGACCTTAATGAATTCATCTTCCCCTCTATACAATGTACTATCACAAAATATTGAAGATGCTACTGTATTTGTCGATAAGAGTTGATATTATCCAGTAGTTTCATTATATCGTGTAATTCAACCCTTGCATGGCTAATGGTCGAGCTGGTCAAGAATTTAGTTTGAACTGCCAAAAGCTATACGCCACGTCAGTACAAAGCTACAACACGTAAATAAACCTCTACTAGAGAATAAATATATGGCAACGATACTTCCAGTAATCTACAAGCTGACAATATATCAGTGATTACAAAGGATAATTATTACCATACCTTCCATTTTGGTTTAGCGTCCACCAACGCTACTACCACCACGACAAGCAAAACAAGACAAACAGTCTTCATATTAACGCCACTTCTACCAGTTCAAACAGAAAAACAACAACTTTTATCAGTATTTTTCCGACGAACGAAAGCAACTGGACCCAACACTATCGGTATGTGAAATGCGCGGGTAACTCGAGCACTGACCAAGAATGTATCGCGTTCTCTGATTGGTCAGTTTATGCTCTGTTTATTGTTTGAAATTGACACCGATCGGATGTATGAAGCGATCTCCGGAAGAAGGACAGTCACCAAACCCAATTCTTTGGAATTTTCACAAACCAACTATTTATCCATGACCATGATCAATGTTTCATACAAAATGCTGACAAACTTTGAAAGTAATTTCGGGATAAGGTTGTGTAGTACCAAAAAAAAAGGAAAACTATAAAAGATATGATAAAATAAGAAAAGAAAAGAAAAGAAAAGAAAAGAAAAGAAAAGAAAAGAAAAGAAAAGAAAAGAAAAGAAAAGAAAAGAAAAGAAAAGAAAAGAAAAGAAAAGAAAAGAAAAGAAAAGAAAAGAAAAAAAAAGAAAAGAAAAGAAAAGAATAGAAAACAAAACAAAACAAAACAAACAAAAGAGAAAGACTAGAAAAAAACGAAAAGGAAAGGAAAGGAAAGGAAAGGAAAGGAAAGGGAAGGGAAGGAAAGGGAAGGAATGGAGGAATGGAAAGGAAAGGAAAGGAAAGGAAAGGAAAGGAAAGGAAAGTGAAGGAAAGGAAAGGAAAGGAAAGGAAAGGGAAGGGAAGGAAAGGGAAGGAAAGGAAAGGAAAGGAAAGGAAAGGAAAGGAAAGGAAAGGAAAGGGAAGGAAAGGGAAGGAAAGGAAAGGAAAGGAAAGGAAAGGAAAGGAAAGGAAAGGAAAGGAAAGGAAAGGAAAGGAAAGGAAAGGAAAGGAAAGGAAAGGAAAGGAAAGGAAAGGAAAGGAAAGGAAAGGAAAGTGGCTACTTCGCTACTGGAACTTATTTCTAGGGCGTAGAGCGCACAGCTCAAGAATTTCCGTCTACAGCGATCCCCACGGCAAGCCTTTGTAGCCAGGTCAGTTCCACTGAAGACCTTGGAAGGGAAGAAGAAAAGAAACTGGTTGGTAAACAAAAAATTAAAGAAGACGTGGAAAAATAAATGAATAAATAAATTCGGAACGAAAGCTACACATAAAAATTAAGAACAAGGAAAGGAAAAGAAATTTAGAAGAAAAAACAAACAAACAAACAAAAGAAAAGAAAAAAAGAAGACAATCAAATACAGACTGAGCCTGCGTTCACTTGCAGCTTTACTAAATCGATCATGCGCAGTCATATCTTTAAGACAAGATGGCGTCCATTCTTTGGTGAGTTTTAAAAAGCACTTACTTTCAATGGCTTGGTAAAGTAGGTTTGTTGCCTCTATGCTTTAAAACGCTAATGCTGGTTATTAGCTACAGTATACAGGAGTCTTTTATTTATCAAAAGACAAGCCAAGTAAGTTTATTCGCAGAGAATGTGTCGTCTTTGTCCAGTTCCGGAGTGGAGCGAGCCCATCAAAGTATCAGTCGCCGAACTGCCAGCTTACTTTGCCAAGCAAATCAGCTGGAATTTTGAACGCTTAAACTTTGGCAATGGAGCTGTTATAGATACTTCATCGGGACGAGCTGAGCGACCTACGATTACAGGCAAAGTTGGTTGTAAACTGAAGGATGGCATGCGTCCACTGTGTAATCGATCTAACATAGATCGCTATCTTCTGGTCAGCGAGTGTCTTTTTTGTCCAGGTAGACGATATGGTTGTACACCAAGAGCTAACTGCACAGGAAAACGTCGTCATTGCTATGCACAGTGCAAAGTTAGCATCTACGGAGATGATCCTTTAATGTCAGAGATTTATTTCTCAGGCAGTCACGGTACCGGGAATATCACTGATGTCAATAAACATCGTGTTCCCGCCGCAGTTCGAAATCAACTCAAGCGTAAGCGAATGGAGGGAGCCAGTCCTGATGAAGCCCTTATGTGGTTCAAGAAGTATGTTGAAGAACAAGGTTTGAATTCTGAAGATCCTCGCTTGGTACCTAATGGCAATCAAGTACGACACATGTTAAAGGTTGGTTGAATGTCTGTATGATAATAACTATCATATCAAAAAAATCATCCATATTAATAATAATACATTTTTATCTAACGAGAGTAACACTTAATCCTAAGAAAATGTTCAAGTGGCCCTCAAATAAAATATAAATATAATGAATACAAAAACAATACAATACAAATATAAAAATATATAAGGTGAATTAAATTGATTCTAACTATAAAAGAGTTACACTTTGAGAGTCTTTCTTTGGTTTTAAAGTGACTGCCATTGTTGGAATTACCAAGTATATTTTTTGTTGCAGCGCATCAAGCCAGCTATTGGACCAACCATGGCAAATACCCATGGTGTTTCTTCTCCTGAACCCACCATGGTAACCAAGACAACCCAAGTAACCTCTCCAACCAAACATGAGACTAATTCAGCAGATGCATCATGGTCATCAACCACCATGCCAGAAGGAAATGGTGACACATCAGATGATGATTGTACGTCCACTTCAAACCCAAATTGCAGCTCATCCAATACCGTTCATGTTACATTTACCCCACTTAATTCACCTCTGAATACACCATACACAGTCCAGCCATCACAGTTTTCCACATTGACAAATGTTGATAGCTCAAGAACAGGTGTCTCACAGCCAACTGCTATTCTATTCACTCCAAGCACTATGGGAAACTCTGGTATCTATGACAACAAGAGACTATCTGTGTGTACAACAGCTAACTCACTTTCAAAGCGACAAGCTAATCTACAGGTTGGTGTGTGTTTAGTGTGTGTAGTGTACAAGTACTGTCTGTTTTTGATAATACTTACAGACTTTAGATACCTTCTAGCTGTAATAACTTTGGGCTTCCCTTAAAAGCTAGAGTACAAATACTAGAAGCTTGCAGAACAAATGTAACTATTTAGTACTAAATAATACTAACTAAACAATAAATATAGATAGAAACTAGCAAGTAAACTAGTATAGGCTGTGTCAGTGTTTGATATAAATGATAGGTAATAGAATGAAATTTATAACACCGTAAATGACTTTACTGATGTTTCGAGTTTCAAATACCTCCATTTCCTCCGTTTTGGGAACCCGTTACTGGACATCCTCTCTGTGGGTTTTCCCTGCCTAACATAGTTTGGCAAATTTTGTAAATAAATAAATAAATTTCTTTGTTGTATCTTCTCATTGTGCTTTCAGTATGGTCAGATCCCTGATTGAGAAGTACAATATCTTAACTGCCTTTAAACAAGCTGTGAATAACTTAGTTATTTAACTTTCAATTGCTTTCATTTATTTATAAAATTTTATATAATTGTTTACATATTTATTCATCATTGTAATAATTAATGATGTGAGCAACAGTCTGACCACAAACCTATGTTATGGGAAACCTGTATGTATAGATTAAAATAGATGTAGAACAACAGAATGAAAAACACTAAAAGTATGAAACAAAAACAAAACAACAACTAACTAACAATTTCTATTTATTAGTGACAATTTAGATACTATCACTCAACAAAATGCAAAAGAAAACAATACCTCATTACAACTTTACTTATATTTGAAAATAACTAATAGTCACTAAATAAGAACAATATTACATAATAGCAAATTGAATTTATTTTGTGGACATAGTGTAAGCACCAGAGTCTCCTTCGCATTTGTATTCACTTGAAATCTCCATGTATTTATAGTTATCAATTAATGATCATTTTATAGTACTTTACTTTGGTACATACGATTGACCTTTAGTGATATGTGAAGCTCCTATTTCAATCTTGTGATATTAGTCTTTAATACTAGATAGACCAATATCACAAAATTGAAATAGGAGCTAGATATATAACTAAAGGTCAATCGTATACAAAAGCAAAGTACTAAATGACTGTTGATAACCATAAAGTCATAAAGATTTCAAGCAAATACAAATGCAAAAGAGACTCGGGCGACTGTGGTTAGCTAGTGCTCTAGCATAAAATATAACTATTTAGTACTATTTATTATGTTGCCTTATTTTGCTTGTTTGTACTCTAGCAGACTAGTTATTAATTCTGTTCATTTGTCATGAATTTTGTTTACTGTTAATTGTTTTAATATCAATAATTTGTTTCTGGTTGCTTGTGATTGTGTTACTGAATATGTTTGTTTTTGTAGCTTGAAGGTAAAGTACATGAGATTACCATACTCAAACACCATATCCGTATCCTGGAACAAGAAAACCTGAACAAGATATCCCATATTGCAGAACTAGAAAGTCAACTCCATGCTATGAAGGTATGTGAAGGACAAACCGACTGAAATGATGCTTTATTTCTAAAGGCCCATTTACACTAGCAATTTTGTTGCGCTGTGATTTCAATGGCAATTTTATCACATCTTTGTTGCCGCAATTTCGAATACGCTCGAAATTTAGGAGACAGAAAGTCGCAGCAAATTGCACTAAATTTCGAGCATGTTCAAAGTAGCGTTGACAAATCTGCGATAAAAATCGCCATTGAAATTGCAGCTCTTGGTCTCGCGACAAAATTGCTAGTGTAAACGGGCCTTAAGACATTAAGAACACAAGATTTAGAAAAAGAAACAAATAATCCAGTTTTGAGTTTGTCATTATGCAGCTTAAGCCTCAAAGGCTTAGTACAGCTCATGGTAAGGCAAGTGCAAATATCCACAAACAATAGTGATATTATAAGTAATGATTTTGAAACACATAATGACGTAAAAATGAGACTTAGTAAAGAAATAAATTTTTGACGTTTCGGAGCCATCACGCTCCATTTACAGATAATACTAATTACAAAATGCAGAAAGTTCGCTTATAAACTAATTTATGTAAATAATTTAGCGGACTGTTTCGTCCCTTTTAAGGACCAGGTGTCCGCGGACACTGTGAAAAAGCAGCTCAAAGATCTTAGCGCAAACGTCGGTACCATTATCCAGCCCATCTTAACCACCCGTAAGCTTGAAGAAGATCTCAAAACACGGGAGTTGAAACCTACTATTGTGAATCAACAATGTGTCGTCTATTCTTTTAAATGTGACCTGTGCGATGCAGGTTATGTAGGTTTCACAAATGGACACCTTCATGTACGCGTTGAACAGCACAAGCAAAAATCTTCATCTATTTATAAACACTATCTTAAAGAACACAGTAGTACTGCTCCTGACAACTTAATTAATAACTTTATTGTTCTTAAGAAATGTTCTAGCAAATTTGACTGCCTTCTGCACGAGATGCTGTACATCAGGGAATTAAAACCTGTCCTGAATGTACAGTCCGATTCCATCAAGGCTAAATTATTTACATAAATTAGTTTATAAGCGAACTTTCTGCATTTTGTAATTAGTATTATCTGATAATAGTGATATGATGGCTTTATTCTCTTCTCTTTGAATGATTTATCTACAAATAACAATTGAGGATAAACCTGTGCATTGAAGAACCTGAAACTGGTCTATTATGAGGTATTGTGAAATAAAGATTGTTTGTTTTTAGGAAAGAGATGTCTCAAGACTTGAAAACCAAGTTCAACGATTGGAAACAGAAAATCTGAAAAAAGATGTCAAGATTTTGCAGTTAGAAAAACAGATTCAGGTTCTTTTACAGGTACTCTTAATGTGAGATTATCCAACTGATTGACTTACTGACCAACTGATAGCTAAATTCCGTAACCAAAAAGCATGTTATCCCCCAATATTAGTTTACTGGAAACTGCTGGACAATCTTAACCATTATCATTGAAGTGGGACTCCTGAAGTTTGATGTCTTGTTTGCAAACTAGCATTTTGTCGGCTTTCAATCAAAATCCTAGCAACAAGTTCTTGACCTTTGTTGTATGATAGTAGCATCTACTACCGGATAACCCAGTGGAAAAACCTTGTGGCATGAGAGAGAACAACACGTCAAACAAACCTCACTCACATATAATTCATGCCCAAGCCTGAGCTCAAACCTGTTCCACAGCTGAGAGTGGTGCGCTGTGAAACACTATGCCACTACAAAATGATAATTTATCTAATTGTAATAATAATTTATGCCCTGTTGTTTCTCTACAGCAGCAAAACTTGAGTCCACCAGTTGACAACGGAGTACAAGACTCTGAGGTAACAATCCCTAATTTACAACATATACATATTGAACAAGGAAACAACGAAGGAAATCACAGTCCTGATGCATAGTCATTCAAAATTATTATAGATAGCTTTAATGTATTTAGCCATATGTAGATATGTGTACTAAATTATTTAGCCATATGTAGATATGTGTACTAAATTATTTAGCCATACATGTATGTAGATATGTGTACTAAATTATTTAGCCATATGTAGATATGTGTACTAAATTATTTAGCCATATGTAGATATGTGTACTAATGTATTTAGCCATATGTAGATACTTGTACTAAATTATCAAACTTGTATTTAGTGTAGAATATAGATAAATGTACATTCATGGTTAACTTAGATGATAATGATAGTTTTTAAGTCACTTGAAAATAACAGGAAAGATCTCTGAAAGCCTGGCACAAAAGAGAATGTGCTACAATAGATGTAGCTTAATGATATTAAGTATGGAGCTGCATCTTAAAGCGGTGGTCAAACGGCTATGATAGTTGATGATAGTTGAAGGTGTCTCTACTATCATCTACTATCATTCGCACGGTCAAACGGCAAAAACTATCATGTGAAATTTGAACATGTTCAGACTCTATGATAGTCCATGATAGTGCATGATAGTTGGTGGTCAAACACACATGATAGTTGGAAAAAAATGTGAATGTTTAACAAGAAAGATGTTATATAGTTCAACAAATGTGAAAAGAAAACCAAGTCTCAATCAAACGGCTGTCCTCTAGATACATCGCTTTTAGGTAGTGTTGTGCCATGGGACTCTCTCTGAGTTTTTCAGAGTTTCTCATTACACTTGAACTATAAAACATCTTTCTAAGGAGAGGATAGTCTGTGTTTATCAGAATAATTTCCCAAGTTCGGTGTAAGTTGTTATTGATGGATGCAACCTAAGGTAGATCTACAGTATCATTTACACATGAAAACATAGCACATCTAAAGGAGGTTTATTGCTAACAGAGCAGCAAATAATTCAAGATTATTGTAGTTAGGTTTTTAACATATTAATTTGTCTATTTTAGTATTTGCAGATTTTGTTTTCTAGATTGTTTTATTGTACAGTATTTATAGTTGAAAGATTTTGTTTTATGTATTTAGGATAGAAAGTTTTACATAAGTCTAGGTAGTATGTATTTATTAGTAATTGATCCAGGGTATCCGCTCATGTTAATAAGGTAGTCTTACATATACACCAAAGATTGTTGACATGACATTAGACTGCACAACAGTCACTACTTTTACGTGAAAACAAGAAAAGAAAACAAGAAAATGAATTGAAGTTTGATTGAGTGAAATTATGGTCATGTGAAAATGAGTGGGGAGTTTTCCCATGAAAGTAGGGACTGTTTTGCAGTCTAACATGACATCATATATGGTCAAATGAGGAAAATCTACATCAACATGCAAACAAATTTGAGCATGTTCAAATGCACAAGTTGATGCAAGTCGCCGCAAGTTAGCAGTCAAACAAGTCGCAAACAAAAGCTTGAAACAACTTGTGGTATTAACTTGTGCCCTTGTTTGATCTGGGCTTAAATCTCATTACATGTTTCAGAATAGAATTAATGTGCAAAAATAGAAAAATATACATGCTATATCACTTCTCAATATGCAAGGAGAAGATCACTTTTGATCAATCTTCTCTTCAAATGTACAATCCATCACCAGTCATGACTAGTCACATGAACAACTGTTCTCTATTCAAAGCAAACCATTTTGAAAATACTGAACACACTTTAAACAGTGACAAACTGCAGTGACAAACAGAATTCCAATGTGCAACTTGAAATCATGGAGATAACAGAATGTCAAGAATTGCTGTAATATGTCCATTATTCCATGGTTGAAATTGAGGCTGTGTCTGACAAAAAGGATTTTAGAACTTGTTATATATGTATGTACAATCAAGCGTCTGTCAGAAACTTGTGTATTAGAAATAAAGTAGATAGTTTATAATGATGGTTCCATTATGCACCTATCAATGTCTTGCCCCAACAGGGGGAGTGCAGGCAAAGTCTGGCTATTGAACATAAACTTTGCCCGTAGCTGGGGCTGCTCAATGTTTTTTGACAATTTCATCACTAAGTTCTGCGTCCACAACAGTAAATATATGATTAAGTATATGAATTTGACGTCCCCAAGATAGGGACTATTGACAAAAAGATATGAAAAATGTCAATAGCCCCTGGGTATGCCCGCACTCCACCCTTGGAGCAAGACATTGATAGGTACATTAGACTGTAGAAACAGCTCTTATTTTGAAAAAAAAAACCATTCCCATTGACACTGGCTCAAGTTTCAAACTTGATGGTTCCATTAGACTGTAGAAACAGTTCTTATTTTGAAAAAAAAAAAACATTCCCATTCACACTGCCTCAAGTTTCAAACTGAGACAAGGGTAAATTAAGTTAATTATAGAATACAAGAAATAATATAAGATATTTTAAGTTAAAGTAGTTGTAATAGTTTTAGTTGTAAAGGTGAAATCTATATCAAGTCTTCAAAAGACATTGCACATTTTTGAGCAAATAAAAACAACATTGTATGTATATTTGGTGTCCTTTTCATTAGTATTTTAATTGTAAACTGGATCTAGTATGCCAGGTAGTGGCGGATCTAGGGGTTCCATGGAATGCCCCTTTGTAACAGCAATACACTGTCTGGAATCTCTTTTCTTTGCTCTTGGGCTTCCTGTGGCTACTCTCCCCCAGTCATCTATTTGTGTAAACCCCCTTTCTAAAATCCTGGATCCACCACTGTCAGGGTTTGTATAACAAACTAGTCTATACATAGCAGCTCAACTAGATCAAGTATGCCAGGGTTTGTAAAACAAACTATCCCATATGCAGTAGTTAAGGTGTTTCCCAGTAGTTTTTTTATGACCACACTTCCACTTGATAAACTTAATTTCCCTGATCTGATCAAGGTGTATTTTCCACCACTTACAAAGCATAGATGGAAGTTTTGACTGATGTCAATTTCAACTCAATTGGTGTTGTTGCTATGACAACTTAGATTAACGTTTTTTGTTTTGTTGCCATAGCCACACCAATTGAATTAAAATTGACATCAATCAAAAGTTCCATCTATGCTTTGTATCTGGTGCAAAATATATATTGATTAGACCAGGGAAAGTTCATCATCTCACAAAATGGGAAGTGTGGTCAATAAAAAACTACTGGGAAACACCTTAACTGGGGTTTGATGTTTTGCTGCAGTGTCTTTTAGCCAGACACAAGTACCATACAAATTGGGGAGACTCAGACTCACCCTCACTACCTCTATGTTAAATATTTTGGCACACAACTTGGCTCACATCTTCATTTTTAATCCGAGCCCGGGCCAGGACTTGAACCTGAATCACAGCTCCACCCATGCCAATAACAAAAATAGATGTATTTACTATATAGCAGTGGCGGATCTAAGGGTGGTGAATAAGGTGGCTAGTCACCCCCCATTTTAGCTCCGTTTTCTGCTTTTTATTGTTTTATTTGATGAGTAACATATGAACATTGTGGGTGGCATGGGTGGCCTAGCGGTGAGAGTGCTGGCCTTTCACCGCTGTGGTCCAGGTTCGAGTCCCGGCTCGGCATGGATTATATGTGAGTTGAGTTTGTTTGATGTGTTCTTCTCTCCTATGCCACAAGGGTTTTTCTCCGGGTTATCCGGTTTTCCTCCCTCCGCAAAAATGAACATGTGAGCAGAGTTGTGTGCAAAATATTTAATGTAGAGGTAGTGAGTGTGAGTGAGTCTCCCCGATTAGTAGGGCACACTGTGTCCAGCTAGAAGATTGAGACTTTAAAAAAAGTGATTTATTTTTATTAACAATGCACAAATACAAAAATATAGGCTTCACATTCACCCCCCTAAAATAATTCCTAGATCCGCCACTGTATAGGTGTATGAGCAATTATGAAAATGTTGGATATGAGGATTCGGAGCTAAAGAGGACATTACAGTGAGAACACTCAAACCATGAACACTTCAAGTTTTTTTGTTACTTTTTTAACCTAGATCCCATTAGTGAATAGATTAGAAATATGATTTATTATGAACACTTAGTGTATTTGAACTCACTGCTTCATTTTAAGATGTTTTGAACCAGTAAATGGTTCAGAAAATAATAACATCAAAAACGTCAAGTGTTCACAGTTCGAGTATCCTCACTGTGAAAGAGAAGAGCAGTTAGAGCGAAAACACTAAAACCATGAAA
Organism: Metridium senile; assembly: GCA_949775045.1. Lineage (NCBI taxonomy): Eukaryota > Metazoa > Cnidaria > Anthozoa > Actiniaria > Metridiidae > Metridium > Metridium senile. The sequence goes on from OX459095.1 coordinate 65,479,676, forward strand.
TAGAAACAGTTTCTATTTAGTTACTATTTAGTCAGTATCATTCAACCAGAAACATCAAATACAAAAGTAAGCAAGAACTATTACACAGTTCATAGGTTTTATATTATTCTCTTACTGTCATGCTTTTATACGTTTACATTTACCTGATGATGGCGTCAGTATGACTCCGAAACGTCTTGAAATATAACTTTTTTGTATTAATTTTATTACACAGTAGCAATATAGTGTTTGCGCTCTATGTCAAAACCTGAGTGTGTAATGAGAACCTTGAGTTATAATAAGACCATCAAATACTGAATATAGTAGGATTCAAGGGGAGGATGAAGTGACAGCAATGGTTGAATATAAAAATTGCATTGGTGGAGGTTATCAGAATGTTTTTTTTGATGAATTTTGAGTAATGCTGAAAAATTATGCACAGCATAATAATAATATAATAATAATAATAATAATAATAATAATAATAATAATAATAATAATAATAATAATAATAATAATAATAATAATAATAATAATAATAATAATAATAATAATAATAATAATAATAATAATAATAATATTTTCCACAGCAGGTCCACATAGTGGTTATTCTTCTGCTGGCACTCACACTCACTACCTCAACATTAAATATTTTTCATAAATGATAATAATAATAATAATAATTTATTTCTAGTGCATCCCAATAATTCTCGATGTTGATTTTTGCTGAGGGAGGAAAACCGGAGAAAAACCCTCGTGGCATGGTAGAGAACAACACATCAAACAAACTCAATTCAATTTATAGACAAACTATCTACCTGATTTTCACAAGATTTCAGAAATCCCACAGCTTTAATAGTGGGAATTGGAGTTTTGTATCAGTTTAAAATTTTATTAAAAAACATCATTTTTATCTTTATCATTAAAAAAAAACTAGACTTTATCTAAACTTTATAAAATTGATTGCATAAGCCAGTTGCAGGTATTTTTATAATTCAAATAACAAATCAAAACAATATAAATGAAAGAATATCTGGTACTGTAATCTACACTTATGATCAGTCTCCTACTGTGGTTTTCAACTTTACGTGAACTCAGACATTCCAACAGTTAGATGTAAAATTGGTATAGGAAATCGCACCGTCTTGAGTACAATTCGTAATTAATAGGTACGAGCTAGTGATGTTTTGAAAGATATCAAATTGGACGAGCCTTTAGGGGAGTATCTATAATTACAAATCGTATGAGAATATTGTGCGATTTTTTATTAATAATATACAGAAAAATAATTATCAAGCTATTTCAGTCATGGGATATGATGCAAGCTCATGCACTCTACTTCCAAACTGATTTGTGCTTTTTTCTAAAATTTCAAACGTGGGTGGCATGAGGAGTACGCGCACAAACACAAATGCCTGATCTAACAAGCACTCCAATTGGTCAAAAACTGCTGTTGCCATAGGAACTTAAGTGGTACACTGCAGAGTTTTTACTCCTCTCATCCAATCAGAATCGAGTAATTTTGTACAGTATATTATTAGCAGAGTAATTAGCAGCAACCAAATATGTATTTCACAACTAGCTATGTTCACAGAATGAAGAAAACTGCAGTAAATAGTATTTAAAAGGCTAAAAGAATCAGTTAAATATTTAGGTAAAAAGTATCAAAATATTGACAGTTTTATAGATGTCTTATTTTTGCTCTCCAAGGATAGCCTGCTCTGCAGGTAACCTGCCAGGCTTCCCGTTTAGGGCTTCCTGTGTCGTCTTTACTCCACAGGAATCCTCCAAAACAGCAAAAGTGAGCAAGAAAGAGATAGCTAGATATGGCTGTGGAGATAATATAAAAAACTCTTTGAATATATAACAAAATATGTCTATTTTTCCATGCAATAATTTATAAAAAAAATATATTTATTTTTCCATGCAATAAATTATAAAAAAATATTTTTTTTTCTATTTAATAATTTATGTAATTAACTATGCTGTGATGTAAGCACACATCAAGTTAGCCCACTCTGACAGCAGCAGTACTTTTCATCACTCTTATTTTCAGGTGTTGTGATGATAGTTTACTTTGATCATACTCTTGTTTCCACATCTCTCTTTCGTAGTTCGGAACATCAGGCAAAGGAAAATCAAATAGCACCGGTGCAGGACAGCCATAGTGATCTTGTGTTGCAATGTGCGTTTTGGTTGTCAAACCATTTGCAACACGCTTGAGATTCTCATGAATTCTATCACACACAAAACATTCAAATCCTGACACAAAATTATTATCATTGAAACCATGTCCCCATGGCCTAGTCTTCATGAAATTGAGCAAGTTTTTATTAGTAACTCCAACTTCTTTATATTCAAGGTACTTTAAATACTCTTCATCATTGTTATCCAACCATGTAATATAATCTGCAAGCTCTTTTGGAGTCTTGAAATTGTCAATAAGAATTATAGAATGATTGTTAGGCATCCAGTCGACAACCTTTGGGGAACCGCGGTAAATAGGTACAGATCCCAGAATCATTGGTCGCCATAACTTCTCAGTTATGTAATCATCACATATTGCATTTTCCATTGATATGGTAAACTTATACTGTGCCATGATCTTATGAAAACCTTTGTCATCCATGGTCAATGGGTCACCATATTTAGGTGGCAAGTCCTTGTTATGAAGGCATTTTCCATATGAATCTACTTTAATATATTTCATGAGTTGTGCAACGTAAGCATCTCTGTCTGATGGTGGACTACAGCCACTTTGGATGTATACTACAGAAGCAAGTCCTCCTTGACTCTTCTCATGTAAAGAATATTGTGGTTTTGTCAAGAGTTCATCCATAGAATTAAGAAACTGTGTAACAACACTGTAATCAGAGTGTCTACTGAAAGTTGCTGTGTGGTTAAACAGTTCAATTGTGTTTTGGTGGTGAAGGATAGGATTGTTCTTTGGAGATTCTTCATGAAACAGGCCCCATTCGTGATGCGCTGAAAAAAAGGTTTTTAAATTAGATAATGCAAAAGGTTTGGCTTTGATGGCTATTGGCAAAAGATAATAGATGTGTGAATGAATAAATAGATAATTGGATAGATGAATAAATGATGATACTAATGAATGAATTTACTAATAGATGAATTAACTAATGAGCAGATAAATGAATGAATGGATAATAGAATGACAAAATGAATGTATGCTGGATAAATAAATGAATGAAAAGATTATTGGATGGATGAATAAATGATGGAGCTAATGAATGAACTAACTAATAGATGAATGAACTAATGAGCGAATGAATGAATGAATGGATAAAAGAATGACTAAATGAATGGATGCTCAACGAATAAATGAATGAGTAAAACAAAATGGTTTAAAAACAAATAAATGGATGAACAAATGAATAAATAAAACTCTGATTGAATAATAAAGACTGGCTACCTAGTCTTGGAAGGGGCAAATCTGAGGTTCTAAAATGTGTCCCATAGAACAAAAATGCTCTGGTTCTTGGGTGTGTCCTGAATTTGCGTGCCTCGGTGATATAACACTCTCCATTGGTACATCTTTTTACAGTGTTCCCTCCTGTAAAATGAGTCCACCACAGAATGATGGGTAGTTTGTGTTTAGCTGCATAGGAAGCAGGTTTCTTTAGATTGAGATTACGTTCCACTTTGTCATAATATACATCCTCTGGTGAAGGAAAGAGAAAAAAATAAAAATAAAAAATAAAAAAACAGTATTAACTTTAGTATTTTTTAAATACAAGATTTAAACTGAAAAGTCTATTTGATGTTATTTAACAAATAATTAAGGTTCAGCCGTGGTTTATACTCTCACTGATAACCGCACGCTTGGCAATTTGAACACACGAGAAAATGTCAAGAAGCACGAGCTGAAAGCAAGTGCTTCTGGATATTTTTAAGTGTGTTCAAATGCCAAGCGTGCGGTTATCAGAGTATAAACCACGGCTGAACCTTAATTATTTATTTTATTATATAGATTTCGATTAAAAATTGTTCAAAAATCGTTAAAAAAAACTTCAAATTTCCCTCTCTTACGACCGTGGTTTATTAAGCACTTAATGACTGGTCCCGAGGGAAACAGTTAGTTTTGTTTCCCGAGAATCTCAATGTTTCCCGAGGCTCCTGCCGTTAGAATCAATCTATATAATAAAAAAATTTAACCACATACACAAAGTGATATTATTAAGTGATTAAATCAAGATTAACTTTAGTTTCAGCAAACATGCTGCAAACACTTTCATTTTGACAGAGCAGAGAGGTAGACAAGTATTGAGAGCATTAACGAGTTCTAGTGTTAACAACAGTCTACCTTCTGAATATCCATCCATCCAGTTTTCATCATAGGCGGGAGATTTGCTCGGGACGTCATCAACAATAAAATATTTCGGGTCATCTAATTTACCTTCAAAGTTCACAAACTGATCTTGAACAGAATCAATGATCGTATATTCGCCTTCGTTGAAGGAAACTAAAGACAGTTCTACGATGACTAATATAACAGCTAAAAACACAATTAAACATAGAGTCTTTTTAAGAGTGCACAGTCCAATGATAAATCGTCTCATTTTGTCACACAAGAGAAGCCTGCAGCTGATGTCGACACTTCCGTTTGTTTATCATACGCAGTGAAGTCGATGTGTAGGAATTTCACAGCTGTAGGCAGATTGTAATATTCTATGTCGAGATTTAAAAGACTTCTCATTTGCAGTCAGACAAAAATGAGAAAAATATGAAAACAACAACAGTATTTTTTCCTTTTCAACATTTCTGTTTCAGCATCAGCATTGTTTACAATGCATTATGGGTCTACAATTCTAAGCACGTATTTGATTGGTCGATTAAAAGAATCGATGATATTGGCCAATCAAATCTCTCGTACTAGACCACAGCAACCACGTTTTCTCGAAGACTTCGACATTGTAGTGAATTTTCGCCGGTGTGTGGTGAGTCAGCGATTGTTAGACCTCAAATATAATCTTACTGATGCCACCGAAGTTGAAATTTTCCGAAGGAGAACGTGTACTTTGTTTTCACGGGCCTTTGATATATGAAGCGAAGTGCATGAAGGGCCAGGTCAAGGAAAAAACACCGCGCTATCTGATTCACTATAACGGCTGGAATAAAAATTGGGACGAGTGGGTGCCTGAAAGCCGCGTTTTGAAGTTTAACGAAGCTAACCTCATGAAGCAGAAAGAACTGAGGGAACAGATGTAAGTATTTTTGATCGATCTTGTGGTGTATTAGAGCTTTCTGTCGTCGCTGATCACTGTAATTCATTGATCGCCACTTGCTGCATGCATGGACAACCACGGTCGTTTGAAAGAAGACTTACACGTGCATGCATGATGATCTAAAGCAAGCTGCAATCTTGTCATCGATTGCATGGCTTGATTGCTTGTGCTATAGCAATATCGAGGCATTGAGAAATACGTTAGTTAGATAGGGTTAACCACAGTAAATTATAAGTACGCAAGGGGTTACATGTTTTAAAACTGACATTATTATGATAGAAATCATTATTGTCTATCTTCTTTTTGCCTTAATTCGAATATCTGTATAAGTTATTGATGTACAAACATATCAATATATACGTATCATATAAACATATCAATAATATACGTACAAACATATCAATATATCTATGGTATTTCAACAAATAAGCGTTCCTGGCAGTGTCTGTTTAATATTTACTGGAAGTGTTATTCTTGGAACTGGTGACTTCGTGGCCATTGAGTTATCACATGATTACATCATGCACCATATATAAATACATACACTACAGACTTACTCACTTCTAGTTTATTAAATATCATCTCTAAAGAGCTTATCTATGGCTTGTAAAGTTGTAATAATAAACAATAAACTAACTATGTTGGCTCTAACATATTTTGGTTTATATTTTATTTGTCACAGAAAAAATAAGAAGGCAAGAAAAAAGCAAGAAAAAGTAGGGACTGCTCCTGAACCAGATAAAGTTCTCAAACGTGAAGAGACTCCGGGAACAGGGCCAACCAGAAGAAAGCGAGCAAGGCTGAACAATGCCGAAAATGATGAAAATTATGTTTCTCGTTCAGATGTTAAAATCAGTATACCTGATGATCTAAAACAATGGCTTGTGGATGACTGGGATCTTATTACCAGACAGAAGCAACTTGTTCCACTTCCTAGAAAAAAGACAATAGCAGATATACTAGACGAATATGCAAAATATAGAGCAAAGAATCCTAACGGAATCAAACCTGGTGTGGCTCAAGAAGTTGTCAATGGGGTACAGGAATACTTCAATGTCATGTTAGGAACTCAACTGCTTTACAAATTTGAACGACCTCAGTATGGAGATTTGCTCTCAGATAATCCTAACCTACCCATGTCCCAAATCTATGGCTCTGAACATTTACTTAGACTTTTTGTTAAGCTTGGCAATGCTTTATCATTTTCTAATCTTGAGGACAAAAGTATACAATTTGTAGTTGCTCATATTCATGATTGCTTGTACTACTTGTCTACAAATGCAGAAAATTTATTTTCAACTGATTATGAAACAGCTACCCCAGAATACCACAGGCGTGCAGCATCATAGACAATTATATTTAGACCATTGGGATTTTCAAATACAATTCCGGTTTGTACAGTAGACTTCAGCATGTCAAGTTTTGTGGACTATAGAGACTATTACTGTAGCAGGGCTTTGCAACATAATTTGAATGTATTTTAATGAAAATAACTATTTGTTGATCAGAATTTACTGTAAGTTGTCTGCTCTGTTGATATGGTTAAAAGCGAAATACACAAATCATATATGAAGTTTCTTATGACCAAAACATATGTAGAGTGGTAATTTCAAAACTAAAGTTATTGTTTTATTTGGCGTCAATTGCAGACAAATGTAATAATGTGATGCAGCACCTTGTAGGGAAATCATTACTGCGGTTTTCAACTTTCTGCGAACTCAGACATTCCAGATGTTATTTGTAAAATATGTCTTTGGCTGCCGTCAATCAAAAACATGAAAGGTGTCAAGTAATTAGCAGCAGCCAAAAACGTATTTCACAGCTACCCGTTGAAATGTCTGAGTTCACAGAAAGAGGAAAACCACTGTAGTGTATGTGATTTCATTCCTTTTTGTATTCAAAAACTTCTAGTTAGTAAACAGTTGTCACTCGCTGTGACTTACAATGTAAACTGAGGGAAAACTTTCTGTATGATCTAATTTCTTTTTGTCTGTGTCTTGAGTTTTGAGCATATTCATTTGAGTTATTAGCAGACTTATTAGTATTGTGTTTTTATATAATATGTTTTTTCTCTGATTTAACTGTTTTTGAAGACTTTTCAACTGTTACAACAATCTCCATCAGTTGGTGCAAATTTTCAAGAAAGTGTTCTTGTTGTTTTAAAAACATCAAGACTGTATTATAACATCTTGAAAAAAACCCAGTTAATTCAGAGACAAAAGATACATGAACATTGAACCTAACTTCAAATTTAGCATTTGTACTAGTTTTAATTGTTAGTCTTTTCTAGGTCAAATGTATTTCACTTCTAGTCCACATGTAATAGAAGCTAATGTACAACAATATTTGGTTGATATATCATTTCTACTTTACCTTTTTCAACAAACAAGTCAAGTTCTTTTAACATACTGACAATAAAATATTTATTCTGTTATGTGGTCAACTTGGTGAAAACACTGCATATCCATGAAATAAAAAAAAATTGCTACTGTGTAATAGTTCCTATTTAGTGACTATTCATCATAATCTAATAATGAAGAATATTTGTCACTAAATAGGAAAGTATTTGATAGAGTGATTTTCATTTGACTGTGAAAGAAAAACGACTATTTTATTAATAGTTCGTACTTGTTGGTAAAGAACAAAAGAAAATAGATTCAGAGTGTAGTAACAACTAGAGTACAAACACTAAAAGTGTGCAACATAAATACCACTAAATACTGCTAAATTATGCAAATTCTTTTGTTCTCTATTGTTTAATCAACACTATTTAGTGGTAAATAGTACAAAGTATTGCACACTTTTAGTGTTTGTACTCTATTAGTTTGCCAATTCTTTCACAGTCATGAAAATCACTCTTATATCAAAGAAAAGTAAAGTTGTAGTGGGGTGGTATTTCCTTTGTATTTTATGTTACTTGTTGAGTGGTGCTGTCAGAGTTAATGGTCACAGAATAAAAACTATTATTTGGTACCGGTAACTATTTCCTTGTTATTTCATTGCGGTTTAAATTGTTGTCATAATTCTGTGGTAGCAGTGTAACATGTACATTGCCTTTTATAAGGCATTTTATCTACAACATCGTCAAAGTTGCAAACTTGTAAAGATTAACGTAGTGAGGGGGCTGGAGAGGAGGGTACTAGTACCAAAAAGCTGTTTCACAGGCACAAATACAAAGAACTGTATCGATCCATGAAAAACTGTCAAATTGTGGAAAATCATTGCCAAGTCAATTATGTTTATTGAAATACCCCAAATCAAGATTAGGACAAGTGTGAAAAATTCAATTGTAAAAAAAATTAATATATAAAAATAAGGTAACGGCTTTGAAGATAAATTTTGATAAAAACTCGAAATAAAACTTACGAAATAATAAAAAGACAGCTTTCACTTTTCCATACCCACGGACCGTGAGAACCTGGTACACTACATGCGCAATGGTGACATGTCCGTGCATAGTAATCTCTTGCGCATGTCTGTTAGACCATGTGATTCCATGTTGGAAGAGTGAAAAGATTGAAAATCAACTTTACTAGCTATTCTTTTTTTATTTTACCGCCATCAAATCCCAATTGTAAGCATCGCCTTGGCTCAGAGATGATTTTCGAAGTCTACAGTTGGTGATCTAAAGTAAAAACTCAAGGTAGGTACCGTTATTAAGGCCCTGATTCATGTTTTTAGAGAGCTAGCAATGCTCGTCAAAAATTAGCGCGTGTACTTCTTGGGCTGGGCAGTTTTTGATGTGAATGATATCTACGTGAATTATTAGTTTATTTGCTTCCTAACTAACGATTAAACTTTTGATTAGATTATCAATTTGAACTGGCCAACCGTTCAGTAAATTGCCGTTAAAAATCGTACATGCCACAAAAGCTATTTCACCATGCAACTTTAACTCGACTGAAAAATGCCGGTTTATGAGGATCGTAGTAACAGATGTGACGATTCGTTGTAAGTTTAACAATATTCTAAATCAGAAAAAAAGTTCATTTGATCTTGATGTCGTTAGAGATTTTTTTTTCTGCCCGGAAAGCCTTGATTTATAGTATTTTCGTAGGTTTTCAAATGTAATTTCTGTGGATTCATTTTACTTGCATGGCTGTTTGATGCCTATAGCATACCCTTTTACAACTGGAGTTAAAAACCGTACTTGTTTTACTATAAAAAGATTGGAATCTAGTGCAAATCTCTGTATTGTGAGTTTGGAGGTGTAATTTTGTTTCTGTAATCGGAAGGTAGTCTGACACATCCGAACGAATGCTAAACGAATGTTTGAAAACACTACAAAAGCCATATGGTTTCCCTACAGCTCTAGATTGTTTTTCTTATATCAAGGTTACTGTTAAAAAGTTAAAATATGTCCAAATTGCGGTAACCTAATTTGTTAAACGAGTTCTATCAGTTTGAATACAGGTGCAAAGACAACCTACTCCTTCATTATTTATCAATCGTGTTTTACATTGGAATTCAGATGTTGCATGTGTAATCAGTTCATTTTTTTCTTTGTTGTTAATGGTAATTCATGTCTGGACTACAGATCTCAGTTAAACAAACATTACCCTGACACTATTACATTGATGAAACTTAAATGGTTTAACTGGCTTTATGTATTACTTTAATTGATGTTAATTTGTGAAGAAGTGGTTTAACCTTGTCCTGGTATTATAATCAAAGTGATCAAATACTAGAGTCAAGGAAATAACATCTTAAAGAAGTATCTTGGTTGTGTCTTGTACATTTTATCAGTGCAGTTAGTATTTGAAGGATCTACAACAGTCCGATGGAAGTGAGACAAAGGTTGTAAAATACTACCAAAACTTCTCCTTAGCATTATCAGCACTGAATCCAGGATTTTGTACACTTTGATTATTGCTAAATACTCTAGTTTTTTCATCGTCATCATCTTTCGGCCCTTCCGGTTGAGATGCTCAGAACCACTTCGCCCCACGCCCCACACTTCGTCCGACATTGCTATGTTATCTAGCACCTTTGTACTATTTGACAAATGGCGCATTTGCACAGGCTCAGTCGCGATTTTTTGTAAAAATATCCAAAAATTCCAGGCAAAGCATAAAAAAATGTTATCACTAAACAATAGAAAATACATTTGATATTGGGGATATCCCTGTGCAAATGAGCCTTTTGTCAAATAGTACTGCTGTACATGAAACTGATCTATTGATTTCTTAAGTGATTTTCCAACATTTAGATGACTTGTTGTCTGCTGTTTTTCACTGTTGTCGTCAAATGAACCAATATCTGACTATTTAGGTTTGATTGACAGCTAAAAACCAATAACAGCAAGTCAACAAAAAGTTTATATAATGTCCCAGAATTATTTGTAGTGAAGAATATACACGATTAAGGCAGCAAAAGTAGGCTTTTTTCAAGAAAACCTATCAATACTGATGATAACTGGCATTAGTGTACCAGAACATTAGTATAGAATCTCAGCTCTTGATTAACCATTTTTAATTATTATATATCCTATTCAAACTCGTTTTCTTATTGGTCGAGAGCATGTCACGTGGAGGGAAATAAATCGATCTATTCCTCGCGCGGGTAATAAATCCACGTGAGAGGGGAATAAATCCACGTGATCAGGTCAAAGTCCATTGAAAGTTTGTGTGGCGCGTTTGCAAACTCAATGTAATCACCAATTTAAACTCCAACTTATAAGTAAACAACAAACATTTTCACTTAAAATAAAACATTACATTATTGTCATTTGACATTTTTTGGTCGACTAAACACTTTGTAATATCATATTACATTTCAATTTTCTCCACGCTTTGTAATTCATAACGAATTTTTTTTCATAAATAAAAAATTTTCAAAATGGAGTGAACAATTTTCTTCGTTTGAATAGGGTATATAATAAAACACTTAATATGCTCCAACAAACATGTTGTATTTTTGTTTGATATATAAATATTGTATTTCTGTTTGATAGATATTGTATTTTTGGTTAATAGATATTGTATTTTTGTTTGATAGATATTGTATTTTTGTTTGATAGATATTGTATTTTTGTTTGATAGATATTGTATTTTTGTTTGATAGATATTGTCTTTTTGTTTGATAGGTGATGGTGGTAATGGAGGAAAGTCGTGATAGAACTTCTGTCAATCTTAGTCCTCAATGTGTTGGGAGAGAGTTTGTCAGACAATATTACACTCTTCTTAACCAAGAACCATTAAAGCTTCACAGGTACAGTCAACACTGTATATAATCTCTGCAATCAATGAAAATCATGGTTGGCTATCAGAATATAGCTCATTGTTCTTTGTGATTAAACAAAATTGACACTGAGATTTTTATGTTCAGATATATTTTGTCAAATTAAAACTCCCACCTTCATTCAGCAGTGATATTTTTATTATTTCACAAAACGAAAGCACCACCACAGTGATTCTGGTGATCTTAGTGATCATAGTGATCATAGTGATTATATGGGAACCAGGCTTTAGAGAATGTGCTAAAGACAAACTTGTAAAGGTTATGTCAGTACAAATGTACCAATGCTTTTATGATAAAAATATAATACAAATGTTTAATAACTAGTAGATACAATGATAATTGTCATTAAATTGTATGACATGGAACAAGTTTAACATTTCTAAAGCCTTGACAAATTAAAATATCTGTTTCTCTTTTCCAGATTCTACACCAAGCAGTCCATATTTTCACATGGAGATTCTGGCAATACTCATGCAGAGCCAGCTACTGGCCAGGAGGTGAGCAAACAATGTCATTTACTGTCAAAATGTGAATCATGGGCTTCTGTCCCTTGTGAATCATGGGCTTTTGTTGCCTGATCAAAGAGAAGCAGAAGGTCATGAATAAACTGCATAGTTGTGTTTTATATACTGATGAACAGAGTGTTTTAGTTGCAAACATGCATTATGGTTAAATCATGGTCACCATTATTATTACTGTGATTTTCTTTTTAGATTCTTTGAGTCAAAACTGTTTACTGTAATGTACCACACAAAAAAACAGTCTCTATTATTCAATATTGTCATTACCATTATTAACATCATTATTGTCAGCACTATTATTATCACCATTACCATTAATATCATAACCATCATTGTCTGATTTCCTTTGTTTCTTCAACTACCAGGCAATTTACAAGAAAATCCAGGAATTAAATTTCCTTGATTGTCGTACTAAGATCAGACAAGTAGACAGTCACTCTACTCTGAGCTCTGGTGTAGTAGTCCAAGTTTCAGGAGAACTGTCTAACAATGGCCAGTCCATGAGGAGATTCATGCAAACATTTGTCTTGGCACCCGGAGAGGTAACATAAGAGACTATTTCCTTGGTTTTAGTGATGGACCATTAATTATTTGATGGTGGGGTTGGTCAATTTTTTGCTGCAGAACATATCTTTTGCCATCGAGTCTGTGCAGGATTTTTTTCAGCTTTGCACATTTTTTTTGTTTTGTGGTTTAAGCTGTGTTCAATATTCTTTTTGGGAATCTTCCTAAGTCCAAAAAAAAAGTTCATGGCTTATTGCACAGTCAATATAATGTGTGAATGTTTTTTTAGGATCCCAAGAAATACTATGTGCATAATGACATCTTCCGTTACCAAGATGAAGTGTTTCATGAAGAAACCAGTGACGAGACAGCTGATGGTACAGTAGGTAAGACTTCTTGTACAGTACAGTACAGTTTTTTCACTCCATACTTTACAGTTTTACTCAGTTTGTCTTAATAATTTTAAAGCACCTTGATATGCATAACCAATTAGACATGTAACCAAACAATAACAAAATAGAAATTGCAACAACAACAAAAAATAATGTAAAAAAAAAAATGTCTCTGGTAGTACAAATCCACTAACAGTGATTTTTTGTGAAATTCATCTTTGAGACAATTGACAAGTTTTTTTACATTTGTTTTTTGTCAGACTCTGAAGGAGAGGAAGAGCCAAGTAACCAAGTTCAAAATGGAATCAACAACTACAAACAACAGCAGGAATCCATGCTTGTACAGAACGTTGGCCAGGAAATGTCATCCAACCAGATGTACTACACTGATACGTCCAGAAATAACAGGCACGACATGCAATCAATCATTACTTTATCTCTAGAAACCTTTACACACAATACTTGCATCTAGACAAAAAAGAAACAATCACTTTTGTTTACATAGTCAAGTACATTAAGCTATAAAGGCAGGGTGAAAGGTAGATGTTGTTCATGATTCAAACAACATTGCCTAGTGTATAAACATCTCAGAGCAATAATCTGATGAAGGCCGACCAAGTGCAGTGAAAACATTGACAAAATTAATCACCACAGCATATCTCCTAGTCTCCCCCATAGCCGTTTTTAGTCTCGTTCAACTCCCCTACGGTCCACTTCTCTGACCACAAAACACATCTCAAAAAAATTAATCACATTAAAACCTGTGACAGAAAAAGAATTTCAGACACATTATAATATTCTGACTTATGAATCAATACATTGTAAACTGGCATTTCATAAGACCATGCTGTGGAAATAGATGCAAAAATAGTTGCCTGTGATAGATGTGGAGCTCCCCTCCTTGCCATCCTTTTAAAAGCTTCTTAGGCTACGTTAACACGGTACCGGACGAATTTTTGACCGGTCAAAAAAACATCCGCCTAGGGGTTCAGTTCACATGGGACCAAGCTAAACGAGCAATAATTTGGACACCTAACCAATCAAATATTCGTCTGAACAAAACAGGAAAAAAGATCGGGTCCGTGGGTACAGCATGTCCAGGACAATCTTTTGACCGGTCAAAAATTCATCCAGTACCGTGTAAACCTAGCCTTAACAGTGAGATATGCCAGGATGAAATCATTGACAACTACTATTATGTATCGTTACTATAGTGATGGACCTGGTTTGATTACCAACCAAATGATGCCAGAAGAATCACAAGAACTGCAGGAGATAGTTGTGGACAAACAGCCTGCCGAGGTACAGTAGCAGTCACAAGTCAAATACCAATCACTCACAAGTACTTGTTCCAACTTGCTACTCACAATGCAGAATGCTAATGATGGCATGATCACTACACAAAACCACTATAACAGATGTTGTTACAAAATTCTTAAATAAGAAAGTCTGACATGGTTTTATGGTGCGCCGTTGGGGACAAAAGTACTTGTTTGATAATATATAAGACTTGTTGGGCAAAATACAAGACTTGTTAAAAAAAGATACGCTTGTTGCGTAAAATATACAACTTGTTGAAGAAATGTACAACTTGTTGTGCAAAATATAAGACTTGTTAAAAAATACCGAATTTTTCCTCACATATCTCTACTGTAAAAATGGATTGTTTGGGCTGCCTAAGTTACGCAGTCTGAACTAAATTGTATTCTCTGTACTTCTTGGAAAATCTCTTTTCCAACTCTTACAATTTTTAAAAATATAACTTCATCGACTTCATTTGCTTGTTGGTTGTTGTCTGCCATTTTAAAAGAATTTCCTCTCCGTTTTAATGAGATGTTGCTGACCTAGTTGTCACGGGCCAAGTGTTATATTTCGATACAAGTCATATTTTTTTCTCAAGTCGTATATATGTTTTCATCAAGTCTTATATTTTTCACAGCAAGTCATATATTTTAAGCAACAAGTCATTTAATTTACGCAACAAGAGTTATATTTTCATAACAAGTCATATTTTAATTTTCACAAGTCGTTTATTTTTCACACTAAGTCATATTTTTTAACAACAAGTCGTCTATTTTTCCTACAAGTATTATTTTTTTAAGCAACAAGTATTAATGTCCGCAACGTCGTGCCATATGGTTTGTTTTTTAAAGTGTAATTTATTTTTATTTATTTATCTTTCAATTCCTTCAAATAGTAAACTGTTTTACAAAAGAATTTCATTTAATTTCCAAGAGTTTAAGACCATGAACATACTTGCTTTCCTATTTGTTCATGTCCATATTGTATTTATTTACTTGTGTTTTTGTGCAGGTTCCTATCAATGATGCTACAAATGACATGGGAGACATCAAGCCAACTGATTCAGAAGACAGCCTCCCTCTTGATGATGCACCCCCAGACAACAATGATGTTCCTACAACTGAGCCTTACAGAGAGGAGGAACAGCCACAGGAACCCCCTCAACACCAAGGTTAATAGATACTTTATTATGACATAAGTGAGAGTAGTGTTACAAAATTATATCCATAACTATTTGATATTTTTCATTTATGTTTATAAGAGAATGATCTGAAGGTGCTTTATAAGTTGTTATTGTGGATATCAACATAGCATGTTTTGTTTGCAGTTATCTGCATTTGACAGAAACTATAGACAGAATCAAAATATGGTTATCTGCTACTGTTCTTGACTATACAGTGGTACCTCTATTAAGTGGTCACCCTCGGGACTTTCCAAAGTGGCCACTTAATAGAGGTATAGAATAGGTATAGGAATAGATTTGGGACTTTTTATTGTGGTCGCCTATCAGAGGGTGACCGCTTAATGGGTGACTGTTTCATAGAGGTACCACTGTATAATACTATTATATTCTAGCATTTGCTCTGTTTGAATAAGTATTGATAATAGTTGTTTATATTTTGTGCAGAGGAAAAGCCAAAGACCTGGGCTGCCTTGTTGGGAAGATCAAGTGGTGGTTCTGCACCAATTGTACAAGCACCCAAGCCACAGCCAAAGGTTACACCACCGGTATGTACTTTACATTGTACATGATTTCACATGTGCAAAACAAACCTTTTATGACAAACACCCTGAAATGAGATGAAACTTGATTGAGTTAAGTATTGCCCATGAACATGTCCGTATGTACATGACTTGACATGATTCCACATGTACAAAACAGACCTTTTATGACAAACACCCTGAAATGAGATGAAACTTGATTGAGTTAAGTATTGCCCATGAACATGTCCGTATGTACATGACTTGACATGATTCCACATGTACAAAACAGACCTTTTATTACAAACACCCTGAAATGAGATGAAACTTGATTGAGTCAAGTATTGCCTATGAACATGTCCGTATGTACATGACTTGACATGATTCCACATGTACAAAACAGACCTTTTATGACAAACACCCTGAAATGAGATGAAATTTGATTGAGTTAAGTATTGCCCATGAACATGTCCGTATGTACATGACTTGACATGATTCCACATGTACAAAACAGACCTTTTATGACAAACACCCTGAAATGAGATGAAACTTGATTGAGTTAAGTATTGCCTATGAAAATGATTAGATAAGATGAGATAGAAATGCAGGGAATAAAACGTTTTTCTCATGAGTTTCCTATGTCTTTGCCCTAGTTTAAACTTCAAAACAAATCTGCATTCTTTAGAACCCTTAGGCTTACAAAACAACTATTTTCAGTACACAGAAAGAGAACTTTTTCTGTCAAACACAGCTAAGTTCTTCTTACTGCAGTGCTACCAGCTACTTGTAAATGCTGATGAAAGTAGCTGAATTTAGGGATGCAGGCAAAGATGTCTCTTTTCACTTAATGCATTCTCTGTCCGTTTTTGGTGGCAAGTGTTTTCTAGTCTAAACCATTCTTCAAGTCTAACACAAGATATGTCTAACTTATTGTTTGTTTGCTTGTTTAGCGTCCTGTAGCTGCACCAGCTACACCACCAAAAGTGCAGCAGCCAGCACAACAACGAGAAAGGGGTGGATTCCCTAGTAAAGAGGCACGTATGGCTGCAAGGAATGCACCCGATGACCATCAGGTGTTTATTGGTAATCTACCAAATGGTGTCAAAGATGCAGATGTGAGAGATGTCTTCTCAAGTAAGTAATACAACACTATCTAAATACCACCACTGTCTTCGTTTCCTTTACGTCGCTTAGATTGTCGAAACGTCAGACATCAACACCATCAGTCTTTCTCAAGACTACACTACCCTAGACGATCATGCCTCATCTACATAACACTATCTGCTTCTATAGAAACCATTGATTACAAAGATTATGATAATCTGTGAACCCACGCAGGTTGAGCATCTTGTTAAGATCATCCAAGATCTTACTAAAACCTTGGCAAGTAAATTTCTTGGAAGGATCTTGGGAAGATCTTAATAAAATCTTGGCAAAAACTTGAATGTTCATGCAAGTTCTTGCAGATTGACCATTACATGCCAAGATCTTGTAAGATCATGCCTAGATCTTCCAAGGACTTTGCATTATCCTACATTGATCTTGGTAAAATGTTCAACCTGGGCAAAGATTTCAACTTTGTGGTGAATTACAGTTTTCCTCTCTCACAATTTCCTGTTACACGTAGCAATGTACAAAAATGAAATGTACAAGTTATTGGTGTTTCTTCCAGATAAGCAGAATAATAGTATTGTTCTTAGCTAGGTAATTCAGTCATGAATAATGTCTTGTTGGTATCCTAATTATGTTATTTGTATGTTTAGAGTATGGATCGATCATTGAGATCAGATTGAACCCAAAGGTAAGAACTTGACATATTGTTGACATTACACTTCTACTAACCTCTTATGAGTCACTGCTTGGGAGGCGTACCTCTGGGTGCATTGCACTCCATGAATAGCAACATTATGTTATTGTGTGAGATGTGCGAGATGTGCGAGAGTGCAAACAATATATCCATGAAATACAAAACTAAATAGTACAAAATAGTGCTGCGTTAGAGTGGTTTTCATTAACCGGTGAAACAAAGTGTATTAATAATTGATATTAGAGTGGTTTTCATTAACCCGTGAAACAAAGTGTATTAATAATTAATATTAGAGTGGTTTTCATTAACCCGTGAAACAAAGTGTATTAATAATTAATATTAGAGTGGTTTTCATTAACCCGTGAAACAAAGTGTATTAATAATTAATATTAGAGTGGTTTTCATTAACCTGTGAAACAAAGTGTATTAATAATTAATATTAGAGTGGTTTTCATTAACCTGTGAATCAAAGTGTGTTAATAATTAATATTAGAGTGGTTTTCATTAACCCGTGAAACAAAGTGTATTAATAATTAATATTAGAGTGGTTTTCATTAACCCGTGAAACAAAGTGTATTAATAATTAATATTAGAGTGGTTTTCATTAACCTGTGAAACAAAGTGTATTAATAATTAATATTAGAGTGGTTTTCATTAACCTGTGAATCAAAGTGTGTTAATAATTATTAAAGTGTAATAGTTCAATAAGAACAAACGAACACAATGGAATTAGAGTGTAATAAAGAGTGATACACTAAAGAGTATTTCATGTGTTAATGAAAACCACTCTAAACAATAGAATTAGCAAAAATTGTACTTTTGAGTATTTACTCATGCTTCAAGGATATATTATTTGCACTCTACTGTAAATACATATTTCTTATTAGACAGTTTGATGTGTAATATGGCTGGATATTTTACGAGTGAAACACTGTATTTTGACGAGCCTCCGGGCAAGTCAAAATACAAGTTAACGAGTGAAATATCCAGCCATATTACACATCAAACTGTTTAATAAGTTATTTATTATCCAATCTAAAGGTTTTTGTTCTTTTATAATGCAAAATATTGTTTTACTTGAGGGCTAGATAGACGAGTAAAAATATCGCTGGATATTTTTACTCGATCCAGTCCTACTCCTGCGATATTTTTACTCGTCTATGACTAGTTGGATAATAAATGAAGTTATTATTCCCATTAGTATCATCTTATCGTATCTGTTATTATCCTTATTTACTATAATTATTGTTTTTTTTATTATCTAGAACTTTGGTTTTGTCATTTTTACAAGTGCTGATCCAGTGAAACAGATCCTGTTGAATAGGGTAAGAATAAGTTATTGCAACATAACGTTAAAATATATCTGAGGATCACATAATGATTTAATACTTATTTGCTGAAGGCGAGGTGAATAATTACCACGACAAAGTTGAGGTTATTATTCATCGATATTTATTGACCCTGAGGAGATTTTAAATATTGTTTTAGTATAAATACAAAGGTGATCTTTTTTGAAGAAAAAACTGTTCATTTCTTATTTCTAAACAGGTGACTTTTGAGAAGTAGTCCCTAGTTCTCAAACCACTTTTCTATAAATCACTTGAATGCTTGCATGGAAATCCAGCCATAATGTTTATTATCATGTCACTGACTGTAATGTTACCGTTCTTTCCAGCCAATCAAAATTGGAAACCAGGAAATAAACATTGAGGAAAAGAAGCCTAGTGGTGGTCGTCGCGACCCACCTGCCCCTGTAGGGAGAGGAACCGCTGGCGGTAAGGGTGGCGGGCGTGGAGGTGGACAAGGTCGTGGTGCACCAGGGCCTGGCTCTGGTGGGCGTGGGAATTTTGGTGGGAATCCACGTGGTCCACGCCGTGGAAGTGGTTCGTCATCAGCACGTGGTGGCAAAGCCCCAAAATAAAGCAATGAATACCTTATAACAGTCGCAGATTTTTTTAGTCACCAGTTTATTATGTGGAACATTTTCGGCAACAAATAAAATATCAGAATATACCTACATAAGAGCCTCAGACGTGCTGCAGCTAGCAATATTGAATATTTGCACGCCAATCAATATATACAGATGAATGTTTTCCTGCTTTTTTACCAGTAAATGTGTGATTGTCATTATGTATGGTAGTTGTCTAACGTGAATTCAAACTAGTGACATTTTTTCCTATCATTTTTCGCAAGAATAAAATGAAAATACTTTAAAAGGTTGATAGCAGTTCCTTGCCCCAAACTATCTTCAATTTCTGATTGGAGTTTGAAAACTGTTTGAATCAACGTATTTGTCTTGTAGGAGGGATTAAACCCAAGTATTTAGTCTTTTTACAAATCTGAAGCTAAGTTTTTTATCTATAAGTAAACATAGATAAATAAAATAATAAATAAGTAAACATAGATAAATAAAAAAACATCAGGTCTGTAAAAAGACTAAATAAGTGGGTCTATTATATCCATAGTGATCACTTGTCAAACTTGCAAACGACCTGTCACATGACATTTTCAATGTAAAAAGAGCATTTCCGTTTCCGGTATTGAAAAAAATCAATAAAAGCATGCTATCAACTATAGTTGGATTTCAAAATGGATATAATAAAGTGATAATTGAACTTCGTGTCGAGCAATTTTGGTCTGATATCAAACTTGCGATTACAAATCACACTCCCGCTACGCGGTCGTGTGATTTTGTTATCGCGCGTTTGATATTAGCCTGCGTACAATAATTAAACCGGCTGTATGCAGGCTAGTTTGATATCAGACCAAATTGCACTCCACTTAGTTCAATTACCATTATTTATTCCCTCCTACAAGATGAGTTTTTCGAAGTCTTATCAAATCCAAACTAAAGAGATATCGATAACAAAGAGCAACATATTTGTGTACACCTATTTCAAAACGAAGCATGTTGATCGCACGACCAAAAGGAATTGTAGTCACAACATAGTGATTTCTGGATTGCATGCTAAGCAGTTTCATGTAATAGATCAATCATGAGAAAGATTGTTTCCTCCGATATCCAAACACGGAGATTAAAAAACGACTTTTTTAACCAACTTCGAAGTGTTTGGGTAGAGGAGGAAACACATTTTCAAGTGCTTGATATTGCTTTTCAAACCATTATTTATTCTTGGAAAAATTCACAGCAAGCGTTTGACAGATTTTCAGGTAGTTGTAGTAAGATCACATACCCAAACAAACTTATTTTGTTTTGTCCTCAATTTTTTAATGAGTTTGAGAAATCAAAATAATAAGAGATCTTCACTATTAAAGTGGGGCTAACATCGTGCTATGCAGGGGGTATAGACAATCAATACCAAGGGTTCCTTTCGATCGTGCTAATACCAAACTCAATTTGCTGTTATTTTTAATTTTTAATATCAACTTGTGAATGTCTTTGTTTATTTTCTCTCGTTGGTTTGTGAAAACCACCCCGAGTTGCGTTAATATTCATCGTGTTTTGAGCTGTATAAATACAGTGGAACCCCGTTAATCCGGCCACCGAACAGGCCAGGCCAAAGTGGCCGTATTAACGGGGTGGCCGTATTAAAATGTATAGGCATTCATTTCGTCTAGCTGGACCTAAAAAAACTGGCCGCAATAACAGGGTGGCCGCGTAAGGCACTGTGCATGGCGGACTATGAATGGTGTGTACAGGTGAACCTAGGAGGAATCA
Organism: Metridium senile; assembly: GCA_949775045.1. NCBI lineage: Eukaryota > Metazoa > Cnidaria > Anthozoa > Actiniaria > Metridiidae > Metridium > Metridium senile. Next base: position 65,501,047 of record OX459095.1, read on the forward strand.
CAGTGAAAAGTGACGGTTATAGTGAATAAGATCGGCAACAAAATGAACATCGTAAAACAATGTTAACAACCTGACGTTTCGAGCTTTAGCTCTTCGACGAATAAACGATGAATAAAAGACCTAAGCTAGAGTAAACGCGATTTGAGTGCTGCCAAATCTGGTACAACTGGGCCTTTATGCAACCACCCCACCCCACCCGAAAAATAGCTAGTCAGTTGATTTTGTTATCCAGTTGAATACATAGCTCAGCCTACCGGAGCTTTTCAGACCCATTCATGCTTTATATATTTGCTCAATTAAAAGTGAATGGCTTCTATACAAAGTTTTATCCCATTATGTATTTTATACGAGGCTGGTGGGATCAAATAGTTTATACAATGCTTTCACGTGATACAGTGAATATCGCACTCGCCACTTAATATTTTTTATTATTATTTCCTTTGCGGCGCACTCGCCTAATAAAGGCTCGTATACACCTAATTCAAAAAAGGTTGACGGGGCGAACGGCGATTGGCGATTGAAATTCCTATTGTCCACGACTGTGGACAATAGGAATTTCAATCGCCAATCGCCGTTCGCCCCGTCAACCTTTTTTGAATTAGGTGTATACACCTATTTCAAACATCGTCGCAGCAGAAGCTACAGTCCACACTCTGAAGCCTGCAAAGGATGTCGGTTAAGTTGTGGTTTATTTCACGTTTTTTAAAGTGCTAGTCTTACGAGTATGACAAAATTTCTAAACATTTTACCTTTTAAAACTTCAGATGATGGTCATATCACTGTTCAAATTTTATATTCATACGAGTCCGGGAAGTTGCTGTATTTAGCGTCTGAAGTTCGGCACTTTGCGTCCGCCATTAATCGATCGCGTTCTTCTGAGCCGGCCTGTCATTAAAGGAAGTGACGTCATATGCGCAACGCTCGAATGTTCATTGCTACTAAGCCTCTGTTATTTATATTGTCCGATGGTCATAATTCATCAAATGTTTCATTGATTCTTGAATATTTTTACGTCCAAACTCTAAAACATGTCTCCTACAATATGTGTTGTTCAAGTTTGGTCGAATTTGTCTTACAATAACGCCGAAATTTCAATTCATTTCAGTCAATAGACTAAATATGAACAAATCGGATTTGCCCGCACAAAAATAGAAAACTTTCGCAAAGACATTATCTGCTTGATTCATTTCAAAAGAGACCAACTTACAAGGAATGTTTACATCGAGGGATGCAAAAGGCAATTTGTAAAACGAGAGTGTCTAAAGAATGGAACTAAAGAAACTCATCAGTAAAGAGCGCTAACATCATTGTCATAAAAGCTTGCCCTACGTAAAGCAAAAGTGACAAGCATTTGTTGTATCTCGTATTTAGATTTATTGTTGTTTTTTATCTTCATTATTTCATCAAAAACGCTACACTCCTTTTGATATAAAGAGCATAGTTTTTTTACTGCCAAAATGGTATGAAACTGGATTTGTTTTGAGTCAGTATGTCAGCCTACGTAAGGTCAAAATGGAAATCATTGCAAATCAAATAACGTATGTTTTACTGACCTAAGAATATATATTATAAGTTACAGAATTAACAAACTAAACAACCTATAAAACAATTCGCAGAAAAATATAAAGACGAAAACTTTGAGTTTGTTTATGAAATGAACGCTCTTGGATGCCAGTATAAATAGTAAGCACATATTGCGAGTTGTCAGTGTGGCATTTTATCTCGACTGTTTTTAATACTGACTAGCTTCATGAACGTGCATGGAAAACTGATTTTAACGATTAACAAATTGAAAGAGCTTGCACTTGTGATTAAAAAGCTACATAATTTTTAGAATACTCTAGATAGATTACTTACTTTTGTACACGCTGGTTTGGTTACGGGCGAACAACGGCATGCAAACTATATATGAAGTAACTTCGGTTACAACACAAAACGAACAAATCAAGACAACAATTCTAGCACAATGAACGTCTTTTAATGCTTATTCAATACACCAATCAGGCTATGCAGTGTCCTACATCTTTTCCCTACAATGATCGTTATACAGCGACTATACTCTTGATGTTTTACAATACAGTTGTAAACTACACAGAGAATATTTGCACTCGCAAAATAAACATAAAAGTTCATGATAAATTTCTTAAATATACTGATAGACTTACTAAAGATATAACTTATAATTGATTATGAATTGCAATTAATGATTTTATATTGATTTCATGGGTTCCCGTAGCTGTTTTTGTTCAGTTTAGTTTCGACTCGAGCTGTTGATCTACAATATCCTTACGTTCTTCTTCGATAGCACAATCTTTTCTTGATTTTTTTTTTACCAACGGCTCTAAATCACTTTCAGACTTCTATCAAGTAGTTGATGATGGTGTTCCATACTTTTTTTCGTCTTTTTTGCGTGGTAATGGTATAAAACTCGCATCAAAAGAGCACGCTACTTCATATAAATATTAGTAAGGAATGTATTGCGACCAGAAGCGTCTTGCGCATATGATGTCACACACTAAAATGTACAACCGCTGTACAGTATCAAGATCGAGTAATGGCGGACAAAATTTTAGCGTTTTTGACAGCAATTTTTAGGTGCAAAAAAGTTTTTTTTTTGCATAAATTTTCTGTAACTATCCTTTTTAGGCATATATTTAAGGATGGCATTCTTAAAAAGTGCGAATTTTGCACCTTGATTTTCGTAAGACTAGCACTTTAAAGAATATTGATATTTATATCTACCACAACAACAACAACTTGTTTTTGGTCGTACAACACAAACACGTACAACTAAACTACGCTATGAAGATATACCGACATCCTTTGCAGACTTTAGAGTGTGGACTGTGGCTTTGTTTGCGACAACGATTTTTGAAATAGGTGTATACTAGAAAATACAAGTGACTCGTTCCGGGCTTCCTTTGTCCCTCACAGGAAGCCCGAGGGAGACCAGGGTTTGTTCCGAGAATTTGCTCACCAGTTTTCATACCACACAACGGAAATATGCTGTAGATGGACGCTTCTTGGGTTGATTGCAATTGAACTGTAAAAAACATGGACAGGAATTCTTACACAAACACGGATCCATCTAACTCTCCTGATAATGCTGGTGATTCCGAAACTTCCCCATTTCTTGGTGGCAAAACGGACAAAAGTTATTCTACGTCCGGTGTTCAAAAACAGTCAGTAGAGTTTCCTAGTACTGTTGAAGTGGATAGGAGTCTCTACATCAAACACACAACAACGTAAGCAACTTTTAGAATACAGAAATTATAAACACAATTTATTTAGACTCTATAAATGGCTCGAGAATGTTACGTAAGTTTACAAATTCCTATTAATTTTATTTAAGTTACAATTTATTCGCTATCGTTTTACATCAGATATTATTGCTTGAATATCATATTCGAAATCGGTAAACATCAGATTTTATTGCTTGAATATATATATATCTAAAGATACTTTAATAGTGTTGCTTTAGAGGCATTTCTATTTCTATGTTTTTAACTGTGACACTGCTATCATGGCGTGACATTCAACGTGACTGTCATGTGATATGTTGTACATGTTTCGTTATCCGCCTTTACGTAATGATGAGATGTTAGCAATATATTTTATAATTCATAACTGTGGACAAGATTTATCTCACTCCAATGATTTAATAATAATTAATCAACATATCTAGGAATAACAGGGGTATGCAGATCCAGAAATTTGTCAGGGGGTGTCCCAGTAGTCGCCCTCGATCCTTATACTCACAGTTCCGCCTCATTGACCACAAATAATAGTTCCAATTCGAGGTTCGGGTTGCTGAGCATGATAAAATATAGTTTTGCTATGCGCATCAACTCAAACCTTGACTTCAAACTATTATTTGTGGTCACTGACCGGAACTGTGAAAAGGACTATTGCAAATGAAGGGTTCACAAGGTGTTAGGGGGTGTACAATATAATAATAATAATAGGGGTAATTGCAGTGCTAGGGGGGTGTCCGGTACCACTAGAGAAACCCCATAGATCCACCACTGAATGATAACTGAAACAAAGTTGAGAATATTTTATATTCACCTAAATTCATTGAGCTGCCTAAGGAGAATGTACTATAAATTCAAAGGTGATTATTTCAAAACAATAAAAATAACCTGAAAAACTATTTTTTGTTAATACCGTCGTTTGCACCTACCCATTAACAGTCACGACAAAAAAAAACATGTTATGTCTTGACGTAAACTTCCAAAGTTTGGCGCCAAAACTTTGCAATCTCCCAATGCAAACCTCTAAATAAATTCATTTTGTGGAGGTAAATTTCGCATATTATATATTTTTTTTTGCATCTGTTAAAGGATAGATGAAAGTGCAGTACTTATCTATAAATTCCTAGCCTTTTTTCACAAAAGTGGTTTACAAACATGCAAAGTTTGGGGTGCCAATCTTTGAAGTTTGACTGCGAGACAGAACATGTTTTTGTTGCAAACTGTTTATGGGTAGATGCAAGCGACGGTATTACTTTTGATTTGTTTTAAACATGCACCTGTATAATTAAAGTAATACCACTTACCTTGTACAATGTACTCTTGCATTTTTGCAGACCTGCTACAAGTCTTATGCATGTCGTCAAAGGCAATCTTGGTATTGGAGCATTAAGCTTGCCGCTAGCAATGATGAATGCAGGAGTATTGGTATAAAACAATATGGATTTTAATAATATTATCAAATAACTTACTAGTGTTCAAGATGACATTTCTTACTGTGAAAACATTCCATTTAATATAATAATTATAGAGAGCCATTATTATTAACCCGTAAAACACACTTCAGTGTATCGATCACTCTTTACATATACTGCGGTTTTCTACTCAGACATTCCAATGGCTTGTTGTAAAATACTTATTTCGCTGCCATCAATCAAGGATTTAAAAGGTACCTACATATTAATAGTTTTGAGTGACAGCAGCTAAAAATGTGTTTCACAACAAGCTGTTGAAATGTCTGAGTTTGCAGTAAGTCGAAATACACCTTACATTCCATTGTGTTCTTTTACTGTTATACAACTGTCTTGCAGGCTTTAACTAAATACACTTTGTTTCATGGGTTAATAAGAACAACTCTCATATTGTCTAACACGTTTTTAATTTTGCACTTGTATTTAAATACTACATATTATATTCTTGTATTTATTTACTGGTATTTTGTTGTTTTTAGGTTGGTCCTCTCTTAGTTCTCATCATTGCTATAGTAACGGTTCATTGTATGTACTTACTGGTACAATGCAGCCAAGCTCAAAGCTACAGGTGAATACTAGAAAATATATATTACCATGTTGCTGTCTTTGTTGACTGACAGGGGGAGGATACTCCCATTTATTATATGGCTACGATAGTACGCGTGCTCTGATTGGCTGATTTCCGGTCTGATATATTCCCATATCAGACCGTTACCATGACAACAGTCCAATTTTCATATTTTTTCAGACTGGGAAATTAAAAAACAACTTGTGAAGTATTGCAATAAATATTTTGTTGAAGTTTTGCCTTTTCATACTTGCAAAGTGTTTTTTAGCCAGTTTAGTGTGTGTTTAATGTATTCTTATTCCTTCAATAATGAGAGATTTGAAGATGAAATATTTGCAATTTCGTACATCGCTAAGAAAAAAAAAGCCATATAATAAACGATTTATTAACCTCGCTTGTTCGGTCTGTCCGGAAAAATATCAGACCTCGGTCTTTTTTGTACGGACCTCGCTGCGCTTGTTCCATACTGTCAAGACCTCGGTCTGATATTTTCCCGTACAGACCTCACGCTCGGTTAATAATCCTTTAATATTTGCTACACATGTGCCACCTGATAGGGTATGGTATTTTTTGATTTTTTAAAAAGGCTCAAAAATAATATGGTAAGTTTCATTCTTTTTTCTGTGCCGGGGTACTGGCTTTTTAAAAAGAAACATTTGCAACAAAGTTCCTCACTATCCTGGAAAACTGGGTTCATTTTGTACTTTCAAGATCCAAAACTAAATCAAGGAATTTACATCCCCCTGTCCCCTACCTCCCCTTCCTTAGTAGCTAACTGGTCAACTTATTGGATACAATATTTGTTTGTGTCTGTAGAACCAGGAGTATGTCGCTGGATTATGCTGGAGTAGCAGAGAAATGTTTAGCACAGTATTACCCAGATAAGGGACATCTTGGCAGGTACTGCTTATTACCTTTACAGTTTACTGTATTCATGATAATGATTCTTTCATCCATTCATTGATTGGTTTAGTCTGTCATTCATTCATTCATTCCATGATGGTCAGAGATGGTATATTTTACTCCCGATGGGTCCACAGCTTTGTGTAAAATTCTCTAAATGTAACCAAATTTGGCATGAAGATAGTTTGAGGCAATCTGCATTTCAATGGTATTGGTGTCTCACTTGTGATTGACAGGATGACGTCATAACGGACGTATGAATTTGGCGCCAAATTTAGAATTTTGAAATTGATTTCACAAAGTAACTGAAAATTTTCTATGCTCAAAACGATGCATTTAAATGAAAACCCCACCTAAATCCGATGTAATGGTTCAAAAGTTATCACTAATTAAAGAAACTCTATTCATTCATTTATTCATTTGTTCATTCATTCATCCATTCATTCATCCATTCATTTATTCATTTGGTTTTCAGTCATTCATTTAATCATTAATGTTCTTTTCAGGTACATGGTGAATACATTTCTTCTCATTCATTTGTTCATTCCTTCATTTGTTCATCCATTCATTCATCCATTCATTTATTCATTTGTTTTTCAGTCATTCATTTAATCATTAATATTCTTTTCAGATACATGGTGAATACATTTCTTCTCATCACAGAGTTTGGTTTCTGTTGTATTTATTTGTTATTTGTTGCTCAAAGTCTACATGATGTGAGTAAATTGATGGAAAATAAAGATACCCTAATTCTAAATAACTAAAACCTTTAGCCTGTCCAACATTTCTCAGTAAGGCAATTAATGCATTTACATATATATTCAGATTGAACAGTCTTTGTCACAGTTCTTGTAGAACAACCTCAGCCTTGATAGAGCACATTTCATTTTTTAGAATTTGACAATAGCCCATGACATTTTAAGGAACGTACACATTATTAAACAATTGAAACACTTACAAATTCCATGGGCTGTAGTCAAATTCTAAAGAATATATTAAACATATATTACACAATATATTATAAATTATCAGCCATAAACATAGCCCTTTTTCTAGAGGGAGGCAAAATAGCTAAACAGATCTCCAGTCAGTTAATGGAATGATTGGTAACAAGACACATTTCCATTACAAGTATATCTTTTTTGGATCAGAGTCCCTGTAAACACATAACTTGTCATTGTTTATGTATTGCAGGCATTCAAAGCCCATGTTGATCTAGATGTTTATGTATTGCAGGCATTCAAAGCCCATGTTGATCTAGATGTTTATGTATTGCAGGCATTCAAAGCCCATGTTGATCTAGATGTTTATGTATTGAAGGCATTCAAAGCCCATGTTGATCTAGATGTTTATGTATTGCAGGCATTCAAAGCCCATGTTGATCTAGATGTTTATATATTACAGGCATTCAAAGCCCATGTTGATCTAGATGTTTATGTATTGCAGGCATTCAAAGCCCATGTTGATCTAGATGTTTATGTATTGCAGGCATTCAAAGCCCATGTTGATCTAGATGTTTATGTATTGCAGGCATTCAAAGCCCATGTTGATCTAGATGTTTATGTATTGCAGGCATTCAAAGCCCATGTTGATCTAGATGTTTATATATTGCAGGCATTCAAAGCCCATGTTGATCTAGATGTCAAAGAGTGGGTTGGTGTTCTACTGGTTCCTGTTGTTATTTTATCGTGTATAAGAACATTAAAGCTTCTGTCGTTCTTGTCTGCTTTGTCCAATATTCTCTACATTGTTGGTGTTGCATGTCTTGTTGTGTATGCTGGAGGTACCATATCACGATCAGGCGTCAAGGAACTGCCTCTGTTTGCTAGCTGGACAACATTACCACTCAGCTTTGGTACCGTCATGATGACGTTTGAAGGCATTGGAGTGGTAAGTACTATCAAAAGAAATCATTTTCAGTCAAAAAAGCATTGTAGATTCGTTTTTTAAATATTGCTACGCTTCATTTGAATGTTTGGTCTTCATGTCTGTCTGTCTGTCTGTCTGTCTTCCTGTGTGTCTGTCTTTTCTGTCTGTCTGTATGCGTGTATGCATATTTGTTTGTTTACTAGAATGTCCCTAATCCTCAGGATACAAGCCTGTATAGCTGGCTCTGGGAGGGAGGGGAAGGGAGAGGGTACTCTCCCCAAGTCACTCTCTGCCTCCTCTACCCTTCCCCTCCCTTTGAGAGTACGCAGTGCAGGGTATCCTAAACTTTGTTTGATAATACTACAGGGGAACCCCGCCTTATTGCGGCCAGTTATCTAGATCCCGACGAAATGCATTCCCATACATTTTCTATAAAATTTACCCGGTTAATACGGCCACCTCGTTAATACAGCCACATTGGGCTGTCCCTTTGTTGGCCGGATTAAGGGGGTTCCACTGTATATTAATCCAAACGGAACATTCTTTTTTTTCAGATTCTCCCAGTAGAGAACATGATGGCTAAACCACGATATTTCTATTGTGTTCTTAATCTTGGCATGGGAATAGTGACATTACTCTACATGGCCGTCAGTGTGCTTGGCTACTTGTCTTGTGGAGTGGACTGTAAAGATAGCTTTACAATGAATCTATCCGATAGTCCGTGAGTTTCTTCTCATGTAATCAACACTGTTTAATGCCCTGTTTTCTCGCTTATGCAACGTAATGATTAACGATGTGAACCGTGATAGAGTTCTTAAAACTACCACAGTTCCCTGCGCCATCTTGAAAGGCAGCCGGGCCTTTGCATTGAAGCGAGACGAACGTTGAGCTTACAATGATAGAGACACGTGAATAATTGTCTGGCAAGGTGTTTCGCGTTATTTTTGGTGCAGTTTTGCGGTTCAAATTTCATTTATATGTGCGGTTTTACAAAACTTGCGGTTGCGGTTTTTATCACATTTTGGTGCGAATGTGCATTTTTGGCGATAGTTTTTGTGCAGTTTTGCGGTTTTCAACCCATCTTACACTCCCCTATTTAATGTTTTCTGTTTTCCAGGTACCATACAGCTATCAAATTAACCCTAGCAGCGTCAATATTTTCGTCATATTTTATCCAATTCTATGTCCCGATGTCTATTATTATACCACCCATTAAAGACAAAGTATCTCGTACTGGTAAACCACTGGTCGAGTATGGAGTACGTACGATAGCGGTGTGTTGTACTGGTGGGTAGTTTTCTCTTTTTTACTAACATAATATCATGATCATTGGTAGAGTATGGAGTACGTACGATATCTGTGTGTTGTACTGGTGGGTAGTTTTCTCTTTTTTACTAACATAATATCATGATCATTGGTCGAGTATGGAGTACGTACGATAGCTGTGTGTTGTACTGGTGGGTAGTTTTCTCTTTTTTACTAACATAATATCATGATCATTGGTCGAGTATGGAGTACGTACGATAGCTGTGTGTTGTACTGGTGGGTAGTTTTCTCTTTTTTACTAACATAATATCATAATCATTGGTCGAGTATGGAGTACGTACGATAGCTGTGTGTTGTACTGGTGGGTAGTTTTCTCTTTTTTACTAACATTAGTATAAATCAACTAATGTCCGCATGGATGATGATGATGATGGCAGTTATGGTCATGATGGTGATGACTGTGATGGAGATGATGATGATGATGATGATGACTGTGATGGGGATGGTGATGATGATGACTGTGATGGGGATGGTGATGGTGATGACTGTGATGGGGATGGTGATGATGATGATGATGATGACTGTGATGGGGGTGATGATGATGATGATGACTGTGATGGGGATGGTGATGATGATGACTGTGATGGGGATGATGATGATGATGACTGTGATGGGGATGGTGATGATGATGACTCTGATGGGGATGGTGATGATGATGATGACTGTGATGGGGATGGTGATGATGATGACTGTGATGGGGATGATGACAGTGATGGGGATGATGATGACGATGACTGTGATGGGGATGATGACAGTGATGGGGATGGTGATGATGATGACTGTGATGGGGATGATAATGATGATGACAGTGATGGGGATGATGATGATGATGATGATGACTGTGATGGGGATGATGACAGTGATGGGGATGGTGATGATGATGACTGTGATGGGGATGATGATGATGATGACTGTGATGGGGATGATGACTGTGATGGGGATGGTGATGATGATGACTGTGATGGGGATGATGACTGTGATGGGGATGGTGATGATGATGACTGTGATGGGGATGATGATGATGATGACTGATGGGATGGTGATGATGATGACTGTGATGGGGATGATGATGACTGTGATGGGGATGATGATGATGATGACTGTGATGATGATGATGACAGTGATGGGGACGATGATGATGATGATGACAGTGATGGGGTTGATTATGATGATGGCAGTGATGGGGATGGTGATGATGATAACAAAGATGACCATGTTATGATGACGATGGTATATTGATAATGATAATTATTGCATTGCATGATGATGATGATGATGATGATGATGACTGTGGTGATGAACATGATAATGTTAATTGTGGTGTCGATGATGATGATGAAAATTATGATGAAAGCGGAACTTACAGGTGCATGGGTGAACCTTTTACAGGACGTTATACCCTTTTGTCCTCAATACTGTAAAATTGAGTGTACAAATCGTTCAATAAATGATGGATGATGATGATAATTATGATGATGATGATAATGATGGCGATAGTGTTGTAATAATGATTATGTTATTAAATAGCAATCACTTTATTCATTGTCTGTTGTCCGTCCTGTTTGAAATTAGATAGAGAAAATAGTGAAGTCTTTGCTATGCAGGGTAGCCTATTGTATAAAACGTCTATTTGTCTAATTGATGTATTGGTTGTTTTGTAGCAAGTCTAGCAGTTGCAATACCTCAGCTTGGTAACCTTATATCTCTAATTGGTGCGATAGGAAGTACAGCTCTAGCAGTTATACTACCAGCCTTATTTCATATCCTAACATTTCGTTATGATAAGACATTAAGCACACTAAGTCTGTGTAAAGACCTCTTGTTGATTACAGTTGGAATATTTGCAGCAGTAGCAGCTTTGTTTACTTCGATACTTAATATTGTACATAGCTTTGAACATGAACCTATGGCAGGCAATGGAACACATCCACACTAACTCGACACTCACTTCTATGATAGATCTGAATATCAGTATATGGATGTATCGGGGGGGGGGGGTAGTAACTCGACACTCCTATGATAAATATGTATTGAAGAAATAGAAAACGCGCGCGCGTGCTGTGTGCAGTTACAAAGCACGCGGGGTTGTCAGAACACCAGAGAAGTGTTCAAAGTTCGCGTTGTGCTTCTCAACACTTCTCAAGTGTTCTGACAATCCCCAAGTGCTTTATATTAAACTGCATACAGCACAGAAAGCAAGTTTTCTATTTCTTTTATGAAATACAAATTGATCGACATGCAAACATGCGTGTTGTGGGCTCTCATAAAGCACGCGCCTCAACCAATCGAAATACGTGATTTCAAATAGTTATTTTATAAATCATGATATGGAAGTATCGGAGGGGGGGAGGGGGGGAGGGAGGCTAGGAAGGGTAAAAGTATCAGGTATGCAGGTCTACAATTAAAAGTCAGCAATTTGGTATATATATAGACTACGTTGCATCTGCAATTTTTAGTTAAGTCGGTATTAACATTGAAATTCAGAATTTCGACATTACTTGGTATCTTGTAGGATATCAAAAAGGGAAAAACCCATCGTATGCATAGTCGCCCGTTTTATGTGGTAGTTCTGAGGGGTTACAAATCGCTCATGCTACCTTCTTGGAAAATGACTTTCAGTACGTACCTTGTAGGAGTGTGTTTTGAAAATACTCGACGAGCTAACCTGACACTTTTACCTGTGAATAATACAATCCCAATACAATCTCCCGGAGAAGAAAATAATATTTTTAAATGTTTATTGTTATTAACAATAGCTGTTATTACAGTTATATGCAAATGATTTTGAACAATGGGTTGAAGTCGAGGCTTTCGGGCAAATCTATTGTTTTCGCCCGAAAGCCTCGACTTCAACCCATTGTTCAAAATCATTTGCATATAACTGTAATAACAGCTATTACAATCAATTTACAAAACATAGAATCATACAGCCAAATCAATAATCAAATAAATAATTAAAACGAATATGTTGTCAGATAAAATAAATTTATAGTATATTTTTATCAGCTATTGTAATAAATATAATACGATATTTTATTGAACGTTTTGTCTTGTTTCTTTCTTTCATTTTCTCTCGTTCGTTCTTCCATTTTTTTTTTTTCAATTCTATTCCCTCATTTCTACTTCCTATCCTTTACGTACAGCTCACACTCTAGCCTCCTATGCAGCCGCTCCTTTGTGTCGTCACGCAACGCTTCTGACTCAAAGGAGCGGCTGCATTGGAAGCTACCAATACTCATAAGTTATTTTTTTTCTTACCTTTTTCGTGTGTTTAAAATGCAACCCCGCTATTTGCGGTCCGTATTTGAAGTACAGACTAGGAGAAAAACTCGTGTTGATGAACTAAATTATTATTACTAGAGGGACTGGAATGAAAACTAGGTGTTAATAAAATAAATTGATATCAGGTCTAATTATTTTGAGGGACTGGAATAAAACCTTTGAAAATAAGGTCTTCTGAAGAACAATATCCGTGTAAAGGACTAGTAATGATCGAGCTAGCACTACTAGACTATACAACAGCAAAGTTCCTGATTCTAAAGTTAATTGATTTTTTAGTATTTCCAATCTTATTTGTTTTTACATTTTGAACGATTCTATTGCGAATACAAGATATAAAAGTGATGAGTTAATCAGAATAGTTTTAGTCTTATTTATGACTAATATAGACGTCTTACGTGTACTGGTAGCTTACTCACTAAAGTAAATCCCATTCCTGCTCTTGAGATTAATTTTAAGCCAGTTTTTGGTCATTACAGTTAAAGTTTAAAAGTCGTGGTTTCAATTAAAATTGAGAGATAATGACAGACTGCTCTTATAAGGTAAGAGTTAGGCTCTTACTTTTTTTTTTTTTTTTTGCTTCATTTACTCTCTTTTCTTAAGTTTTTCTAATTTCTTCTGTTTATATTTGTCTTTGTTTAAAACAAAATACTGTTTTTTCACTTCTTTATTCAGTTTTATTTTGTTATCATTTCCTCTCTTTTCTTCATTCCATTTACATTCCTTTTTTGACTTTCTTGATTCTTTCTTTCTTTCTTCATATTCTGCATGCATACATTTTCTATCCACACACGTGTTTACACCGTATATATAGAGATTCTTGTCTAAATGGAAACTAGCGAGTACACTAGTATAGGCTGCGTCGGTATTTGATGGGTAATATAACATGATGAAATTTTTAACACCGTAAAAAAATGTTAACTTAACTTTACTGACGTTTCAAGCTTTAGCCCTTCGTCGGAGAAAAAAAGTTCACTTACTTTCTGTACATCATTTATTTGTTATTGATTAAATCGTCACAACAGTGGCTATATACATGTCGGGGGCGGATCCAGGATTTTCAAAAGGGGGGGAATTTTGGAAAAGGGGGGGGGATTTTGGTTTCGGATATACAAAAACCCCAATAATGTTGGAGCTATCTCGGACGTGAGATATAACTGCTTAGAAACGGGGGGGGGGGGGGGGGTCACCCAATTCCCCTCTCCTGGATCCGCCCCTGAGTCCAAATCAAGTTGTTATTCTGCTATTCTTACTTCATCAAACTAGTGCGACGACACACAATACTCGTTTACTCTCGAGAGTGTTAAACAAGGCGTGAAGTAGAAAAAGGTTTTTGCTTAGTTTACTCCGACGAAGGGCTAAAATTCGAAACGTCAGTAAAGTTAAGTTAACATTTTAACGGGGAGGGAGAGGGAAAGAGACACGTACATATAAATACTTTTATAAATATATGTAAGTATATAAGTATATATAAGTATACAGTACGTACATTTCCTGATATTAATCTGGCTAAATACAAGGGAGCACACTTGGGGGTAAAATTCGACGACAGAGACAACATTGAAATCATTGGCCGGGTACACACGAGGAAGTTACGAGGGAGCAAAGCCCGGGAGCAAAGCCGACCGTGGAGCATGCTCCAGGAGCAAAACCTCTCTTGTGTAGCCTAGGGACTTCAACACTTATCTCATGTTCGAAGATTCCCTATACGTGCCTTATAAACTTCACACAGCATAATTAAGTGCGCGTTTTTATTTCATCGTCACTGCATTCTCTGTATGTAAACACTACGACTATTCCCATTGGCTAGGATCGACAGTCACGTGACAACCACGTGCAATGTCATACAGCATTTCTAAAATACATCAGCAAAGTATTAAATCAGAAGGTCAGACACAATCGCTACTAACTCGGTCTCAATGGAAGTTACTTTACCATGCATGTAAGTACTTGAATGATTAACATTTCTTTCTATTACACACGAGATCAATTTACGAACATATGCACTAGCTAGCAATAGAACTGGTTAGTTGTTAGTAGTTAAGCGCTGGACTATCGAATGGTAGGCAATAGTGTCCCGGACGGACCCAATATTCTGAAAGGACTTAGAATAAATGAAGCGAAGGCGCCTTCGGTAATAATGCCTGCAAATGGTTAGACTTTCACGTCTTCCCGGTTAGTAGGTCGTCCTGGTTCTCCTCACACATCAGTTGTATAGGTGGGACGTAAAAAAAACACTACTGTTCGATGGTGAGGATAGAGTAAACTGTTTTTTTTTTTAAAAAAAAAGCTAGAATTTGTTTACAGATGATAGTCTTGCAGTAACACCTTAAAGGCCAACAACTGTACGAATCTCTTTCCGGGCTTTTTGCTGTCGTTGTGTTTACAATCTCATCTTGTCGTTCAATTTCTATTGTTTGTGGTTCTCTGCCTTTTAGCGTATCTAACAATTTAAACTGAATACCTACCTTCGTCATGGTAACAAAGCTTCTTTTATTAAAACGCATATACTCGTCATTTGGGTTATTTAAATAGGTCTACATTGCCGGGTATTTAACTGTGAGGGCGACTCTTTCATATTCTAGCAATTTCATTTTTAAGTTAGTTTTTCAATTGAAGTAAAAAATAATAGTTACTTATTGAGCTTCAATTTGTTCTTTAAGGGTAATTCTTGTCCATGACGGATTCAATTGACATCTTTAAGCCGAAGTGGACTTATGTCTTTTTTTTTTTTGATTTTGACTTTGTGGCTTAATTGGCTTAGACAGACTCACTGTCAATGCAAGTTTACATTCAAAACTTCACAGCAATTTCATTTAGAGAAGGGGATTTGCAGTGGCTTTCACTGAACAAAATATTTCGATGTTCTACGACTGAAAAAAAACTCGCACAAACACAATAGTTTATTCGCCTCTTCGCTGTACCAAACCTAAATGTCTTCAGTTATGAATACTTTCAAAGCCATACATATATATTTCTCCTTTTTTTACTTCTTCTGTGGAAGTTTCATCATTATCAGTGTTTTTGATTCTGCTCATTTGAAAGATCGCTTATGTTTACTCGGCCAAAAATCTGTTATTTGCTTTCACTCTTGTATTTTGACAGTTTTCTGCTCTTAAAGATATTATTACAGAGAATAACCATTTAGTTTGCATCGATATTTCTGAAGGAACTTTAATTGATTTTAATTCTTTGTTAATGTTAAATTTAAACGTCAAAAAACCTCAAATCTTGCCGGTAACATTTGATCTAGATGTGCAAATCAGGGCGACATTTTCATTATAAAAATTCGTTTAAAAATGTGTTTGTCTTGTTCTTCAAAATAGAACTACTTCTGATGAAATTATAATGAATTTTCTTCTTGCTTCAGAAAAAGTCAACTTTAAATTTAAATTAACTGTTTACGGGAAAGAAATACTGGAATTTTGCCTAGCAACCATTCAATTATCTGAGCTGTAAACGAATATTATTGTACATTTGTTTTTAAGATTAACACGTTCTTAATTCCTCATTTTTCATTACAGAAACTGAGAAACTAAATAATTTGTTTATATAGTAACAATTTTTCAATTTCAATTTCTTTATCGAAAGTATTTTATCGCTTTTTATCTCTTTAACATATGCAAGAAGCAATTTATAGCTGTGATACAAACATTCTTCTTTATGATAAAAGCTAGTACGTGTTCCTCATTTCCTAATTCCTTAAGATGATTAAAGCAACTATTCTATAAAACATCGCGACAAAAACTGAAAAAGGAGGATTAATTTAAATCCAAAGCCTTAAGCTCAAGTGTTAGATAATTTGAGTTATTAAATTTACAAAGGTTTGTTAAGTTCTCCTTTGTTATATGGACGAGGCACCGACTCAAACAGAAATAGCATTTATTACTACAAACCATAGACAGAAAAGAATTCCAGTTATCAATTAATGATTCGATATTACTAATATTTGAGATGCATTAGTTTTAATTTAATCTAATCTTTTCTAAGTTATATATTCATTAAAATGAAAAACTGAGTCTGAAACCCAAATTTGTAAAATTGAATCAATGTACGTGGGTTAAGTTAATACTGTCAGTAAATTGTATTATATAAATATAAACAATTTATATTCGTTTATTTAGACTGAAAAGTGGAAATACAATAAAAAGATGAATAATTATACCAGGAAAAACGTAGATAAAGTTGAAATAGTTGTTTTACTAACAAAGATCCAATCGAAAAGTACAACTGAATATGAAAACATTTTGAGTTTGTGACGTCTTCGTTTAACTGAATATTTATGGTGAAAACCAGAATAAGATGTACACGATGATATGAGTGAAAATAGAAGCATATCATTTATAATACTTAACTAATCTAATTTAGTCGATATCAGACAAAAACGTGAGTATAGTGTGGTTTCTTTTAAATGATTAATCTTATTTTTTTCTATAAGAATTGATTAAATGCAATGAAGTTTTTGAATCAATCCGCTTTAATGTGTAGGACGAAGTCAGTTGAGGCCCATTACCAATTCGGCATTTTGTCTAAGATGTACGCAAACTGACTTTGTTTCTTTTAAGGGGCCGACCATTTAACTTTGAGGGGGGGGGGATTTGGTCCGTGCACGAAATTTTTTTTAGCCAGCTGGCATGCGCACGGAATTTATTTGATAGAAATGCAAAGATTTGAGTGGCAATTTTGGCTTGCACGAAATTTATTTTAAAAATCACCCCCCCCCCCCCCCCCTCAAAATTTAAATGGTCGGCCCCTTATTATTTCCCGACTATAAGCTGAGGTTTTGTTTATATATTTTTGAGGATTTTGAGGATTTTAATCATTTTTAATCGGACAAATTTAATCAGTGATCCAATGAAATTTTATAATGAAATTAAAGCGAAGTTATTCAAAATGGCGCCAACCACGCTTGGGGATCGCTCTTGGGGATCGCTCTCGCACATATCTCGGAACTTGTCAAGAAAGGTTCTTCCCACCTTTATTGCCTGAGCAACTTAAGAGATCGGCAGTTGCCCCAAAAGAACTTATCCTATTCTACATCACGTGCATTAGATCTGTACTGGAATATGCAAGCCCAGTTTTCCACCGTGCGCTACCATCTTACCTTAACGAGGACCTGGAACGTTTACAAAAACGCGCCCTACGAATCATTCACCCTTCATTGTCGTACGCTATAGCACGCAGCGAGTCAGGATTACCTACACTGTTTGAAAGAAGAGAACAAATATCCTCAAAGGTATTCAACGATATTTGTAGCAACAAGGATCACAAACTGTTCAGTACCATTTATTACCTAAAAAGAACACACCAATCTACTCTTTGAGGAACAAATTAAAAGACCATACAAGTTGCCAAAATGCAAGACTGAACGATGCAAAAACAGTTTCATCTTAAGTCACATTTATAATAAGTAGATTTTCAAATATATACATATATCTTTCACATTTTTATTAAGTAGGTTTCCTTATTAACATTTCTTAGTCATTTATAGTTTTATATCGTATTTTTTGCTATCCATTTTATAAATTCATGTATATATAGTACGTAATTCAGTCAAAGGCTGCTATGTCTTCTTTAAATACACTATCTATCTATCTATCCGAATTTCTTTATTTACTATTCATTCCTATTTTAGTCTTCATTCATCTATCCCTACCCACGCAAAAACGCCCATTCATCAACCCATTCATCTATCCATTCATTCATTCGTAAATTTATTTATTCACGCAGTTTTAGCTTAAACTGAAAGCTCACTCTCTCGATAAGTAAGTAAGTAAGTAAGTAAGTAAGTAAGTAAGTCATATTTTATCAAAAGAGTTACAAATAAAGATTGTCTGCCTATAGTTTCGCAGGTTAAATATTTTCCTTCTGTGCAAATAAAAGGAAGACAAGCACTTTCTCCTATACCACGTCTTGTCACGGACAACGTTAAACGACGGAACTGTAGAAACAAACAATTTGTTTGTACCTGGCAAGTAATCAGACATGAATGAGACCGGCTGAACCATTTGGCCTCCACTGCAGGCGCCTTGACTAGAAAAGGAAATAGAAAAAGCTCTCAGAGCTGAAATTAATTTGTTTTACAGATTCTCGTAGATTCACCATTATCGTTATTATTATCACTATTATCGTAATCATATCATCATCATCATCGATCATCATCATTACCATCATTATCATCATCATCATCATTATCATCATTACCATCATTATTACCATCACCAAATTATCGTCATCATGATCATCTTATCAACATCATCATTGATCATCGATTATTACCATCATCATCATTCTTACCATATCATCATCATCATTGCCATCATTATCATCATCACCATTATCATCATCATCATAGTCATAGTCATATCATCATCGATCATCACCATCACCATCATCATCAGTACCATCATCATCCCGCGCGCGCGTACCACCATCATTACAATCATTATCTCCATTATACAGTCATTCTACATTATTACAAGCCTCCATGTATATTCCAACTCCACTGACAGGACGTATTTAAGTCGTTCAATTTCCTGTCAATACAAACGAGTGTTTAAACGACCACTTGGGTATTTCCGCCTTAATCAGTTTGAAAATCAGACTACACATTACTGGGATATACAATGTATCTAGTCATTGTCATTAACGATGTCCACATAAAGTACAGATTAACAATACAAGTGACATGTGGTTCTTTATTGATTTCTTTTCACCTTTTTTAATTTTTAACTGTATAATGATCGAGTAACAGTGAATATGGAATAAGAATCATGATGTATGTTCACAATGCATGAATACTAGTATCGATCATTTAGAGCGAAATTATGTCACGTGAAATCTCTTTTAGCGTTAATGTCTTTTTTGGTGGATAATATATGTCTTATTATAGACCGCTAACACTATACCATGAAATAAAATAAAATTGCTAATGAATGCATTATAATAGTTAACGTTCTTATTTTGTGATTATCAAAGACAAGTAAAGTTGTAATGAGGTATTGTTTTGTATTTGATGATTCTGGTTGAGAGGTAGACTAAAGGGCTGTTTATATGAAGGCGAGTTGTCCCTGCTAGCAGGGATATTACTCTATTGTTTTGAGTCCCCCGGGGAATACAAAACAAAAGAGTTATCCCAGCTATAGCAGAGACAACTCGCTTTCATATAAACAGCCCCTAAATAGGAACTAATATTTACTCTGCTATTAGTTAGTAACTATTTTGCTTCATTTCATGGCTGTAGTACTTTAATTCGCTGTACGTATCAAAACAAAAAACTGCGAAAGATCATGTTTGACCATACTCAGATATAATGCCATGATTATAGCCAATTTGCAGATAATCTATATTTAATATGTAGTGTTTACAACATGAGCGGCCGTGTTGTATCGGCAGATACAATCGCAAGCCGAAGGCGCGCGATTGTATCGCCGATACAACACGGACGCGAATGTTGTAAACTACTTAAAAAATGTCTAGGTTAGCTCTTTCATATTTTACCAAAATTTTCAAGATTAAAATAAATTTTGCCGTAAAATTACCAGTTAAAACTTATGCAAATCAGGATATACAACACTAGTGTTGTATCAGATTTACAACACTCGTCATGGTCATGATTTCTTTTGAAATAGTCTCATTAATTATTCATGAATTTTTTAATATTACTAATTAGTATCAAATAGGATATTTGGAGCAGAAAAGAAAATTAGTACTAGTGCCCTATTAACCGTAATGATTCTAGAAGATACTCGTACAAACAACGACATTTATATACAAATGGTCCGCGGCCGTCCCTTACAGAATTATTTAGTACTAGCTCCTCTCGATAGATGTTACTGAGATGATTTGTAAAATCTGCAGGTTTTATTGTTAGCAAAATGAGCCACGAAACATGCAAAGCTATTCAAGAATGATAGTCAAGTAACTGACTATTATCAAAATTCGTTGTCGCAGCCGAAGCTACAGTCCACAATATGAATCCTACACACAGGATGGCGGCATTATGAACAGAATTGGTTGATTTATTATACGTTTAACCTTTTAAGAAATATTTGTTTTATCATCTATCACTGCATGAACTTTTTATGGTCATATAACACAGCACGTACAACCAAAATATTCTATGAATAAATCGATAACAAGATACCGCTTTTTGATATAGGTTTATATATATCACATGAATGTCTGATAAATTACAAAGGAAGTTTAATGTATAATTAATTGTAAATTCCGTTTACTGGCTCCGCGTTGGCTTCCTAATCAGACTGCTCTTTTACAAATACTCAATACTAATTGTTTATATGCGCCTTGTATATACAGATAAACGGGCTATTTCACAACATAAATTGCAAACTAGTATTGCAGAGCAGAATACACACAGATGGCCGAGAAAAGACCACTTGAAAAATGACAAGCCATCGGTGAGAAGCAATGTAAAATAAGCAAAATGATATCTTGATTTTAAAAAAACAAGAAAGAGCGAAGCGAAGAAATACAAACGAAAACGCCGACTGTTCAATTGATTCTGAAAATTAGAAATGTTCTTTTCAATGGCTCACTTCTTCACTAGTTAACAAAATAGCCGAAGCCTTCTTCCTCTGAGGTACGTCAGTAACATTTGACATCTTTTCACATCTCTTCATCATAGCGCTTATTTTTCTGTTTTTGAGTAAAAGATGACTCCTATGCAAGAACGAATACATGCGAGTCTCATTTCTTTGATTTTAAAATGATATATATTTTGTAAAATTACCTTATAATTTTTTAAACAAGCTTAAATCATATTATTATTATTTTTTATCGCTTCGGGTTTTTCTTATCTAGATCTTGCTGTTGATATTCGATATCTTCGTAATTAATGATAGATAGATATATAGCCTTTTATTAAATAGCTATTTTAGCTGATGTAACCAATTTTAATTTGTTGTTTTGTGAGCATATTATATCAAACATTTTCATACTGATATATTCTGCCAAGTATTTCATTTATTCAATTAACCATTCGTTTGTTTGTTTGTTCATTCATTCATTCATTCGTTTGTTCATTCATCCATTCATTCATTCATTCATTCGTTCATTCTTTCCGGCATGCATGTCGTAAAAAGCTCAATTCCTACTTTACATGTAACACTGCCGTCATTAAAAAAAAACTGAAGTTATCTGCAGAATTATCTGATCAAAACCAACGAGTAATCAATACTTGCACTAACATCACTATGGCAGCAGAGATGGGTTTGTGCGGCTTGTGTTTCATGTTTATAGATTAATCTTTCATTGCAGTGAATCATTGATATCCTCGTTCTAACAGTCTTCTTAACTATACTAGTGGTCCTTTTCTACGATAAATGTTTTTTGATTAATAATTAAAGTTAGCGATAAAAAGCGAAATCTTACATTATACTCTTGTAACACATCCATATGTAAAATACTCGTCTCTGATTGGTTAATTGGTTGTGATAATTTTTCTTAATCGTGCAATTAATTAATTACACTGTGATAAATAGATTGCACACATCCAGGAACTCTATTTGAAGTACAGAATATCCTATTTACTCAGGCTACCCCGCAGGTTTACCTTTTCTATCTATGGGTCTATCGTTGTGTCTACTCTATGACGCAGCCTGAGTAAACGCACTAAGTGCATATGCGTCTAGTTTATCAATTGATGTATTATTAAAAGGAAATACCATGCAGCTAAGTTATCGAATAACTCAGTAATGCAAAAGACCACTCATTTTTGATGGGAGTTGTTTTATACAACTCGTATTACCCACTCGTGATATTATTTCATCAAACACGCCGTGTTCTTTTCGCATGAAAATTCTTCTTGAAAGGTGGTATTTCCTATGGAAATTGCGTGGGCAGAAACATCGATTAATTTACAATCAACGGGGCGTTGTATATATTATTTAACACTGACCGTTGATCCTAGGCGGTATAATCAACGGACAAAAAAGCCGTTTATATGAGTCAGTGATGAGCAATCCGTTATTATAGCAATTCCAATTGAAAGCCAAGATCAATTATGCTTGGAGCCATTATCCGTTCGAGTTCATATCGCGGCAACATTAAAAGAGAATGTAAAACCCATGTGAATCACCCAATTTTGATTCGAACAGTTTTTGGTTTATTAAAGTTACAAGTTCGTATCATTGAGAAGCGTTTTCGAAGAAGTTTTCGTGATTTAGTGGATATGTGACTTCTTTAGTGCGTTTAGTCTAGGAAAAGTCCCATCTGTTCTCATAACATTTTATCCAAAGTCAGTAAATAAATGTATAGTTGTTGATTATCTTTTAGATAATAAATCTGCTTAGCTTCTTATCGATAGGAAATATGACACAATTTCTATATTTGTACATCATGTTTTTATCATATAATTACAATTTATTCAGTAGACATGAAGTGTCGTCTTTGGAGTTAAATGGACCGCTGTAATGTGAGAGTAGTTTACAGTGGGCTTAGTGACGTCGGTAATTTCGACTGCTAATGTCCGTTATCAATGCAAATCTTAATCAGTGTTTATTACAATTAAGACATGATGAATATAGAGTTAGTTTAATAGTCCTGTAAATCTAGTGAGAGCTTAGAGACATAATCGAAGGACAAGTGTGCAATGCGCTGCCAGGAAAGGTGAGTTACATGTAACTGGTACTTTAGCCGTTATTACTTATACTTTAGCCGTTATTATTATTATTATTGTAAAATATTGGTACTAAATAAAGATTGATTGATTGATAGCCACATTCAGCTCGTATCTTAAATTTTTCCAATTTGGAGTACAATCTAGTTTTAAATGGTATTTCTACTCTGCTAAAATTTGCTCCTCTTGGTTAAGAAGGCGGGGTTATATACTTCATCGAGTAGTTTTAAAATATCCTGTTTTTCGCAAGTAACATTAACTATTTTAACTGACCATGCACATTCACGAAGTAAAAAGGCAATGACTTCTGAAGATTGTTTTAACTTGTGTATTCGTACTATGTTAAATAATTGTTATTACACAATCCAGCAAATAAGTGTTGCTTTTGAACTGATGTCATCATATCGCAATGAGTGGAAATAACCTTGTCGTGGTTGTTTTTATCTTTTAGCCGCGATGGTGTGTTGATCAGTGTTTTCTTTAGATGTTTTAATACCTTAATTATATATTAAATACATTCGTTCTTCTTACTTCCTATTAGTCTATACATTTATAGTAATTTTGAGTGTTTGTCAGTAAATTTAGGTTTTTCTCAATTCTTATTATTTAATGATTATCACTTGTTGGCCTGAAAAACCCTATGGGGAGTCCAATATAATGTATATTACTCATGTATGTATCGCCGCCGCCGCAATCATGATCCATGCCGCAATAATCACACCCAAGTCGCTGCAATATTTTTGGTTTGATTCTTGACATATCCATTTGAACCCTGGGGGAGTTAAAATATCTATTAAGCAGTCGGGAACACCCCTAAAAGATACCAGAAGTCCGTTAAAAAGGGCGTGCCATGCACGATGTTTAGCAGATACAATACAAAAACATAACAGAAAACAGAGCAGAAATCGATAGTATAATTATAACTGCCTTTTTCGATACCCTAAAAGATACGAAGTAATTTTGAAATTTGAAATTTCAATTTGAATACCTTAAAAGATACCAAATCGCAAATCGCAAATGTAAACATTACCCATAATCGATACGACGAGCATACGCGATACTTTTACCTAGTTTATTCCTTTTCATTGATGGAGAAAATGCTATCAATCGTTACCAAAACATTCACACTAGAGTAGTTTTCATAAACCCTTGAAAGTATTAAGGTAGTTCGGGACCCAGCCGTAATCACATAATTTCGTTTTTTAGCTTTTAGTATTTTCCGATTTGAAAATCATGGAAACGTTATGCATTCACAAGACAAGCACATCATCTCAGCAAAAAATCTCCTGAATCACGAGAAATCAAGATTTTTCGTTAAATTCATGATTTTTTCGCGTTCAAATCGGCGTCGTTTTAGTGTCGATTTTTCGAACTATAATGCGTCACATAAATAAGTGTTTTGGGCAAGAATTACGAATTAATTAGATGGATTTCCCTTATCAGAACTCTTCATTCCGTGAAATAAAAATGATTTGGTTTTCGAGCGCAAAATGTGGTATTTTTCACATTTTGAGTTTATTTTTGCATCAAAATTCTCGACATGCACGTACTTTTCGCAGTATTTTTTTGCCCAAAGGATTTTCTTGAGTAAAACATGGCAAATAATATGATTGTTAGGAAAGTGTCTTTCTTTTGCAAATGCTTGTTAAAAAGTTTGTTATCGGGAAAAATAGAATAAATAGCGTTTTATGTTTCAAATTCCGACAATTTTTGTCACAAAAAATGACCAAAATGGGCCCCAGTCTACCGCCCTTATCTCCGAAACGAGCACGGTGACCCATTATTTTTATTTTATAGTTTTGTACTTAACTTAGTTTGCTCTTTTTACATGAGAAGTTTCAAAAAGATCTAACGATAGAATCTATGACGCCCGAACTACCTTAAATAGTAATAGCCAGAATCAAACAAAAAGAATTAGAGCGTAATATATAGTACGTAAGTATTTCACGGCTTTATGAAAATCACTAGCTCAGTAGCAAAAATACGGATTATAGTCAAACAATCGACAGTTGTTTAAAAATATTGCATGCTAATATATATTTTCCAACTGATTTTCTATACATTTTCTGTTCCTATTTTGCGTCGATTTGAAATGACATTTGAATTTTCAAGTATTTTTATTATAAGAAACTACTAATAACTATTACAGTACGTCTTCTAAAAAGGCCATCTTGATGAAAAGCTTGTTTTTTTGACGATTTTTTGTTCGAAATTGAGCAGATGACATTCCACAACTCTGTTGAAAGTGTAATAAAAATAAAAAAAGAACACAATTTATCCCCAGAGAAGCATGTGATGAGGCGTTTTCGTGCATGCGAAGTAACCCTAGTCGTATATCCATAATGGTTATCGATTCCTGCAGTAACGACCGCCAAAGACTATTATTTGTCAGCTTTAAATACTTCGGTGATAAATGGCAACTAACAGCTAAGAGTTTAAAATACTGTAAACGAGCATGCATGTAGCTTTATGATCAGTAAACGATTATTGAATGAGAGCTAATGAGGTTTAACATGATATCGTTGATAATCAACTCAGGCTACTTAAGGCCTGGGTTTTAAACCGATAAAATCAATTTTGCATGTTACGGCATAACGGATCTGCAAGAAAATACTCAAACTTGGCACAGTGATAGATATTGGTGACGTTTGTGATCTTCAGGTAATTTTTTCAATACATAGTCGTACGTCATGTGACAAACAACGTCAGAAATACGTTTTTTCGCTTTCCGGCTCCGAGTTTTACTTATAGAAAGGAAATATTTAGTTAAATATTTTAAAATGAAGTTTCTCTATATGAGTCTGCTTGGCGATCTGGTTTTCACTTATGGGATGTGGAGTTATTTGGAGAAATAGGGAAATTGACTTAGGTCACGTGACCTATTTCCTGTAATATCTCCTTAACAGAAAACTATAGTCATGATCGCCAGGTAGATCCTTGTGGAGACACAGTATTGAAGTGCATTTGGTGTATTTATTTGAATCGTTTGACAAAACTCGCGCGCGACCGGACAAAAATAAAACTATTTTGTCGCAATAATTCACCTCTCTGATCACGTGACCACCGAAACAGCAAACTTATCATGCGAGGTCCTTTATTTTATCAATGGCTATTTATGTGCCAAATTTGAATCATTTCTGCTGAGTTGATTTGGAACTGTCGAATATTTGTTTTTCTTCTGGATTTGACTGCTGACCCAGGCCTTAAAGGCCCAGTATCGACCGGGATGCTTTGCGTGGCTCGACCTAATTTCGTGTATCACGAAATTACCAAAGTTCATAATGCCTTCTCAATCCAAATAATCCTAAGTAATCCTGCTAATATCTCAAAACATTTCACTGTATTTAAGTTCTCTATGTATTTTACAACATCTGTGCCGCAATATTTTGTATAATTTCTGTAAATAGATGTAAATAACAAGCTTTGATGTTTGAGTAGATTACAATCAACTCGGCCGCTTCGCAGGCATCTCATTCCGATCCACGGACTAGCTGTTAAAATATGCCATAGAGCTGCTCAGACGAGACGATAATATACTATGGACATTAAAAATACTTATTAACTTTATATTTGGAGCTCAACGTTCTTAAACATATTTTTACTACAACGATTGTTTAATAATAACAAAGCGGACAAACCGAGTTGATCAATATCGTTACTTTGATAATACAACAGAAATACACATAACATACCATGCCCAATCCTTTATTATATCACCGCATACTATTACACGATAGTTTTCTTCTCAGGGATGCATTTAAGGACATTCAGAAACACTCAAAAGCCCAAACATTCGTGAAAAGAGTTCGCTACTTCCATGTATGTTGATATGTGATATTTTTCGTCTCTCCGTACGGCCATGGACTTTGAACTCACGCGGTATTTGGCCAATTAGAGAGCGCCATTTAACAATAACAAAAACAAACGGCCGCAAAGCATCCCGGTCGATACTGGGCCTTTAAGTAGTCTGAGAACATAGCAAAACCCAACACATTTATCATTCTTTCTAATAATTGAAAATCAATCAACTAAATGGCATTTTGCATTGATATAAGTTCATTTTTTTGCTTTCAGTTTTGCCAACAGCGATTTACACAACTGAGCTAGTTCTATTCACAGACAAAGAACCAATCAAGTCAACGATGTCGTCACTGCTCTATGACTCGCTTTGGTGTTCAGCCTATGGAATTGTGGGATTGTTTGTTATCTTGGGTAACTGTCTCTCTATCTATCTCTTTGTCAGCAACGTCCGTCTTCGACGCATGCGTACTTCAAGTCTCTTACTAAATCTCTCGATTGCTGACTTAATTGTTGGCTTAGTAACCTTGCCTATGTACATGGCCGTGGTGTGGCCTGGTACAAACTATGCTTTGCTCATTCATATTCCATTCTATGCCACATTTGTAAGTATCGATGTATTGACAGGCTTTGGTAGTGTCTTTGGTCTTACTGTCATAGCCTTAGAGAGAGTGTACTCAGTGTTCTATCCCCACCATCACCGTCGTGCCTCTAAAATGATCTACAATGCTATGATCGCGGTCCCGTGGGGCCTTGCGGTCGTACTGGCAATCCTTAGAGCTCTCTACGAAAATCGAGTCATCTCATTGGACGGATTCTTCATATGTGTGATGACGTCACTAACAGTATCACTGCTGACCATATGTATCGCATATGCAGCTGTGTGGATAAAGATGAACTTTAAACAATCGCGTATCGTGAATAGAACAACTTTAGATCGTAAAAGTGAGAATAAACTAGCTGTAACATTAGGGATTATCACTGTTCTTTTCATCTTAACGTGGATGCCTTTCCATGTCCTGAACATCGTCATGTTCCTATGTGTGAATTGTCGGACAGCTATACCTTATACTTATCTAAACTTCTTCAAGTTGTTACACTACAGCAACAGTTTCATCAACCCTATCGTCTACTCGTCGAGGTTCCCTGAGTTCCAAAGGACTATCAAAGCAATGTTGTGTTGCAGATCTGCTGGAGTTGAACCAACTAATGTAGAACCAAGTCAACTAACTATTCAACCTCCTGTAAGAGATCAACTTTCTGTAATCACAGTCTCGAGGTCCTCGAGATATGAGTGAAACTGAATGAGCTTGTACTCCACATTAACAAATTACTGACATTACTGCAAGGGGACAACTAACCCTCCATGTACATGTCCAAGCGCCTCCACAAGATATCAACTTTCTGTAATCACAGTCTCGAGGACCTCGAGATATGAGTGAAACTGAATGAAGTTTTACTCCACAAAATTACATTTCTGGAAGGGGACCACCATTTCCTTCAACCTTCATCACTGCAATACCCTTAGCTAGCCCCAAGTCTAATTGATGGCCTTAATAAAGACACCCCGGGGTGTACTCCCTTTGTCCAAGTGGTAGGGGTGATCGGCGTACCTTTTAGGGTTAAACATATTTCCTGTGCGCGTACCTTGTATGGTCCTGGCTCAAAAATCAGTTGCGTAACATGATTCCGTACCTGTAAGGGCCATTTTTACTCGGCTTTGTTGCTAAAAGTAAGCTTGGCTGGCAAGAACATCGCACAGCCGTACCTTAGTGGTTGAAATCAACAAGGCTTTAACAGTTATATTTGTCTGTGCGTACCTTTAGGGGTCGTTTTCAAATCCTCCGCCGATCAACCCTACCACTTGGACAAAGGGAGCATAACCCCCCCCCCCCCTCCCCACAGGAAAAGACACAGGCCAATTAGTCGATTAGAATTAAGTGTCGCATATTTGGATCAACTAGAGCTGACTCAGCTTCAAATAGCAACACAATAAAATAGGGTTCACAGAATAGGAGGGTCGGACTAGAACACTTGCCTGTGTAGGTCCTCTTTCCCACTCCCCTCTCTCTCCCCTTATCCATGCAGCGATAGGGCTTTCAGAGGAATAAAGAAAATAAATACAGCTAAATAAAGTGTGCTAAAACCGCAATAAAATACACATATCGGGAATGCAAATTAACGAAGATAACACTGAATCGACATAGACTATAGACGACATGTAAAGACAGGGACAATCATGTAACACATGCAGTAGAATGTACTTCCTTGATTTATCGCTAATGTGTCACGGGTCAGCTACAATTAATTTAAATGAATAGTTCATACAGAAAATGTCAAAATATAAAAACAAGACAAATTAAAATAAAAAAGTAATTAGATTAAGTGATATCAATCTGAGTCTCGAACCATGGACCGTCCGATGGAATTGATATGCTAATTTTATGCAAAACTAAAAAAATTGACCATACATCCAGACGAACAAAGCGCTGAATCTTCGTATGGATTTACATTAAGGCAGGAGATTTGGGGCACCCACCATGCTATCAATTGCTGGCCTGACAGATAGTTTTGCAGTCAAAGAGGGAGGAAACGCTCGGATCCTAGGCCATAGATGAACGCACCTTACCGCTCGACCATCGTGTCTACCGATTGTTTTAGGATTCACAATAACCTAGTGTATGGCGTGAATGGACTGTATATTGTTATGCAAATCACGTTTAACCATGGCGCGCATCGTTAACTCTTGGTTTTTGAACCAGACGGATCAGAGTTCGAGCCTCCTTGAGGACTGTGCTTTTATTTTATTTTTTTCTTCTTGCCTCTACATTTTTATGCACTGTGATTAATTTCCCTTAGATATTCTATTGTTAAACATTTTTTTTATTTTTAAATAGAATATCAATAATAAAAAAACAAAAACAATAAACACAACAGCAAATCGAGTAAGAGGGTCCTGAAGGGGTACAATGGGAGCTGGGATTGGCCTTATTTTTGACTGGGAAAAAAGGGGTTGGATGCACTGAGACTGGGATTTACAAATAAAAGAACAATAGAAAATGGGAATGGGATTGGAAACTTGAGCAAAACTGATGGGATTATTTGATTTGTGACTGGGATTTGGTCCAAATATAAACTGGGAATTGGGATTCGGACCCCCCTTCAGGACTCTCGAGTAAAGATGCGTTCTATTATCTGTGGGCTTCCTGTGGTCTTATGCAAACAAACATTCAAAATGGCGGCAAAGAAGAGAAAGTTGAATGAAGCAGAAATCTGCGAAGATGAAGTGAAATTCCCTGATATAAAAATATTTATATTACCTCAGAGAATACAAAAAGCCAGACTGGACATATTGAAAACTGCATCTCGTCGAAAAGGGTTCAACATTGTGGAGAATTTCGAGTAAGATCGAGTTAACATTTTTCGAGAATGAAAATGTCTTTTTGAATAATTCGTTTTTTCGTACTTTCTCTGTGAGTAAATTCCCGCTAATTATCGTTATTTACTCTTTAGAGATTCTGTTACACACATCGTCAGTCTGTATGAAAACCAAGAAAAGATTCTTGAATCCCTGAAAAGGTGAAAAAGATTATGTAAGACTGACCCGGGAAGAAATCATTCTCATGATCATGATCATTATCGCCCTCCAGAGGCTCATCATGATCAATAGTATCATCACCATCACCACCATCATCATCACCATCATCATCAGTAGCAGCAGTTTTAGCACCATCATATTTATTATAGATCATCAGCTGTTTAGCAACAGATCATTATCATCATCATCCTATCATAATCATTAATTTATTCATTATTTTATAACTATCATAATCAATACACAATTCATCATCATCTTCATTGTATATTATGACCTTTTCTTTTTTATATTGTTGGATTGTCAAGTAACATTTCACTGTCTTAACTTCAGAAAGACTATTCAAAATGTGGAGATTGTCAACTTAAATTGTAAGTTGAATTAATCCTTGTCATAAAAACAATACTTTCAAATATATGTTTGTCCAGAATAGTAGCCATACCATGGCCCCCTTAAATTTCTTTTTAATACATGATGAACACCAGGGTCATGCAGGTCTAGACTCAGTCCCCAGCTGTGGTGGCATCGTGCACCTGTGATTGTGGATGCACATTAAGCCACCACTGCTGGAGGCTGAGCCCTAGGGTGGATCCAGGCGGTGAATTGTATGACTTATTACCCTAGAGGATACTCCACCTGGTTTTGGATAGAGATTAGCCACCAAAGGTCTGAGAAAATGACCAAAAGCCATTCCTCATTTTAAGACATAAAAAAATGAACGTTATTTTAGTGGTATTCCCGGATAATAAGTCCTCTGCCTTTAATGATGTAGGAAGGAGGGATGGCACCCATGTTGTGAATTTCTTGTAAGGTTGTCATAAATTATTAACTTGATATTTTAAAAGGTGGGACTTGGCAGTGACTTACCACACCTCTGAATCCCTGTCTGAATCCATGTGATTTATATGCACATCACAAAAGAGGAGCAAAAGATTTGTTCCCTCAGGCAAATAATATTCATTGCAAACAATACATTTGATAATGTTATTTTTATTGTGTTTCTCTCAGGGTTAACATCATGTACAACAGCTGGTAGACCAGTACCAGTTACAAGTAGCCATAGAATACCATCAAAACTACCATCAAGACATCCTGAAGAAACTTGCAGACCAACAACAACGTCTAAGGAAGTCTCTAAAGTAAGCAACCATGTTCTGGTGACTTTGATTGTCGACAGTGAGAAAGAACTCAAATGTTAATATCATCTAATATTTTTAGTAAGCAGAGACTAAGTGACTTTATTGTTTTAATATGCACGTGGTTAAAGCATGCATTAATGCATTATGCATGTGGTTTTGACCTAACAAGTATAAATCTCTTTTTGCACTTAAAAATTGCACTTTTAGAAATTTGTTTAAATATCAAATTTTTATGTAGACTGATATCATAACGTTATGGAACTGGTAGATTGATATCATAACATTATGGGACTAGTAGACTGTCAAAAGTATTAAACTGTCAATAACTGTCATTTCAGAAATTTGTGAAAAGAGTCTTTTTGCTTCATATGATCATCTTTTGAGAGAAAATAGCATTAAATGCTTAATTTATTGATTTGTTTTTAGAAAATGTCATTTTTGACAATAAATTTCCCCTTATACTGGGTAGTGCAAAAATGCAAAAACAGATTGAGACTTGTTCCTTTTGACCATGCTGGTAATAATCTAATCAGAATAATGAAGGTTGAATAATGTGATATTTCAAATCATTCTCACTCATAAAGACCATGCATACATGCAAAATCTTCAGGAATTCTAGCATAGTTATTGCAATTTTCCACATCAAAACATACTTTATTACCTATACATATTTTATTCTAGTGCAATTACTTTTTTCTCTCATTTTTCATTTTCTTCCACTCTTTCCATTTCCATTTCTTATTC
Organism: Metridium senile; assembly: GCA_949775045.1. NCBI lineage: Eukaryota > Metazoa > Cnidaria > Anthozoa > Actiniaria > Metridiidae > Metridium > Metridium senile. The sequence continues at coordinate 65,533,630 of OX459095.1, forward strand.
TATTCCATGTATTTGTAGGAAACAAAATATATCTGTCAGAGACCTGCTCCATTGAATCATCCAAATAAAATGTTTACTGTAAGTCTTGAATTGCATTATTTTGTATCATAATGTTTATAATTGAACTACACACATAAATCTACACCGTCTGACTACATAAGAGAAATTGAATCTTGACTGTATCTGCCATCAGGAAGCCTTAGAAATACTTGAACGACATGCACTGTATGCAGACAGTAGTCATAGAGACTCAAGAGCATTGGCATTTAGAAGAGCATCCTGCAGTCTCAAGGCTTTGCCAAAGTAAGAAGCATCAAAGTTGGTAGATCATGTGATCAACAAAAAAACAGTCCGCTCTAATTTGGCCATCCATGTTCAAACATACTCAGTGAGTCAGTCAGTGAATCAGTCAGTAAGTCAGTCAGTCAGTCAGTGAGTCAGTCAGTGAGTCAGTCAGACAGACAGTCTATCAAACACTTGTACAATAAGTCTACATATTATAATAATATTTTGTTATTTACAGGATGGTAACCTGTAAGGGTGATGTTTCAAATCTCAACCATATTGGAGGACACAGTAGGAACGTCATTGAGGTAATCACATGATAGATGACTGATATCTTATGGTATTGTTATACACCCTTTACAAGCAACATTGTCACACACAAAGTAAAAAGTCTATTTGTAAGCTAGTATCACAGGGGACAATGGGTAACCTATGTATACTTTTACTAGAACACAAGGATTCCATGATTATGCTTATCAATAATACGTAATAGGTAATAGGCCCTTTATTGATTTTATTTATTGATTTATACAATGTGTTATTGTGACAGGACTAATTAGACAACAAGAACTATTCTGTCACGATTTTATGATTAAGCTACTGGACTATATGTGCTGAATGCATATCAAGTTTCTGAACTGATCCATGATCCTTTGTGCCACTAGCTTGTAGGCTTTTCATGGGTGACAAACATTCTAAGAAAGGGCGTGTCTTATGTTTTGACAGTCACTTTGTATTTACCAGGAAATCCTGGATAAAGGTGTTTGTGATGAAGTTGAAGAAATAAAAAACAGTGATTTCTTCCAGGCACAAGAGGTTGGTACTCAGTTAATCAATTAATCAGTCAAACACTCAGTTAAGGTGCATATAATCCCTAAAAGGATTAAAATGTACAGTAATCTTGTAGACCTCAATAAACCAGTTTATTTGTCAGAATTCGATTTCAAACAATTTTATGCTCCATGGTGATTTCTTGTTGATATTTTCATATTTTACTGTTTTAGAATTTCTCCCATATCTATGGGTGTGGCCCAGCTACAGGGCGTAAATGGTTTGATAAAGGCTACAAGTCAATAGACGACATAAGAAAAGCTTTAAAAGAACAACAACTTAAAGTAAATGACCAGCAACGTATGGGTAAGAGATGTTATTGATATATTACCATAATATATAAATGGATTGAGTAAATGGGTTGCCTAGCAGTGAGAGCACTGGCCTTTCACCACTGTGACCTGGGTTCAATTCCTGGATTGTGCGACAAGTAAATAGAGTTTGTTTGATATGTTGATCTATCTCATATCACAAGGGTTTTTCTCATTTTCATTGCTCCGCAAAAACCCACATGTGATATAAAGTGATGTGTGCTAAAATATTTAATTTAGGGGTAGTGAGTGTGAGTTTATGAAATACTTAAACATAATCCACTGACTGGAGATTCGAAGCTTCCATTCGGAGATTCGAAGCTTGAGCTGTGGCTACCCTTCCATGGCAATAGCAAAGCATCATGTATAATGAATAAGAAAATCAAACCATGCATTTGTCTGCAGGTATCTTGTATTATGAAGGTGTTGCTAATGGTGTCACCAGGCAAGAAGCAGATTCTATCACAGAGATAGTCACTAAACAGGTAAGCTAGTGGTAAACAACTTACAATATTATACTATATTACAACAAATATAATTACAACAACAATAGATACAACAACAATAATTACAACAACAATAATAATAATAATATTATATTTGTTGGCAGGAAACATAACAACACTGTCATATACATAACTTAAAATATCATTGTTAATGTAATGTGACTATATTCCTTTTTAGCTTGATGAGTTGGTGCCTGGCTGTAGCATAGAACTTGTTGGAGGGTACAGAAGGTAACATCTTTTCATCATTATCATCATCATTTTCATCATCATCATTATCACCACCATCTTCATCATCATCATCATTATCACCATCATTATTCATTGTAAATATTGTTATTAGTTTTGAAAATCATTCCACAAATCAATTTTTTTAATCTTTCTAACAAAGGGGAAAGTCTTCTGGACATGATGTTGATATTTTAGTGACACACCCAGAAGACACCAGAATTCCAAGTCTGTTGACATCACTTGTGCAGAGATTAGACCAACTTGTGAGTAAATCAACCATGTTGGATATAAATGTGATCATCTAAACTAAAATACATGTCTTTTTCAGGGTCACATTGTACATAAGGACATGTCAGTCGGTAGAAACCCACTACACAGCGAGAACAAGTCTTAACTAAGATACATGTCTTTTTCAGGGTCACATTGTACATAAGGACATGTCAGTTGGTAGAAACCCACTACACAGTGAAAACAAGCCTAATCATAAACTACAGTAAGTAATAATGCGTATCTCATTCCCATACAGTTCATTTACAATCTAATTCCCATTCTTTTGTTTTCCATTTCTTTCCTTTCTTGTTCTACTTCTTTGCCATTTTATTTCTTCTCATTTCCTATCCCAATCTATCGGGGTCTATAAGTGGGGGGTGTTGGGGGGATATGTGGTGTTGCTGTGTCACTAATGTAAAACATGTGTGTTACCTTTGGCTTGAGTCAAAGTGTCATTGTCATTGGAAGGATACGTCGCTACCTTGACTCCAAATGTACAGAGCAGCTAATTCATGCTTTTGTTACCTCTCGTCTCGATTACTGCAACAGTCTTCTTCTGGGACTTCCGAGCAAGGAATTATCTAAAATCTAACGCATACAAAACTCCGCATCAAGGCTTGTGACAAAAACACCAAGACGTGAGCATATTTCACCAATTCTAAGGAATCTACACTGGCTGCCCATCGAAAAGCGTATTCAATTCAAGATCCTTCTAGTCGTATTTAAAGCACTCCATGGCCAGTCACCGGATTATATATCTGAACTGTTGAACTTCAAAACTCATCGCCATATTCTGCGATCTAACTTCAACGACAGTACAATTCTCAACGTTCCTACTTTTAATACTAAGACCTTCATAGATGGTGGACGTGCTTTCCAAGTCTGTGCCCCAAAAATGTGGAACGCTCTCCCTAAGGACAATCGACATGCATCATCAGTAGAACGTTTTAAAAAGTAACTTAAGACATACCTGTTTAATTTATAATCCAAGTAGTCAGACCATATTCATAACTTTTATATTATTTTATTTTTTTATATACTTCAATGTAAAGGCATTGAGACTTTTGTAATGCCTTAGTACTGCATTATTATTATTATTATTATTATTATTGTTTTTATTTTCTGTCTCTTTAACAAATGTTGTTGTCATAATGCAACAAAAAACAATCACAACCTGCAAATTATTAGGATACCGGACCAAAAATAATAACATTATTGATAATATTATCATAATATTAATAACCTATGCCATTCTGATCCGTTCCATTCTATTCCCATTCAATTCATCCCTTATTCTTGTTTATTTCCCAGTGTTGGTGGTGTGATGGACCAGTTAGATCATTGTTTCTGTATGTTTCAAATGGATACACAAGCAACAGAGGTATCACCAGACATGATAAGACGTGTTGATATCATTGTAACACCATATGACCAGTATACCTGGGCTCTCATTGGATGGACAGGCTCAAAGGTAAGTAACCAAGGTATCACCAGACATGATAAGACGTGTTGATATCATTGTTACACCATATGACCAGTATCCCTGGGCTCTCATTGGATGGACAGGCTCAAAGGTAAGTAAGGTATCACCAGACATGATAAGACGTGTTGATATCATTGTAACACCATATGACCAGTATACCTGGGCTCTCATTGGATGGACAGGCTCAAAGGTAAGTAAGGTATCACCAGACATGATAAGACGTGTTGATATCATTGTTATACCATATGACCAGTATCCCTGGGCTCTGATTGGATGGACAGGCTCAAAGGTATGCATCATAGAGCAGATTTTGTACGACTATGAAAAGTTCAGTGTCGTGTGCGTGCCTTGCCGTGATGTTTCTGAAATTTTGAATGTGCCTTGCCGTGCCTTGATCGTGTTCGTACAGTGAGCTTTTCATAGTCATACGAAATCTGCCCTACGGCTGCTGCCATTACAGAGCAGTCACAATAGGAATACAGTTTATCATGAGCACATTACCCATAGGGTATATCTCACATATCTACATGATAGGAGTTTTGCCAGACCATCTATATTTAGAACATTATACACCAATTTTGCTATTGAAACATGTCAAAATTCCACAAGCTGTAGTCAAATTCTATTCGAATATATTACATGCTATCAAGGCTGAGATTTGATAGAAGAGAACTGTGAAAATGTCTATTGGACCCATTAACCTAATTGCTGTAAAAAAGATGTCATGAACTGCCTCATCAGCAAAGTTTACTTGTTGATTGACATGGTTCCAATGTGGTAGTATCGTCATGTATGGGTTAACCAAGTATGTGATAGGTTTCTGAACACACAAGTGGGACTTTTTCGAGGATTTTGGTTCTTCTCACTTAGAAAAAAAGAGAAAGAGGTGCTGCCAAAAAAGAAAAAGAGAAAGAGGTGGTTCGAACCCTGACCCTTCAGTGCCAAATGCTTAATACCCGGGTTAATACAATGCCTATCCCAACCCTCACCCTAAACCTAATCACTCAGCTACAAAGTGAATTTGGTTGGTTGCCCCTCCTTTTTTGTCACATTTAAACGATATGTATAATTAGTATGCACAAAAGGATATCTATATTATAATATATACTACCGAAGAGGTACAAATACCAGCCAAATGAATTTGCATATCGGAAATATGAATTTGAATAGAATTCCCCTGACAATTCCCGTACACGACGATATTACCTCCAATGTAGTACATATGTTATCATCAGGAGAATTATAATAATTCTGATAACATTTGTTTGTTATTCCCCAGCAATTTAACAGATCTCTCAGACTGTATGCATCCAAAGAACGCAATATAGCACTTTCCAACCATGGGGCATGGGATAAAACCCACATGGTAAGTAATCACACAACAAACACATATAACTTAGAACTTATATCAGACATACACCTAATTCAAAAAAGGTTGAAGCGGAGAACAGTGATTGGCAAAAATGAACATGTGAGCCGAGTTGTATGCAAAATATTAAACGTAGAGGTAGTGAGTGTGAGTGAGTCTCCCCGATTAGTAGGGCGCACTGCGTCCAGCTAGAAGATTGAGACGTTAAAAAAGTTATTTATTTTATTTATTTATTTTGGCAATTGCATGACCAAAAGGAACTGTGGGTAATACAATTTCTTCTTATTCCTTACTAAATTACCCAAACAATGCCTCCACTGTTCAGCGAAACCTTCGAGACAACCATCTAAGGTCATCTCTGAACTCCAATCGCCCATCACCCCTTCAACCTTTTGAATTAGGTATACACCTATTTCAAAAAAGGTTGTCATTGCCAAAAGCGATAGGCTATAGGCGATAGGTCATTCCAAGACCCAAGTGCACTATGGGTATAATCTAAAGTATCCACATAAAAGCTGTGTCTTTTGGGCAAATTATCAGTCCTTCAACAAGCCATATAACTCTCCAGCGGAGATCGTTGTTTAGTGGAGCTGGCATGATTGAAAATTTCATGACTTAGGACTATACCCATAGTGCACTTGGGTCTTGGAATGATCTATCGCCTATCGCTTTTGGCGATGACAACCTTTTTTGAAATAGGTGTATACAAAGAGTAATAATCATTCTTTTTTCATTTTTTCTTTAGCCTCCATTGAAGATTCAGGCCAGCAATGAAAAAGAAATATTTGAAGCATTAAATCTATCATATCTGGAGCCACATGAAAGAAACTGTTAGGTGGAAGTTTATACTTGGAACAATGATTTTTATTTTAGTGATCTTAGTATAAGAAATTGCAGAATCTTGAGTATGCTTTGTAATTATTAGGTACCAGTGATGTTTTGAAAGTTTGCAAAATTGGATAAGCCTTTTAGTAGGTGAATTCAATTTGATAACTTATAAAAGTATCTATTAATCATTGTGTAATTTCTTATTATAATTTATTGAATAACTAATTGGTACTCTGCAGAGTATAATTTACAAATAAATTGTACTCCTCTTGTCCAATCAGAATCAAGTAATATTGCATATTATAAGTATATTATAATTTGCAATATCAACCAATTGAGTAATAAAATCATCACAATAAATATTTATATCTCATTTTATTAATACGTTTCTGGAATAAGGATTGGTTTAATTGAAATATATTTTATAATTGATAAAATAGAAACAATTATTTTTTCTTGTATGTACAAATTTCATTCAATTTCAAAAATTAATAAATCAAACTGTCATATATTTTTCATTGTAAAAACTGTCATTCCTTGTAAAACCTTTGCAAATGTATAGTATTGTATTAAATAGATTAGAATAAAGTAAGTTGATTTGCATGGATACCAAGGGGTGTCTGGTGCCTGAATATGCCTATAATTTCACTATCAGTAAGCCACTATAATGTCACCATCAGTAAGCCACTATAATGTCACTATCAGTAAGCCACTATAATGTCACCATCAGTAAGCCACTATAATGTCACCATCAGTAAGCCACTATAATGTCACTATCAGTAAGCCACTATAATGTCACCATCAGTAAGCCACTATAATGTCACCATCAGTAAGCCACTATAATGTCACTATCAGTAAGCCACTATAATGTCACCATCAGTAAGCCACTATAATGTCACCATCAGTAAGCCACTATAATGTCACTATCAGTAAGCCACTATAATGTCACCATCAGTAAGCCACTATAATGTCACCATCAGTAAGCCACTATAATGTCACTATCAGTAAGCCACTATAATGTCACCATCAGTAAGCCACTATGTCACCATCAGTAAGCCACTATAATGTCACCATCAGTATTAAGCCACTATAATGTCACCATCAGTAAGAAATTTGTTGTATAAAATAGAATTGATATTGTTAAAGTATAAAATAATTGTTATTGATTTTCCTGTAAAAGTCCATGTTCTTCTAGTAATTGCTTTAATTTTCCACTCTCATAAAGATTTGCTGTTGCTGTTCCTCCTCCAATACTTTGTCCTTTAATAAATACATTTGGAACTGTTCGTATTCCTGTGATTTCTTTAAGTGCATCCTATAAACATCAAACAAAACAATCAATTATGTAATAAATAAAGCAGTGACCTGTAGTAATTACAGGGGGATTGGTGCATTTTCACTTGCACAGAATTATGATTCCTATTCCTAAAGTGCCCTTTGTATTTGCTATCTCTGTCCTTTGTGGAAGATAAAAAATGCTGGCTCCCTCTATTTACACCCCTACCCGGTAAATGAGCCCCTCTAAGGGGTTTTAGGGAACAAGGGCATTTATTTTAAGGGTACAAGGGATACTGCCAAATTATTTTCAGGGAACAAGGGAACAAAATATGATAAAACAATAGTTTTTGGGGATCTTGGGAACATAAGGTAAAACATTTTAGGGAAACAGTTATTTTACTTATGGGGAACAAGGGAGAAAATGCAGAAAGATCAAGGGAACTTGGGAATTTGCAGCCCCCCTTGGGATGGGTTCGTAAATATGACCGGTTAGACAGCTTACTATGCAACATTTTAATTAAAATATTCCGCCGGCGCTTTATGTAATATTGTACATTTTATAAAAATGTTTTGCGATATCACTAAATTAAGCTGAAATAAAACTTATTCACTTGTGTTTTTACCTTGGATAACAATAAAATATTAACCAACAACAGTCATATGTAACAATTCTAACCTGTACGTTGTCGCCATCTTGTATTCGTTCCACTTCGTACACGGTCATTTGAGATACCCCAACTTCTTGAAGTATTCTTTTAGCCATAATAGAAAACGGGCAAGTTGTTTTAGAAAACACCACAACAGGATCTTTTTGGATGGCTTTTGTAACAAACTTTAGCGCTTTACTGGCAGCCATACTCATTTGGTGCTTGCAAGAGCTTTAGGACCCAGGTTCTTTTGCTGTTTACAACAGGAAGCCCACACGTGATTGGACGTTGGAAACCGCAAAACCGCAATAAATAAGTAAAACCTGACCAAAACAAAACAACCTGAAGTGAAATGATGTGATTTATAATTTTTCACCGTAGAAAAACGTTTTGCACCGTTCACAGAGTCCAAAAATGACAAAGAAACCGCAAACCGCTCAGTTTTGTAAAACCGCACTTATCAATGAAAAAAAAAAAAAACGCGAAACCGCATAACCGCAAGCCCTTACGAAACTTCGCCGGATAGACTAAAAGTTTTTCGATTACATAAATCGGCAATTGCTTAGTTAGCGCAAGGAGTTAACCGTTTATAGTCTAGGGGCTGGTTCTCTCCTCCCTCCCTGGTCTTTTGACAAGCGCGACGTTAGGTTTTCTGTTGGGATAGCGCGGATGGAGGTGCTTTTTTCATTTCTGTTGTTCATTTTGACACAGCTGTTCGATTTAAAAGGGGTAGGGCAACGTGACCTGTTGTTGCAAAATGCCCATTCTCAAATTGTGGTGTTGTGATGATGTAAATGCCTGGTGTGCGGTGTTTCCTTTCCCAAAGCTGTGTTGTGTGGTGTGTTCGTAGTGTTCAGTGAGAGATATTCTGATGCGGCGTTGCTGAAAATTTTTTTCGGTGTTTAGGACCTCCCTCCCCCCACTTAAAGTGTCAACAAAGAGTAGATGGGTCATTTCACAATGCTTGATTTTCTCTACTTATCTCCCCCTGGGTTGGCATACTCTGCATCGACTACTCCCACCGAGTAAGAAATTGGCCCATTTTATAATTCCATTGAGTAAAACAAGACAATTATATCACAGTAAACATCAGCAGCATTATTTTTTATTTCTGAACAAACCATTACTTTACAGAGGTCTTATCATTAAAAACATACCGGAAAACGAACACCTGTTTCTAGAGATGTTCTTATTTCTACACATCGGCCAAAACAACACCTTTCAAGGGTCGTAGTTTTCACATAAACATAGAGACGTTGTAGTCTTATTATGCTCATGTAATTCCAACTGAAATTCGTTCGTTTTCAAGTATATTTCTGCATCTTTCCTTTCAATTTAGACCGGCAAAATACCCACTAAAACGGAATACATTCCGATCGAATAAAGCAAATTCTATATAATATGCATAATTCCTTTGAAATAAACTATAAAAATAATATGAATAATACGTTTTCCAATAGTGGAAACATTTCAAGCATTAAATCATAGTTTGTTCTGTCTATATATTCTAATCTTTACCATATATTATTACTATTATATTTTCTATTATGTCCTACTATGTCAAACTAAATTTCAATAAATATTCTATCACCAGAACTTGATATTATTACTCTACTATATATATAATCTAGCGAACATCTATCGATTGATTGCTACGTAGCGAAGACTAATCGATTTTGTTAGTCTACATTTGCGAGGCTTACCGTCTAAATACTGAAGCCAGCAGGTCGATATGTGTATAATTGGTAAAAAGCAAATAAAACAGGGAAAGCAGACGAGTTCAACACTAAACAAGCAATAAAAAAACAGTGAAACTTACTGACGTTTCCTCTGAAACGTTAGAAGTACAAATGTCTTTCTTGGCGAAGTTACTTTTTCTTGTTTTGAAGTTTCAACTTGTTTAACTGCTATAGTTATTGGGATAACTTTTATTAGCTTATAGGCACTAGTTATTGACGCAGCCCCGACTAGACATAAGTCTTTAGCAGTCAATGTAGCTAGGGATTTATTGGACAAACGCAGCAAATATCATGTCATTTATCCATCCTAGCGTTTACTCATTGCCAAACAAAGTTTCATTGTTACATACAGAAACACTCTCTAGCTCAACTAATGAGTGTACTACAGCAAATATCCCCTATATCTTAGTGCTATATATATTTAGTTATAGAGTGAAGGCATTTAACCCGTGAAATAGAAATTGCTTGCTAAAGTGTAATAGTCAAATAGACTCAAAAGAAAACAATGGAATTAGGGTCTACTAAAGAGTGTTAGTCTAACATCTATTTCACGGGTTTAATCACTCTATGCACCTATTTCAAAAAGCTTTGTCACAGCCAAAGGTACAGTCACCACACCTAAGCCTGCAAATGATGATTTTTCAACATCTACCACTGCAACAACTTACCATAAACACATACAAATAACAAAGTATTTGAAGAACCTCTAAACAAGAGACACGATACCGACATTCCTTGCAGCGTTAGGTTTGCTGATTATAGCTTTGGCAGGACAACAATATTGGAATAGTGGTATATGTATTCTCGTAATAATTGACATTTTGATTTGTCAACAAAATCATAAAATTCTAAAAAAAACTTAAAAATATAAAAAAAAGGTATATACAAATGTTTAAATCAAATCAATAATATAGCATCATTGGCTATGAAATGTAAAAAGAACATCCAGGAGATAAAAGAAACAGAGATTAAGAAAAGAGAAAGAAGGAAAGGAAAAGAAAGAGTGTAGTAGAAATGAAAAAAAAGAAAGTGTAAGAAATGGAAAAACAGAGGGAAAGAAAAGCAAAAGTAAGAAAAGAAGAAAATGGAAAAAAGAAGAAAACTAAAAGTAAGAAAAGAACTTAGTTGTAATCATTTACATAACCAGCCAGCAGCAACAGCATGTTGATTCACACATGACGTTATCAGAGGGTTTCATGAATTGCAGCAACAATTGGATTCGCTCTGGTCTGTTTAGGGAACAAAAACTTAAATCAGTCGAAAATTGGTATTGTGATATACATGTATATGTGAAAACTATATGAATGGATCGCTATATGAATGGATCGCTATGATCTCCGTGAGGTGCATACTGAAGCCATGCTATGCAGTCATATGTTGTTGTAGTGTACACTATTGGGTGCTCAAAAGACATCATAAATTCCAAGAAAAAAACATTCTTGCTTAGACTTTGAGTATTCCTGCAGAAAATCCGCCAAAAATCCCCCCCCAAAAATGTCTGCATTGTGTGTCAGTCGAAAAAAAAAATATTGCGCCAACCAAATCTTGCCCCTTAGTATGTACGTGAATGTATCGTATTTGACAGTGCGCTTTATAATCAACTATATGTGTGGATTGCCATTAGGGTATATACAACAATAACAGTAACAGTGAGTATACACATACCTTGTATTCAGAGAACACATGACAAACATATTTACCACCACCTTGACACTGGATAAGACCAAAATGACCACCATCACTACAAGATACAAACATACAAACACGTTAACTTACAATGTCCTAGTACATCTACTTGCTAACTAACAAAAAATCTACTTGTAAAGCTAACAAGCAGGCTAATGAAAAAGACAAACAGATATAATCACAACAGTGTTGTAATGGTCTTAAATACCTGGATATGTAATTAAATATGTAAGTGACAACAGTGCTATATTGTGTTTAAATACCTGGATATGTAAGTTACAACAGTGCTATATTGTGTTTAAATATCTGGATATGTAAGTGACAACAGTGCTATATTGTGTTAAAATACCTGGATATGTAAGTTATAACAGTGCTATATTGTGTTTAAATACCTGGATATGTAAGTTACAACAGTGCTATATTGTGTTTAAATACCTGGATATGTAAGTTATAACAGTGCTATATTGTGTTAAAATACCTGGATATGTAAGTTATAACAGTGCTATATTGTGTTTAAATACCTGGATATGTAAGTTACAACAGTGCTATAATGCGTTTAAATACCTGGACATGTAAGTGACAACAGTGCTATATTGTGTTTAAATACCTGGATATGTAAGTTACAACAGTGCTATAATGTGTTAAAATACCTGGATATGTAAGTTACAACAGTGCTATAATGAGTTTATATACCTGGTAAGTCCACAGTATGATATAGTATCGGCATCCATATGTCTTCTTGATAAGGCACTTCTTTGACTGTCATACAGCGTGACTCCATTGATGGCTACATCCAGTTGACAGATGAGTAAAGTACCACCAGTAAGATGCTATCATACAAACAATACCACAACACATTAGCAATTACAAATAAATAAAAAGGATCTTGGAAGATATTGAGATTCCTTTGCAGTAATAACTCACAACAAAAACAATTGACTGTGGTTGCTCAAACAAGTATGGTATCAAGATATTATCTATCTATCTGTACTGTCATCTACCTGTCATTCTATCCTTACTCATGCAACTGTGCGTGCATAAAAACGCTGGGGCTACAATTCTTAGTCTTCTTTAACTTTCATAATGGGAAACCTTAAACTCATTGCATAATGGGAAACATCAAAACATTGCATTATGGGAAACCTAAAAACATTGCATTATTGGAAACCTAAAACATTGCATTATGGGAAACCTAAAAACATTGCATTATGGGAAACCTAAAAACATTGCATTATTGGAAACCTAAAAACATTGCATTATTGGAAGCCTAAAAACATTGCATTATGGGAAACCTAACAACATTGCATTATGGGAGACCTAAGACATTGTAAAATGGGAAACCTAAACGCATATAATACCTTTGCTGCTTCTTGTACAGTCTCAACCCCAGTCCCCACAGCAACTGGTAGTGCTCCATAGTATTTGACCATGAATGTATGGGTTGGTTTAGGATGTCCAGGGGTGGATGTTGTATCGTCCTATAGACACAAAAACATTCCAATTTATAAAAGGATTGTCCTATAACCAAAGTTGTCAGACTTAAAACATTTGTATGTAACAGATTTTCATGACGAACAGACAATTTGAAAACTACGTGTACAATAAAACAATGGAGGTAGATAATTACCAGATAGACGTCTGTGAAGAGGTTTGTTGCTTAAATAAAGTTTTCAATTTTTTACCTTTTTGCCTCCACTTTTCTTTGGTCCCATCTTAGCAAACAGTCCTTGTACACTGGACATAAAGTTACTCTGTATGGATAAACACACATTGGTTTATAAACCATTCAATACAACAATCCTTGTATGCTGGACATAAAGTTACTCTGTATGGATAAACAGACATTGGTTTATAAACCATACAATACAACAATCCTTGTACACTGGACATAAAGTTACTCTGTATGGATAAACAGACATTGGTTTATAAACCATACAATACAACAATCCTTGTACGCTGGACATAAAGTTACTCTGTATGGATAAACAGACATTGGTTTATAAACCATACAATACAACAGGGAGAAATGGGATAATGGTTGTATGTTTCTATTCACCTTGTCTTTGGTTTTATCAGCTGGTTCTGGTTCTGGTTCTGTTTCGTGTGTAGCTGTCGCTGCCTTGGCTGCCATTTCTGGGTATGCATCAAGACACTTTTGATAACGAAGCTACAAATCACAGAGAATTATTAGAAAATACCAGTCTGCATATAGTATAACAATGATGGTGCTGATAATGATGATCAGTAGTGATGATGAGGATAATGACAATAATGTTGTTGATAATGACAACAATGATGATGATGACAATGATGAAGACACTGTTGCTGATGATGATTATGATGATGACAACAATGATATAGACAATGATGATGATATGATGCTGATAATGATGTTGCTGATTATCACAATGATTATGATGATGATAACAATGTTGAGGATGACAATGATGAAGACACTGTTGCTGATGATGATGACAACAATGATATAGACAATGATGATGATATGATGTTGATAATGATGTTTCTGATATCACAACAACGATGATGATGACAATGAAGACACTGTTGCTGTTGATGATTATGACAATGATATAGACAATGATGATGATATGATGTTGATAATGATGTTGCTGATATCACAACTGATTATGATCATGATAACAATGTTGAGGATGACAATGATGAAGACACTGTTGCTGATGATGATGACAACAATGATATAGACAATGATGATGATATGATGTTGATAATGATGTTTCTGATATCACAACAATGATTATGATGACAATGTTGTTGATGATGTATATGGCAACAATGATAACAACAAAGATTGTGATGAAGACAATGATGATGTTGTTGATGATTACAATGATAATAATCACAATGATAATCATGATTGGTGGTAATGATAAAGGTAATATTTCTTGTGTCCCATCAATAGAGATGTCAACTGCATTATTATTAGCCTCTATTACAGTACGTAAGTACCCCCTGTATTTAACATAGCCTATTAGCCTACATATAACATACCTGACAAGCCTCTTCTAGTGCCTTGGTCAATGTTATTAGCCTCTATTACAGTACGTAAATACCCCCTGTACTTAACATAGCCTATTAGCCTACATATAACATACCTGACAAGCCTCTTCTAGTGCCTTGGTCAATGTTATTAGCCTCTATTACAGTACGTAAATACCCCCTGTACTTAACATAGCCTATTAGCCTACATATAACATACCTGACAAGCCTCTTCTAGTGCCTTGGTCAATGTTATTAGCCTCTATTACAGTACGTAAATACCCCCTGTATTCAACATAGCCTACTAGCCTACATATAACATACCTGACAAGCCTCTTCTAGTGCCTTGGTCAATGCTGCAGCATTAGGTGTACAATGAAAGACATGACATGAGTACTGACGGTCTGGTTCATTAGCCATTATATATCCACATAACCGTTCATCTTTACCAATACCCATAAATGATAAATAACGCACTCTGTCTTCACAGATTTCTTCTTGTGACTAGTGGGGAAATAGGGATGTTATTAAATAGATTTAAAAAATTCATGAATAATTAATGTGACATTTTCAAAAGAAATTATGACCATAATGAGTGTTGTAAATCTGATACAACACTAGTGTTGTATATCCTGATTTGCATAAGTTTTAACTGGTAATTTTACGGCAAAATTTATTTTGATCCTTCAAATTTTGGTAAAATATGAAAGAGCTAACCTAGACATTTTTTAAGTCGTTTACATTAATCGCATCCGTGTTGTATCAGCGATACAATCGCACGCCGAACACGGCCGCTCATGTTGTAAACATTACATGTATACTGTAGTGTTTTGTATGTTTCTATATCTCAGTATGTATATAATAAACAATGAGTTGAAATGGGTTGGGTGTATAAGGGTCATTCCACCGTGACGGACATTACATTCACAGACCTAAATAAGTTTGTGTTTCATACACAGTTGCATTATCTTACAATTTTTTTTGTTTTTTAAGTTTTCAGAAATAATTTTCGACTTGTCAATTTTTTGTCCAAAAGGACCGTGACGGACATTACAGCTAAAACTACCACTAATTCCAGTTGGGTAAATTAGAAGTGAAATTCCTGTGAATTGTGAGAAGTTTATAGCAAACAAATGCTTTTTAGCATTTGGTTATAGGTTAAGTTTTCTTACTGAAGACCTATATTTTTTAGTTGTTTTAAAGTCTTTTATATTAAAATCAAAGGCCACCTATGGCCAACTCGTGGATCATAATTAGAACATTTTGAAAGCGCTTACAGTTTAGACCGCTCCATTACGATTATGTAATTATTTTCTCGGATTAGCTTGAGATGATTTGAAGCGAAAAATAAGTATTCAATGTTGTTGTTTTATTTGTATTTTTTTGGTTGTCGTCCGTTTCGCTTATGGTCCGTCGTTCCCTCAGTCCGTGATCCGCTGACAAGTCTGATATTTACCTGGTTCGATCTTCGGTTCGTGCAGAGATACATGCGAGTTCAAAGAGTGTCTAAGAAACAGTGTTATTAAGTTGTTCTTGCAAAATAAACGCCAGAAAAAGCAAAATAGATAGTCATTGAAGCAATTGGTGTTATATTTGAGGCGATTTGGGCTGTTGGGGTAGTTTTTAGAGTGGCCGTTTTAGCTGTTTATTTGTTGTTGTCGAGGTCAACCTGGAGGTTTAAAACCGATCACGTTATCTCACATATTGTAAAGAAAGAAATATTACTTTCATCTACATATACATAGATCGTTAAGTTGAATTACTAGATAATAGGGTGAAGCGATTTAAGTTTTGCGAATAAGTTTGTTGTTCTGTGCAAGAAGCTAAGAGCTCGAGAATCGCCTGTTTCAATCGCCGTTCGAATTTGTACGAATTAATAGTAGTCAATAAAATTAAACTATTGACAGATAAACTGGTTACTTTAATCAAAAATATAAAAGAAATAATTACAATAAGCAATATATTTACCCTACAACATCACTAAAACAACTATACTGTTGTTGTCTTCACTTCTAGTGTGTATCGTACTCTCTAAGAATGCTTACCGGAAATACTGTTAAATATCCAGTAATAACAGCTTCGTCCTTTGTAACTGGTTGTGAATCCATTCCATAGCATTATGAAAGGATGGATAAAAAGTAGCTTCTGTTTATAGCAGGGAAGATTTCTCGATAAATTTGATCATAATAAGTTGGCTCGCTTAGTTCGCTCGTAAATTGCATGATCTTTAGTAAAATTCACAGTGACCATTTCCGAAAACATTCGACATAAACTTATGTGTAATTCTACTGCGAATCGTGTGGCGTGAGCACATAAAATATGAGAGTATTCGCGATTACTTCGACCGAAAAATCATTCCTTCAGACGAATCAAATATCCATGTGCTCGAAGTACGCTGACCGAGATCTTGGGGCTCAAAAGTTTACACTGACGGTCTAGTGAGTGAGCGAGTGAGCGAGTGAGTGAGTGAGTGAGTGAGTGACACTTCCGGTTCAAAAGCCCCATCCCAATAACTCGAGGATCTTCGATCCACGAGTTAAAAAAGGGAATATTTAGCATGACAGACATTACAAGAAACGTGACAGACATTACAAATGGCAAATTCAGTAAGTCAAATATAAGAAAATTGCCTAATTTGCTTAGTAAATATCACATAGAATAGATAATATTACAGTAAAATCACATTAAGAACCTTAGTCAGTTAACACTCTTTTTGGAGCACGCTTTTTTAAATGTTGTCAAATTTTCATTATTTCAATGTCTCATGTGGAATGACCCATAAGTGAAATAAAGATCATGAGAAAAATATCACATGCCCTTGGCGGGAATTGAACCCCATGATTTTGGCTTTCTAGTCCGACGTGTTGCCACTAAACCAAAAGGACCAACCATGCTGGATATGCAGCAGGACAAAGTAGTATAGAGCAACTGTGGGGGGTCCCAGGGCGATATTAATCTCTTAGGTAAATTTGAACACTGTGAATGCGTTTCCATTTACAAATAACTTCATGGTAAGTTCACTTGTAAAATTTTTAATCACTCGTGAAGAATTACAAACTCACTTGCTTGCACAGCCTTGCTTGTTTGTTGGTAGTTATTCACAACTCGTGAATAAAAACCGTACGCACTCACTAACCATGAAGTAATCCCTATATATGTAGTTATAATATGAATCAAGGCAGAGTAATTACTCACAGTACAGTCTGTTAGTTTGACACAGGACACTGTTACTTGTATCAACACTGTTCTTTTTGGTCCTCCCCTAGATGCTACTTTACTGATGGCTCTGTTCAGCATCTCCATTCCTGTACAACAATAACACAATGTCAGCCTTGTTCTAATAAACATACATCAAAAGCGGGCTATTATTTCAGAATCAACAATCATACTCCTTCCCAAATCATGTTGGATGACAAGGCAACACCTCTTGCATGTCCAAATATAAATACATATAAATATATCATTGTTTTACATCAAGATACAGGGAGTCGTTACTGAATCTCCCTAGCCAGTGGCTAATGTTTAATTGTTCGACACACTCACACTCACTACCCCTACATTAAATATTTTAGCACACTGTCATCACTTCCCACATGTTGAGCTTTGCAGAGGGAGGAAAACTGGATAGCCCGGACCTAAAAACCCTGTGGCATGAGAGAGAACAACACATCAAACAAACTCTATTCACTTGTCATCTGGCCCAGGTTACAGTGGTGAAAGGCCAGTGCTCTCACTGCTAGGCCACTCTTGCTGAACAACTTAGAATGAGGAACAGGAGAGAATGAAAATATCATATTACATCAGAAAAACAGTGCTGTGATAATCCCTGGATTGTCTCAGTTGAGAAAGATTTTAATTCTCCTTTAAATGTAGTGTGTTTACCTGTTGGTTTGGGTACATCAATACTACCCAAGTAAGTTGCTGTAAAGTCTTTTCTTTGTTCACGCAATGGCTTCTCATTAAAACCAACATTACCTAAAAAACAATACAGTAGTGATGAGAGCATTGAACATTGAAGAATGGCTATTGAATTCATGAAATAAATACATTCAAAAATGAACAAATGAACAAAATATATATAACTAAAAACAAGCAAATGAAGAAATGAGAGGATGAATGACTTAAGGGAATAACAAACAAATGAATGGACAGATGAATAAATATAGGGATAAAGAAATGAAAAAAGGGATGAATGTATATATAAATAAATAAAGAGATAAAGAAACTATTGAATGGATGAATAAATACATTCTTTTTACTTACTTTTAACTGATGGGGGTGGGGGTGTGTTGATAATATCAGACCATGGTTTTTGTACATTCTTTTTACTTACTTTTAACTGATGGGGGTGGGGGTGTGTTGATAATATCAGACCATGGTTTTTGTACATTCTTTTTACTTACTTTTAACTGACGGGGGTGGGGGTGTGTTGATAATATCAGACCATGGTTTTTGTACATTCTTTTTACTTATGTCTTGAGCTCGTTTCTTCTCTTCTAAGATTCTGTTGCACATTTCATGCAAGGCTGTTGTTATGGCACGGCCAGAAATGTTACCATGACAACGGAACATGTGACACTTGTGTTTACTAGTGTTGGGGTCCCTGGCAACGTATGCAAAGTCCCTAGAAACAAAACAAAACAAAACAAAAAAACAATTCAGTTGAATTGTCAAAATTGTTTTCCTTTAGACATAATTATTTCAGGTGTTCTTCAGTCATTGTCTATACAATATGAGAAATTATTAAGTATTCTCTGTATTCTCTGAAAAGCTTTTTAAGGACGAGTATAAAAATGTATTATCATATAGCCGTATTTCCCCACTTGCTTGCCCCTAATAAAAACCATGCAGACAAGTCATGTGATAGGGGCCGTACGTGTTTTGTTGAGTGGGCCGTAAAAAGCCATCCAGCCCGCTAAAAAAGGCTTACAAAAAAAAAATATATATATATATGATGTAATGCATATACCAAAGAAGGTTGACCAAAATCTTAGGGCTCGAAATTTTACACTGACGGTCTAGTGAGTGAGCGAGTGAGTGACACTTCTGGTTCAAAAGTCCCATCCCAATAACTCAAGGATCTTTGATCCACGAGTTAAAATTGAAAGGGTCATATGACAAAATGCTTATTGACTGAGTTAGGTTGTGCAGGACAGGAAAATATTGGATTTTGGTCATTTGTACGGACCTTGCTGCGCTCATTACGTATGGCATAACCTGGTGGCAAATATTCCCGTCTGGTCCTCCCACTCAGTCAATAAGTACATACTATTATCACTATTATGTTGTAATCATGTTTCATAGATAAATGCAATATTATGAGGTTACCTGTGATCATCTTTGCCTACTCCCCAGACTCTCATCTTAGACACAGGCTGAACTAGCAGAGTAATCTTATTCCTGGGCTCTACTAGTTTAAGGGTATCTCCTTCAAGTAATAGACGGATATCTTTCCCCTGTAAATGAACAGACTTTCTTTACTTAGTGGAAAAAGCAAGAAATAATAATATAAGCAGGAGTCAACGTTTCGACGCATCAAGCGTCATTTTCAAGACAAAAAAATTATTACAGAGTGAATATGAATATAAAACAGTCAAAATAGTGGAAAAATAGTGGAAAAATAGAATAAAAACAAGGAAATAACAGGTGATAATAATAATAATAATAATAATAATAATAATAATATTTATCATGATAGGAGTTGGATGAAAAAGAAGAAAGGGAACAATGAAGAATTGAAAAGAAAGAAAACAGAAATGTTTTCAGATAGAGAGGGGAAAACTTCATTTCACCATTATTTAATATCTTCAAAAAGAATGGTTTTAATAAAATCACTAATCTACCGTATATATTTTCAAGAATTAAATGTGTTTACCTCTCCCCAAGTTTCAGAAGTCTGCCACAAGTCTTTTCTTGCTTTAGCCAAGGAAATAATACATTCAGAAATAGTATCAGTCATGTTATGGGGTGCTACCTGGTTCTCTTCTAGTTCTACCCAGCCCATGGAATGAATAGGAAAACTAAGAACCTGAAACAGTTTCAACAATAGATCTTATTATATGTCTAATAATACTAAATATTTATAGAGAGCATTTTCTATATATTAATAATCAAATTTACTTTATAATAATGATCACAGTGTATCATAGACAGCTTAGCCTGCAAAACAGGCGTTCTTTTGGGTTTTTGGGAAAAATCAGGTTTTGGGCTTCCTGTGTTGATGTGGGAAAATCGGGTTTTGGGCTACCTGTGTTGAACAGAATACTCCATTTTTGGCTAAGCTCCATATTTCGAGTGGTCAAAAAAGTTACACAGGAAGACCAAGATCCTAAATTCTCCAAAAAGCAAAAAGAACGCCGGCTCTGCAGTCTATAGACAGCTTAGATATGTTTTGATATTTTATATTTTAGTTATCTGTGACATGGGTAGCATAATGGTTTACCACACACATCTCACTGATGTGATCCAGGTTCAAGTCCTGGCTCGGAGCAAGATAGATGTTATTGTTTTGAATATCATTCAAATTACTTTCTTGTACCTTTTGCTTCTCAGGAATTGGGCTGACTTGTTCACCTGCTTTTTTCTGAAAAAAATGTATATGAGAAATGTTACTAGATATCTTGATTCTGTCATCATTATCATCACATTAATCATCATATTAATCATCACATTTGTGTGTATGATGATGATTGTCAAAGAATAGTAAGCAATAAAAGAAATAATTCCAATTATAAGAGCCTGAAAACAATTTTATGACTTCAACAGGATTTGAACCCATGACCTTTGCAGGTTTCCCCCCGGCTTTTTGGGGCTATAATTGCAATCAATTCTTTAATTGCTTACCATTCCATAACGATCGTCATCATACACATTTTCATAAACATGGATCAGAACAACAAATATATATAATCATCATATTACAGTGCGGACACTGCAACCAGGACCACTTATGCAAAACCGTCCAATCAAAAACCAGTTAAATCAGACACAGATTGAACTGATAACAGGATAAGCCAATCAAATTATAGTGTTCTCACGCTCATAACCTTCTTGAACTGAAAGCTGCAATATGATTGGTAGATTATCAATTTATCTAAAGTGGTCCCAGTTGGAGTGTCCGCACTTTAATTGTCACTACTCTCTATTATCATCTATAATAACAATAATAATAGACATGAGTGCTGTACCTTTGGTCTGGCTGCCACCTGGGGTTTTTCCCACTGCGTTGTACCAGATGATATATGCCAATAATACTTTGTCCCATTCTCACTTTCCACTTCCTTCCATCCATCTGGTAACTCGTCATCCACTTGTTCAATGTTCATTTTATAGCTGTGTAAGTCTGTAGGGGTGGTAGGAGGTTCCGTTATATCTACCTCTAAATATGGTTGGATTAGTGTACCTGAATCACTTCTAGTTTTACCATTTTGTGGGTTATTAGGGTTAGTTATATCATCTTGAGACTTGGATCTCTTATGTCCCTTTTTAAATAAACTGCTGGATGGGCTGGATGGATAACCAAATATCTCTCCTGAGTTATTGATAAAATTGCCATCAGAGAATTTTCTTCTGTGCATTTTCTTGAATATCCCAACGCCAGATGTATTGTCTTGTGTTGTGTTTCTGGGTAATGTTTCATCTAGGTTACTTAGTCTAGAGGGTAATGGTGGTGGTATATCCTCTGGTTTTTTCTCTTGTTTTTTCTCTTGTTTATCTTTAGGTTTCTTGTGTACAGCAGCATACAAAGCTGAACCATCATCTAAAAACATTACATCATTAGTATTAATTGAGCATTTTTATGGAGAAAGTTTTGTACATGTTTTTTAAAATGGGAAACATTGTCTACTGTTAACAATAGACCAAATTGAAATATGGCGGCCTGCTATTGTTCTTGACTTACTAGCCTCATGTTTATGATGGAATACAATGGAGTTTTCACATGAATGAGAGGCTAGTGAGTCAAGAACAATTGTTATTCAAATTGGTCACCACATTTGGATTCGGCGTATAGTTAATGATATTAAAATTACTACTTATATATAAATCAATCAAATGAATATCTCCTTGCTTTTCTTTGAAAGTAGCCAAGGCTCAACCAGTTTGTTGATGGTTCATGTAAAGCAGGCTTTCTAAATTTGTGATGGTTGATGGACGATGATGTGATGCTTACATATAGCATATATTTTTCAATTACATTACAAATAATCATATGTACAGAATGCTATTTAGCAAAGCACTAAGATGAAGTATTATTTTATTTTACAGATTTAGTACACGCTGTAGCATACATGGTGAACAAACAAACACGTACCCTACAAGGTTTACTCAATTTTTAATTAGTGCTATATTAATTAATATATTTTTATTATTGCTATTATTTTCTAGTAATGTTTACAACATGAGCGGCTGTGTTGTATCAGCATATACAATCACAACTGAAGGCTCGTGATTGTATTGCTGATACAACACGGACGCGAATGTTGTAAATTACTTGTGAAATCCATAAATCCTTTGTTATGCCAGTGAAGTTAATACAATGTGAATACAATGATCTAATTGCTACAGGTACGCCTTAGGTTATTATGTTATCGGGGTAGCAAAGAAATTGTATGTGGATGACTGGAATGTACTTTTAGTCTTCCATTGTATAGAGTAGAACAATTATTTCTAGTTTTTGCACGCTTTGTTTTGTTTTCACTGTAAGCTTATGCAAATTTTGAGCTTCGAATGCTTGGAGTGTTCAATTCGCTTTTGACTTTTGTGCAAGATGGCTGAATGTACTGCTGGGAAAAGTTTAGTGAAAAGTACTGTATCTAAAACACCCAAGATTGTTGTTGAAGCTGTTAAGATCGATTTTTTCGGACTGGCAAAGGAGCAGAGCAGATAAATTTTCTTTTTCCATGCAAAGTAAAGAACAGGAACAATTTGTAAGTAATGTTTTAGCAGCACCCTTATTTCTGCATCTGATTCTTTGGTAGAAAACACAGAAAAATCGGCCAAGGAAATTTGTGATCCTATTTTCGATGAAATCTCAGATGAACTGATAGCTACTATAGTTTTCCTGAATTAAGTGCGCCTTATGTTTCAAATTTTGGATGAGTAATTGATTTTATGTAGCGTGAACCATAAATATTGTGAATTAAATTTGAGTTTACTTGATATAGTTTACACTTTTGATGTTGGCTAGATACAAGCAGTAGTGATTGTATCTAATTTGCATTTCAGATACAAGTCACTAGTGGTTGTATCTAATTTACATTTCAGATACAAGTCATTAGTGGTTGTATCTAATTTACATGTTCATTGTGCTTTAAGTTTGTATGGGCTTTACAAGGGTGTTCACGTGATCTGATTTCTCATATTGGATTGGCTGGAAAGCTTATGAATTATTAATGAATTTTACAATGTACATTACAGGCATTGCAGTGCATGCTCTAAAACATATTCAATGTTCCTGTTTTTAATTATTGATATGATCAACATACCTCTGTCATTGTTATTATCATTGTTGTAGGTTTCTGCAGCTATACCTGGTCCAGAGTAAGGTTTTGGTAAAGCAGGAGGTGCCTTCTTATCATCACACGCTTCTATCATGGTCTGTAACTGACCTGTAATGTGTTCATACAGATCAGATCTAGTGATATCTTTTCGGGAAGGGATTTCTGGAGGTTGCTCAGTTTCCTTAGTTTTTTTTTGTCTGTCTTTATTTACTGTAGCATAAACATCTTCAGTATTTCCACCATCATCCAATGTAGTACTTTGAGTAGTCTGTGAGCTGCTCTCCTCATGGGAGTAATTAATATTTTCATACTCTGGGGACGGCATTAGTTGATTTATATCCACATTAGCCCTGTCAAATTTTCCACAGTGGATTTCTACTTCTTCATATGAGGTAGGCTGTTGCTTGTTTGTTTGAGGCTGTACAGGGCCTGCTATACCTCCGTTGTCAGTGATTATAAGCGGTCTAAATTCATTGCCAGCATAAGCATATGATATTCTGTCTTTACTAGTGCTTCCTTCATCTAGATCTATCAAAGGTGGGAACTCTAAGTCTGTGTAACCAGCACATTGATTAGTCTGTTTGTTTAGTAGTAATTTATTCTCATCTCCTGCAGACGGACTGGTTGTCTCACTATTGGAACCATCAATATCATCAAATGAGCCTGTCTCATAACCTATATCATCCTTAGGGCTTAGTTTGCCAGGCAGATCATGTTCATCGCTGTCACTACTACTTGATTCATAATTACTTTCCTTCTTTGAGGGTAGAGGTTTTTTGGTTTGTTTAGCATCAGGTTTAGTTAGCTGTGCTTTCTTTGTGGTGTCTGTAGTAGATCCTTTGGCTCTT
This sequence comes from Metridium senile, assembly GCA_949775045.1. Classification (NCBI taxonomy): domain Eukaryota; kingdom Metazoa; phylum Cnidaria; class Anthozoa; order Actiniaria; family Metridiidae; genus Metridium; species Metridium senile. The sequence continues at coordinate 65,558,460 of OX459095.1, forward strand.
GTTTGTTTGGAGGCTACAAAACAACAAAGAGGATTTACATATATATGATATTCTCATAAGCAGATGGTTCATATGCTGATAAACCAACCTTTTTAAATAGAACCCAGTCAAATTGCTTGCAAATATAAACATTAAGAACACAACCAATCAGAGATACCACCACTAAGTGAGCATAATTACAATAGTAATAAATTATGCATTATCCACAACACATTTTCTAAAACTACTGACACATTTTTCTTTAAAATACTGATGAATTTCACTACAAAAATAACTTTATTATTAGACAATTAAAGTCATCCATTTTCGCTCAGCTATTTGTAAAATTGAACAACTTATAGTAAGTATTCCTATAAAATGAATGTAAATATTATTTCAGGTAAAATTGAGCTACTGGTACTTATAGTGAGTATTCCTATAAAATGAATATATAGATCACTTCAGGTAAAATTGAGCTACTTATAGTTAGTATTCCTATAAAATGAATATAAATATCACTTCAGGTAAAATTGAGCTACTCATAGTGAGTATTCCTATAACATGAATATATAGATCACTTTAGGTAATCTTTCTGTTTTAACTGGCATGTAATAAGCATTTTAATAAGCTTAGATGATCATAAACATTGAATTTATTCATCTCATATCATGGATAAGTCAGATAGAATACTATAGCATGAGACATACTGACATGTTTTGACTTACATGCAGTCATTCTTCTAAATCCAAGTGATTCTCTACTCTTACATTTTAACCATAAAGCCTTCTGTTTTTGGGGGGTTAAGATATTGTAATTCAATTTTTTCTCTATTTGAATTACAAATTGTTTAATTTGAATTACAATAGCTACCCCCCAAAACATAAGGCATTATCATGGTTATTGTGAAAGTACAGAATTAGCAATAAATGTTGATCTCTGACATGTAAATCTACATTTTATCATGATAAGTTAAGTTATGAATCTAGATGAGTTTTAGACTAAGAATCTCATTCAAAATAACACACAAACACAGTTTTTTAAAAACAAAGCTGTGTAAAATTCACAGTTGGATGTTATTGTACAAATTTGGTATCAAAATTGATTGTAATTGTTTGTGCTTTTTAACAATATATTCATTGTACAATAAACTCTAGTAAGTCAAGTAAAGACAGAACACACTGTATGTTTGTGAAATATTTTTAAGACATTATGACTGAAATTAGCAAAACCATGAATTCAACTGAATGTATGGCAAATTACATGTCATCTTAAACTCATTTATTTCAATTAGCTTTTTCTTTGTAATGATTATCATATCCATTTTTTTAAATTTTAAGCGCTTAGAACAGACTTGTATATGCGCTATACAAGCCATATTATAAATATTATATTTTTAATTATTAATAAAAAAAATCCTAAGGATATAATTAGATAGTAGATCATTTCAAATAAAAAATATACTTTTACATAGTTAAATTAACTTATATTAACTGTAAATATACTTTTACATAGTTAAATTAACAAATGTATATGCAAGGTACTAAATAAACAGATATTGTACATAGTAGCAAAAATAGATCATTTTATGATACATCTATTTGTGTAAATGCCAATGTAAACAACACAAGGATTAGCGTTAGTCATTCAATGTACAACAATGATTTATTTATATTTAAATGACAAATATTACCTGTTTGTGGTGGACCACTTTTCTTGATCTGCTGTGATGGGCAGGTCTAAAAACATATCATAAATAACATTAAATACTGGCTGTATTATAAACAATATGTACCACAAATAATAAATATCACAAATAACATTAAATACTGAATGATAACAACATGCTAAGGAAGTTGCATTATAAACAATATGTACCACAAATAATAAATATCACAAATAACATTAAATATTGAATGATAACAATATGCTAAGGAAGTTGCATTATAAACAATATGTACCACAAATAATAAATATCACAAATAACATTAAATATTGAATGATAACAATATTCTAAGGAAGTTGCATTATAAACAATATGTACCACAAATAATAAATAAATGTGATCCAAAAAGAACAAGACACCACTTGATTTAGTACAGTGTATCAAAAAATAAAATGATTTCTTGCTATGTAATATATTCAGTGTAAAATCAGTCCTACATTCACATTGTTCAACTTGTTTTTCAAACCTATTAATTATATGACTGACTCACAGAATGTACTATATTTTCCCCACTTCAATTACTATATTTGTGCTGTGTTCTCTCTAAGAATCAACAATATCTCATCGCATTGAGGGAGATCACACTAGAAACAACAAGACCTTTCTGTGCTGGTAAAATAAGAGAACAATATGAATTATATTGGTCTGTCTGGTAAAATGTACAGCCAATGTCAATAATAATATTAACTTGGTATACCAAAAATATTGGGTTGTATAACTATATTTTGAATTAAAAATATTTAAAAAATTGCTGCTATTAACTAGTAAAGAATAACTACGTTATTACAAACAATAACAGAATGGAAATGTCGAAATTAAACTAAGTTTAAAGTGGAGCACACCTACAAGACAGTACTTAATCAATGTAAAATCAACAACTCAAACACAAACACACCACCAAAAGGAATAGAAATTGCTTAATATAACAATAATTAGAAATGCACACATTTAATCACTTATCTTGTGAAATAAGAGCAAAGATTATGAGATAATTTAAACTGACAAATATAATAAGCAGGTGTTATTTCAACTCTGTCTGCAGGTAGTTATATCGGTATTACATAAATTATACTAGTAGTTATAAAATTCATGAATAATTCATGATAATTTAACAAAAGAAATCATGGCTGTGATGAAGGTTGTATAATTATTAGATACAAAACTGTCATAATAGATTGGCATAAATTATAACTTGAATTTTTTCGGCCAAAATTTAATAAACTTTTATCTTGACAATTTTAGAAAAATTTGAGAGAACTCGTTGGATCTGTATGAGATCATTGTACATATATTACATATCATTATTTAACATTATTATAACGATAGGTAATAGAATGAGATTTGTAACACCGTAAAAAATGTTGACTTTACTTTACTGACGTTTGGAGCTTTAGCCCTTCGAAACGTCAGTAAAGTTAAGTCAACATTTTTTAAGGTGTTACAAATTTCATTCTATTACCTATCATTTATATCAAACACCGACACAGCCTATACTAGTTTACTCGCTAGTTTCCATTTATTTAACATTATTAAAGTTAACCTTGTGATCAATTCTTGACAAACATTTTTACTCTCACGCTGTCTCTTAACATCAAACTGTAATTTGCTGAAAGACAATGTTGTTGTTTTTTGTTGAAAACAATGCTATTCAGCATTATGTCAAGAATTGATCGCAAGGTTGAATATATAATAATGTTACATGATGATATGTAACTAGTATAATCACAAATTAAATCCCCACCATCTCATAATGTAGCAATACTACGCTAAAACAATATAGAAAATACATTGTTTGTTTGGTTCTATTCATATCTAAAAGCTTTCTTAATATAACTAGTGAAAGAGTTAAGAAAGGAAAGCCCTCAGGCTAAAGTAATATGTACACACTTTACACATGTACAAAAACAAGATATTGTTGTAAAAAAAATTACTACAACATTGTTGAGATTTAAAATATCTACTATAGCATTATTAATACATCTAGACTTGTAAATCCCTAATAAATACATAACAAATTGTTTAATAACAGCAGTGAGAAGTTTTGAAAAAATCAAAATGAACATGATGAAAAATTGAAAGATATGTTTTTTTGTTTTGAATTGCTCATATCAGCAAATAGTGTTGAACAGTTCAAACAAAATAATTATTTCAAATTCCTATTTTTGACTCAAAATCAATAAAATAATTATTCAATTCGACATTATGAATAATCATATTTTGCAAAAGAAAATGTGTTACAAAGTCATTAAAGGACAGACAAAAATATTACTTATAATGATTGTAATTAGATAGATCCACACATTCAGTATACACAGATAAACAAAACTAGTTGTTATTGGTGAATAAACCTTTCTCTAAGTAAATGTAAACTAGTTTCTTGAAATTCAAATAGAAATCTTATTTTCTAAATAACTGAAACTGGTTGCTTAAGCACTTAAACTTCACAGTTGATAGATGTTTTTTTTGTAGTAAAATATGATATTTTCTCTACCTTGATGTGATATTTCAGCCGACATGACTCACAGTATAGAGCTTCACAAGTAGCACAACATATGACTGGTTCATGCAACTCACAAACAGTACATTTAGGTTCTTTCATGGTAAAGTTTTGTGTTCATGGCGGCCATTTTAACTACGGTTATTTCAATGGAGATCCATTTGCATAATGTTTGCATAGTCAATGACATGTGACCATGACAATAACAATGAATTATTCAGTATGTTATGATATCTAGCAAATCCATTCAGAAATGCTCAAAACAACAATTTACTAATTTTAGCTGTCTGAAGTAATAATAATAATAATAATATAAATTTAGAAATTCAATTGAAATCATTTTTGAATGCTGAAAAAACTAAACTATGTATATAATGTGAAGATGTTAATCAAAATTCAAAAACTCATTAATAATTCATGAGAAATTGTAAAAAAGAAATCGTAACCGTGACAAGTGTTTTTCAAAGATATAGATTCACCCTAGTTTACATATACTTTAACCTGAATTTTCTCTAATAAACTTTCATAAATTTTTGATTTTTTTTTACAAAAACACAAAATGTAGGTTGGAGTTTTTGAAGCTGTTTAATAAACTTGCAGATCGTGTTTTATCAGGTCTAAAACCACTTGGCTTCGCCGCATGGTTTTAAATCCTGATAAAACACTCCTGCTCGTTTATTAAACTATACTTAATATGTTTAAGCATTTTGTATGTGTTGAAAATTTATAAAAACTGAAAATCAAATAGAAATATTTAAAATAAAGAATAAACTCCCTTAAATTTATATTTTAAAAATATTGTCATTTGAGGATATTTTTCTACATGGAAAAATAATACTCTGATGTGGAAAAACTTCATTCTAAAGTATTAGGTGAACAACAATAATAAAAAACAATAGTAAACTGTAATAAGATCTCTGACAAGAGTTATTGAATAGAAAACACCAGACATTAAGTGAAATGTATATTTATAAGTAATAGCTTAGCTTGTAAAGATTGTCCACTAGATATAAAATAGACATCTTGACTATTCTGAATATCAGTTTCTCAGTTTCTGTCTTAGTTTAACTCTTTTTCTACGATGAAGGGCTATTTAAAGCTCGGAACGTCAGTAAAGTTAAGTCAACATTTTTTACGGTGTTACAAATTTCATTATATTACCTATCATTTATATCAAACACAGACGCAGCCTATACTAGTTTACTCGCTAGTTTCAATTTATTCTGAATAACACATGAATTGACTCTGAAGAATGGAAATGAATGACACATGGCATTTGGACTAGTCGCAATGTCTCTTTAGCTGGACAATGTTAACTTGTAAGATTGACTCTATTAAAATATAATATATCAGTTCTATTCATTATAGAAGAAACCCAAAGTTGAAAAAATTGTAAAAAATATAGTAGAAAAAATGTAAGACCTAGATTCCCAAATGTTGCACTTTGATTGGTTGATATTTTTTATATGTGTGTCATAAGTAGTGAAACTTAACCAGATAATTTGGAATAATAAACAAATTAACAAAGAAAACAAATAAATAAACAGTCAAACAAACAAACAACAAAACAAATAAATAAACAGACAAACAAACAAAACAAACAAACAACAATATCGTAGGACAGGTAGAGATTGGTATTGACTGCCATATAGAATGAATGTCAAATGTAACCATAAGTTAAATGGAAACTAGTGAGTAAATACTTAAATATATTTTATAGTATATACATATTAATCTGCACATTTTATCTTTCAAGACTAGTTAATCTAAAGATGGCAAGCCTATATAAGGTTAAAATAAAGCAGCAATATTTGAAATTCCAGTTATCAATCTTAGACAGTTGCAAGTATGAAGGCTAAAAGTGTCAATTAATAGAACAAAATCAATGGTCAGGAATAGAAATTAATATGAATTGAATGGCATACATGAAAATTAAGTAAGCAAGAATCAAAAAGAAGACATTTGAAATGCAAGCAAATATCATTGCAGGTGATTCAACAACTACACACATCAAAACAAACCTATTAAATGAATTTCTAAGAAATGCTTCAAATCATAATGAATCAACCAATAAATGCAAGTATGCATTCTTCATTAATATTGACTATTGGTAATAAGCATGATTTAAAAAATTTAAATGTCCCCAGAAAAACGCATAAAAACATTAAAATGATGCCACATTTCAAAATACAATTCTAAATAGAACGAATAAAACTGTTTCTAAGAAAACTTTATAATATTATGGTGTTGAAAAGTATAAATGTGAGCAATACGATAAATAGGATCAACTGATCAAATTGTTCTCATTTTTTGACCATATATGTGGGTCATGAATACATTAAGAAATATAGAGCTAATAGCACAGTCTTTAAAAAAATATTTTATACAAGACAGAGAATGTTAGACCTGCTACTTATACCATATTTAAAAGTATTACATTCTTTGTTATATATTTATACTAACATTACTAGTGGTTCTGCATATTACCTTGGATGATATTCTCTTAGATGGTGTTGGTCTTGTACTTATACCATATTTATAAGTATTACATTCTTTGTAATATATTTATACTAACATCACTAGCGGTTCTGTATATTACCTTGGTTGATATTCTCTTAGATGGTGTTGGTCTTGTACTTATACCATATTTAAAAGTATTATATTCTTTGTAATATATTTATACTAACACTACTGGTGGTTGTGTATATTACCTTGGTTGATATTCTCTTAGATGGTGTTGGTCTTGTACTTATACCGTATTTAAAAGTATTATACTCTTTGCTATATATTTATACTAATACTACTGGTGGTTCTGTATATTACCTTGGTTGATATTCTCTTAGATGGTGTTGGTCTTGTACTTATACCGTATTTAAAAGTATTATATTCTTTGTTATTTATTACTTAATTTTATACTAATACTACTAGTGGTTGTGTATATTACCTTGGTTGATGTTCTCTTAGATGGTGTTGGTCTTGCTCTTGGAGGTGGTCTTGAGGGACTTGTTATTTTCACTCCACTACTTGATGTCGCTGAAGGTTTTTCCTCAACTGTATTACTCTTAGTGGAACTTTTCTGGAATGGTAGTAAACACTATGTCAATAACAAATTCAAGATCTAAAATAATTATGCACATCTAATATTTCTTCTTTAGATAGGCAACAAAATTGCATCAGAATACAAACATCACAGTTTATTTTGATGTACATTTTCATTAGTCAACATATACTTGTAAATAAGTAAATCATGAGTTGCTGGTGATGCTCATCTTGAGATAGAACTATATTGAATATGAAAGTTTAAAATCTACATCTTTAATGATCTTACTGTGCAAACCTTTCCCTTAGTTGAAAGATAATTCTGTTTTTAGGCAAATTAATTCACTGTGAAGGAAACCCCAATGGGTTACCGGCAGGGGTCAGTTAATAAAGTAAAAAAAAGGAATTGAATTTGCAACAAACTCTTCTGCCAAACATAGGAACATCAAAACATTTTGTAAACAACCTTTTAATGTGACACAAATAATAAATATTTCTTTAAGGAAAAATACAAGTTGACTAGTTGGGCTCTTTGCACAGCATGTATATACAACAATAAGAGAATATCTTGAAAAGATAGTCAAATCAAAGGATGGTTTCATTATACTTGTTGACCCCCAAGCATCAATCACCTAAATAAAGAGAGAGCTTGCTGATTTGAGTACTTGTTGTCCTGGGCCTAATTGATCAACACTTGACTATAAAACCATAAGAAAATGTGAAAAAAGGATGAAGAATTGCATATTGGCAAAGAGAAAGATTAACCCTTTCGTAAAGTACATATCATTTAATGTCTATAAAACCACAAGAAAATGTGAAAAAACGTATGAAAAATTGCATATTGGCAAAGAGAAAGATTGACCCTTTCGTAAAGTACATATTATTTAATGTCTATAAAACCACAAGAAAATGTGAAAAAACGTATGAAGAATCACATATTGGCAAAGAGAAAGATTTCCTAAAGTACATATTATTTAATTGTAAACAATGTGGTTTATTCAACCAAAGATGGTGTCAACAAGGTACATGTTTAATTAGAAGAAAACTTGATAAGGTAAGAGGACTTAAGATAGAGATCATTTAATGTAAAAATGGCAATTCTCACAACACACACACAAGAGTACCAGTAATATAGTTCATGATATTTTGGATATTAATTTTTCACATGAAAAAAAAGATAGCAATTGGAGCATAAAGATTGAGTGTACAATAATGTACAAGACAGCTGCTGTGATACTTGCTGTGGGGTTTTCTACTTCCTCAAGGAACTACCCAAAACATTGGGAAATATTTTGAAAATATATGTTGTTGCTAGGAAGGGTTGAAAATAAATAAATATGAAACACAAGCACTGGGAATTGTGAGAGAATCTGGCTAAAGAGGGGGAACATGAGGGGTAGTGAAAACTGAAAATTCTGCAAAAACAAATTTGACAAAAAGAAACACAAAATATTTCAACAAAAATGTAAAGATCCTATAATCATAGACAAAATATAAAGTATTAAGTGATTTTAGATTATCTTTGGCAAAGGATAGACACCACATTACTGTTTTTACAATAATTACTCATCTTGAGTGAGAAAGTGAGGAAGTCAATTTTTTTTTTCTATGGTGTGCATGTAGTAGGTGTAAGTGACGGACCATTTGATATTTTACGGGGAGGTGGTGTGGGGGGAGGGGGGGTGGTTAGAGGGGGGGTGGTTCAATTCTAGGCTTGCTCTAGGGTTGCTTGATAATTTTTTGGTGTATTTCATGTTGCATGATATTTTTTTCAGGATCAAGATGTTGCTTGTAACCCCATTAAATATGTTTTTGTTCCAATACAAAAATACTGTCCTAATTGATCACTCAATTGTTCAAAGTTTAGAATAATATTGCATTAGGATATGAATCCAAACACGTAGAGTACACATAGTTTGGTTAGTTATGATGATATGATGGCAGTTGAGGTGAACTAATGTTATCATTAATGTTATTATGCCAACATGACATTGACAGTGTTCTAGGTACAAAAAAAATTAGTCATCCATCTTTCAAATCAAGGTGAGAATTAGTAAAAGAGGGACAATTAAAGGTGTAAAATGTAGAGAAATTGTGTTTTGTCCTATATTGTTTTGTTTTACCTCAGAAACAAAAAACCTACCAAGTGAATCTAGAAAATACAAAAAGAGGTCATTATGTTTTCTTTAATGATGTTAAGCCAGATGCATAACAATTTCTATTGATTTCTCTTTAAAAAATATCTTCCTTTTTTCAAAGTAGATTGACTTAACAAAAAATCTAAACAAAGCAAGTATATATACTTTAAAAAGAAAGAAAGACAAGAAACCCTAGTGGGTGTTATATATACTGACCGCTATCTTGTGAAAAGTTTACAATGATACTCTAGTAAGCGCGGGTGCATGAGTGAGAGACAGTTCCGGTTCAAAAGCCCCGTCCATAAAAGAAGCAGCAGCTGTGGTAGGATCTCTGGTCAGGCAACACAAAATATACCTGTTTAGTGCAAATAGTTCCTAATTGATTGATTGGAAACATCAACACAAACTACACTGAAAGGGGCTAATACATTAGCTTGTCCATCATACAACCATCTAATAGATTGACAAATTAATGTGTCAATTGGCATACTGTCTCTGCATAGTGTCAATGCGAATCAGGTGCATAATTGCAAAAATTCTTCTTGTAAACAAAGAGATCCCTTAAAAAAATAAATAAAAAGAATCTATCTAATTTGCATAATCTAATTATTGACATCCCGTGCCTCAGTGGCCCACGTCTACTCAATTTTGAAACAAGGTAGCTAATCCTCAATATCTAATCCTGTTAATATATAGCTTTGAGGATGACGTTTTGCATAAAGTAGAAAAAACAAATTTGAAAAGCCAAATGAAAAACCCAGCACAATCAAGCATAAAATTGTTTTATGTACATAATCAATTATTTGTAAGTAATTTTGAAAGAGATTTTAAGCGATAAATTTAATTTGTCATTATAGTTTGAAAATTGAGATAAATCTGATTAAAAAGTTTTCCCTGTCAACACATGCGGTAAACATGTGACATAAGAAAAGCTTTTTCCGTCATTTTGTACATCAACAAAAGTTGCTCGATTGGTATGCGGTCTATTTATATTCATAAACTCCAACAAATTAAATATACGATTAGGTAAATATCAAAACAGATAGCTAAAATCGCCCAAAACATAGGCAAATGTGGAAGTTTTACGGCGCAGCGAATAATCCGATGTCAGTCGATAAAAGAGGAAGCCATCAGAACTACGATTACATGTCGGAACTTGTGGTTTTTGTTGAATTTATGCAAAGAAAACATTCAAATGGTAAATCTCACCTTCTGTATGAATATTATTCTGATTAACTCTTTCTCTCTTGACACGAGATTTATTTACAAGGATATAATGTACTTAAATTCAAGTATTTTAGCATGTACCTTCAAATTCCTCCGCAGTAGCTACCTTCAATTATGTTGGTTTGTATGAAGCCCCATGAGACTAGCCTAATTTCCATATTTTACCAAACATTAAAAATATTGAAGAGGTTCACAGACAAGATATGAATAAATAAAGATTTTGGACACGAGAAAACCATAGAAAGTCTACAAATGGCGATACAGCTAGTCATCCGCAGAGACTAGCAAAAGCTTACTAAAAGCTTTAATACGCACGGCTGGCTCTTTACTAAATATCACACTGTTTGTAACGACCTTTCTAAGATTATAAGTTATATACGAAGCAATATCTTTTTTTATAAACCAATAAAAATTAGTTGACATAGTGGTTTTTGAGAGGAATCAATGGTTTCAGCGTAGTTTTGCTGGAATTTTACCTTTTGTCTCTGGGGGCGTTCAGTGTTCGATGGAGTCGACGTGCGAGCAGTCTTTTTTGTTGTCGTTTGTTCTCCTATTGACAACTCTGAAGGCCCTTTGACTTTTGTCACTGAATAAGCACATAACAAAGCATTACTAATGGTAAAAGATTCACAGATACTTGTAGACTTTACTGAAATAATCATTTGACAGTTGGCCAAAATATCGATCTTGATCATAGACAACATCGCTTTTACTCACCTTTTTGGAGTTTAAACTGGGACATGCTCAGTCAAAAGACAGCCCTTTGAATAATATTCAATGTCAAATAGTCTTGCCACGTTTCATGTTTTTCCTAAAAATTCCAGGAGAACATTTTGAAGGGGGAAAATCAAGGCACTCCGAAGGAATCCAGGCCGAAGTTGACTGTAATGAATCGGTGCTAGACAGGAAACTCAACCCTGTGACGTCATGACACCGCTTCTGAGCCTCGATATCGTCGTGAAAATACGTCTACAAAATCTCTTCATTCAATACTTATCGATTGTCGTAGTCTCGACAAGTCTAGGATATTGTACACTACTGTCACGAATGAACAGAAATCCATCATTTTGTGAATCATAATAAATGTCAGCTTAAAGAACATATCCTACGCAATTTTCTTTGTTTTTCAATTCCAGGAATAAATGAAATAGGAATCGAAAAAGGAAAGGGAATTTCTTGGGATTGCATTTCTACACAATAAATCAACCAGATTAGGTTAGAATCAGTTTATTTTCTCGTGAATATGAGGTTTGATGGAGCACTGTTCTCGGTGAAGGATTTTTGTACGTGCAAGACATCTAAGCACTGTTCCAGCTGCCTCGAGGATATGAGTCACTGTTAAACTTGTTATAAGAAAATCATTATTTATTCATTCAATACCATGTTTAATATTGATAGAAATGAAAATAATCTGGGGGATTTGCGACTACCTATTGAATGCGCGCGCACCTACCAAAGTTGATGCGCCTGACAGGGGTCTGACTGCATGTGTTTCCTACACCGTGGGAAGACTACCACGACTACTCATGGACGTTTAGGATATTAGACTCCACGCAAAGATCAACTTCCGAAAACTGACAACTCGTCACATCAACTGTTTCGATATTTAATTAGTGGAAATTTCACTAAAGATATGTCAAGGTAGACCTTCGTCAAATGAATTATGTTTCAAGGCATTCGGCCTCGTCTTAAATCGTCGCTTGGGTATGTTTTGTGACGGCGAATATATCAGACGATGATGGTTTGTAGTCTTAAAATCAATTAGGATTTGTAATTCGTGTCATATATGACTATGCAGCTTAAATAAATGAGTTCTGTTCAATTCATTGTAATAGTTGCATTGATGATAGGGTACAAGTATAGGAAACCGACTAATGTATTTCCGCCGATCTCGACAGCCGCACACACAATAATAACCTGTTTATTTTAACCATTTATTATAAGCTATCCATGAAATTGTTATCTTAGTAAAATATAGTTTATAAATCTAAAAATCAAGAGTTGTTTTTAGAATAAAAGCTGACTTACTAAAAAGATTTAGTAATAAATTACAATATTCCTTTATAAACCGCTTTAATGCATATGCAGGTGAACAATTTGAATGACGAACTAGCCTCGAATGCACGTAGTATTGGCTCAGTTCAACTATATACGTCAATAAAGTTAGTCACCTAAACGCTATGAAGCTGAGACCGACAAGGATTATGGGTAGAAATGTTTTTCATGTTTTGACATATTGTCATTAACTATCGGTGGTTTGAAATATTTTACCAGTTTCTCCTGCTGAGAATTCACCAGCTTAAATTTGTGTCAAAAGTCTTTTTTTTTTCTGTTAAAAAATAATTTCCGTGATCCGCTGCAGTCCCAGCTTTGTAGGTTTTTGGTGACTTACTTTCTTGAAATACGTTTACAGAGTAGGCTGGCTTTCACGGGAAAAGGATTTGGAGGCGAAAAAACGATATCTGCATGTGCATGCAATAGAAAATATCTAGACAGAAGGATCCATGACAATCCTTATTCAAATTGCTCATCATCTTTTACATATATACACATAAAAACATAACCAACCCACACAAAAATATTAATTTAAAATTTGAAGAGCCTGTCGCCTTTCTTTTCTTTTTTACTTGTTTTTGTTTTACTTGGTTTTTGTGCAAGGTTTTCATCGGAGCCGTGCCAACTCCTAGGCTTGGATTCTTTGGAAGGTTTAGGTCCTACAAGTTCAGCTTCAGTATCTGATATAACAGCCGCTTGTTCCGATTTGACGGATAGTTTAGCCATTGCTGCACTCGGAACACCATGTAGTTCGGCATGTTTTGATGGCCGTCGTGGTGTCTTTGTTTTTCCGCCGGGTTTCATTAGACCCTTCTTGGCAGCTCTCTCCAGGATCTCATGTGCAGTTTCTACTTGTTTCTAGAAAACAAAACAGCACTTGCTGAGCTTTAGGTCATATTGCGCAAATCGTGCAAGCATATACCTATTTAAACAACGAGGTACGTTGATAATTGGTTTCAAGTGTATCTAATAATAGAAGCTAATAATCTTTTACGTACATAAAAGTACACATCGTAAATTACATATATTGCAAAACAGCTTTAAAATTCTACTTTTTTCTTTTTTTTTTCTTTTTAATTGTTTTTATTTCAAACACACATTTACAATTACAAGATAGTGTAACATAATTAAAGAACAAAAAGAAATATATATACATATAAATAAATAAATATAATAATGTTAATAATATAATGTTAATTGTACTAGAAAAGGAAAAAAAAAGGAAATTAAGGAATGTTAATGTTTAGATCGAGGGCGTCTCTTAAACTCGAGAATTTATTCAGATGGATATGCATTGTGTTGTTTTTTGAAGCAATATTATATTCAATTTGTACGTAACAGCTTTTTTTTTAAATTCTACTTAATAAACGATTCTTTTATCAAAATCTATTTTGGAATTTAAAAGCTTTTGTGCGATAGATAGAGTTTTCTTAGATATAGTACTATGTGGTTCCTTTCTTTTTGGTGAAATATATTTCAGAGGGTGGTCTTTGCTATGCCTACGTTTCTTGTAGGATAATGGGTTATTCCAAACACTCGGTCTTTGTATTTTGAAAGACGGCACTTTAGATCTTCGCGGAGTATTCGCGGCTTATTTCATACCTGTTTCTTAATAAGACCTACAAATCCCCCATTCATTGCTGATGACGGCGCCATTCTTATATATTTCTCATCTAAAAAAATGATAAATATTCTATAAAAATCATTATCACCTTTATAGTCTTTGCCAACTTTGTCATTATCAGGAAAATCATTACATAAACACCATCTTCATTATCATTAACATCATCGGAATCACCATTATTATTAACATCATTAACATCATCATGATCATCATCGGAATCACCATCATTTTCATCATCATGATCACAAGCATCATCATCGGAATCACCATTATTATTAACATCATTAACATCATCATGATCACAAGCATCATAATCATCATCGGAATCACCATCATTTTCATCATCATGATCACAAGCATCATCATCGGAATCACCATTATTATCATCATTACCACCGATTTCATTACTACGCGCCAAACAGAGTTTGTGAAGGGAGTTGGCGATTTTCTTCCGTCAATCAAACACAATTTGTCTAGACATTTTACAAACAAGTCGTCAACGACAGTTGAAAAATCATTTCCCGGACCTAAAGATATATTTCAGTTAGGGGTGGACCATTTAACTTTTGAGGGGGGGGGGGGGGGGGGGGTGGATGATTTTGAAAAAAAATTCCCTGCAAGCCAAACTTTCCACTGAATGCAACTGAAATCTTTGCTTTTCTATAAAATAAATTGCGTGCACATGCCAGCGGGCTAAAAAAAATTTCCTGCACGGACAAAATCATCCACCCCCCCCCCCCCTCAAAAGTCAAATGGTCCACCCCTTAGGTATCAGACTGTTATGATTATGATTATAAGCATCATAATCATCATCATAATCACAATCACGATCATCATCGTAATCACCATGATTATCATCATTAACAACAATGGTAATAAGCATCATCGTAATCACCATCATTATCATCATCGTAATCACCCTCATTATCATCATTAACAACAATGGTAATAAGCATCATCGTAATCACCATCATTATCATCATTAACAACAATGGTAATAAGCATCATCGTAATCACCATCATTATCATCATCGTAATCACCATGATTATCATCAGCACAATCACCATTATCATTAATATTATGATTATAAATAACATAATCATCATTACAATCACCATCGTTATCATCATCACAATCACCTCATTATCATTATCAGAATCACCATCATTATCATCATCACAATCACCACCATTATTACAATCACCATCGTTATCATCATCACAATCACCATCATTATCATCATCACAATCACCATCATTATCATCATCACAATCACAATCACCTCATTATCATTATCAGAATCACCATCATTATCATTATCAGAATCACCATCATTATCAGAATCACCATCATTATCATTATCATTATCAGAATCACCATCATTATCATCATCACAATCATTGATTGGTACATGATGTACCATGACCTTTAATCGCGTGTTGTGTTTTTAGATCTATTGTTCTAGAATGTTTGATCACCTTTACGATATGTTGCATCTTCTACAACACTTGCTGGTAACACTAAATCTTTGAGAACATGCGCCAATGTTGGTAAAGCTTGAAACATTTCCAAGTTCCCGCTTTTATTGGCGATGAGATCTTCATTAACTTCATTTAAAGCTTTCTTAATCACATCTAAATTCTCGTACTCCGAAACGGATCGGGTCATGTATACAATCGCTTGTATAAGTGGAAACTGCATGGCATGCTTTAAGATGCCAAGATGTTGGAAGGCAAGACCTCTAATCTTGCTAGTATCTAAACCACCTTGTGCCAGTTCTTTGATGGATGAAGACACACCCTCTTGGAGGACGAAATCTACTGGGTTTACAATGCCTGACTTAGAACACGGTACATTTACAACTATGATTTTAACTTTATTGAAGCGTTCGTCGGTTGGTAGGGCATCTAGAAAATGCTCTTCAAGCATGGATACATCTAGGGAGATTTGATTAAAGAGGCAAACTACAAAATGACACTATATATTTCACATAAAAAATCACTTTTTCAACATCTCAATCTTCTAGCTGGACGCAGTGCGTCCTACTAATCGGGGAGGCTCACTCACACTCACTACCTCTACGTTATATTTTGCACACAATTCGACTCACATGTTAATTTTTGTGGAGGGAGGAATACTGGATAACCCGGAGAAAAACGCTTGTGGCATAGAAGAGAAGAACACATCAAACAAACTCAACTCACATATAATCCATTAATCCATGCCCGAGCCGGGACTCGAACTTGGACCACAGTGATGAGAGGCATAAATACTGTGTCATGGTGCATGGTGCAATTCCACCTGATTGCGAAAGGTGGCAGAAGGAGCAAGGGCAAATGGAGGGAGAAGAAATACAAAAGAGTTCCTCCCTGCAAGCTACTCATGCCCAGTATTAATGCTTAAAGGTGCTGTTACACTCTAAAATGCCATCACGACACAAGATGCTGAAGAATTACACAGTGTAACAAGGACTGTCTCTCAATTTTTTGTTGCAGACAGCTAACACAAAGTAGAGTTCTAGTTTTCCCAATGGAACTTAGCAACTTGGTGTTCACCCCTCCAACAACTTATGTTGCAATGACATGTTGTGAGTCTGTTGTGAGACAAATTGCTAAAAATATTGTAGTATAACATTGCCTTAAAGAAATGCAAATGTGAGCAGGAGCAGATCCAGGTTTTTTTTTTTCAGGGGGGGGGGGGGGGGGTGCACCATTAGGAAATGATGCAATATATGAATAACTTAACAAAAAATATTTTCAAGCTTTTTGATTGTCTGAGCCCTGGGTGGGGAGGGGGCTGCACTCCCTGTATCCGCCCCTTGTGATAGATTGAACAAAAGGATACTTTGTGCTCCCATGTTGTCCATTTTAGCTTCAAGTTTTGCACGTGTTTGTGGTGTTGCACCAAAAGCAAAGACCTTACGATCAGGATGGATGATGGATGACAGGTAACTGGTAACATTCCCTGTGGAAAGTATGGAAAAATCTGATTTGGATGTTTTGGAGTGTTAGGAACAGGAATCCTAAGTCAAGTGAGAACTGCAAAGGTCACTTACAAGAAAGGATGGGAGTGGTCTGTAATTATGAGGCTCTTATTTGACCAATAGTTTAGTGGTTCAATAATTCACAATTTCTCAAGTAAAAGTGACCGAGTAAGTATACCGCTTTTTTGAAAGCCGTTTTACATAAATGTTCATTTTACCTGATTCTATATGTGTTTGTATGATATCATCACCATCTCCCAAGAAATTCTTGACATCAGCACCAGGAATTAGTATAGAGGCCTTTTCTTTCTGTGTCGAGAGCTCATTGACAATTTGTCTGACAACCTCAACGGATATGATTGTTGACTTATCCTGAAATACATCAATTTTATACAACAATCAATAACTAAATTAGATCAATCTTGTGTCAACAAAGATGACCAATAAATCAGTAAGGATGATAAAGGGGGATATAATGATCATGATAATAATGACGGCAATGATAACTATGGTAATAATACATAATTAAATCAACTCTACCTGAATCACAAGATGTCCGTCAGCTACTAAAGAATGATTATGTAAATCAAACTTAGCTTCTGGTGAGAACACCAATAAACAGTCAAAGTGCTCATCTTTACAGAATGACTTTCTTGCCAAATCATCCTCATTATTGTTAAGACTTTCAATTTCATCAAAGCCATCATTCTTGAGAGCCTGGCAGACTTCATGTAAGTTTGTCTTCAGTGTATTAATCCTTGCATATACTGGCTGTGACGCAGCATATTTGATCTTTTCCTGCTCCTCCTTGGGAAGAAGAGCCTCAACACTGATAGCACAGTCACGTACTCTACTGCGAGCCAACGCAGCACGTAGCTTGGTCCTGTGAGTGACCAGAGCTTCCTGGATTGCCTGGATATCAGGGATAATATCACTTTCATATATTATGGATTTTTTACGCTCATTTCCAAAGAAAAAGCCATTTTGTTGATAGTCAAGAAGAAGGACCATTACTCTGTGTTTGTGCTTGGTCTCAAACTAAAACAAAACAAAAACTGATATTAATTGTTCTTTCTTCACAAAATACACAAACAACAATAAATAAGTAAATGACAAAAACAAGAAGTAGGGGGGAGGGGGGGCTGGATGGTTGGCTAGTAAGATACATATACTTTGTGTGCACAGATGTGTTACTATTGAAAGTTGATCACAACTGGTAGAAACACATCTTTATTAAATTTAGGTCAACATTTGAAAAGAAAAGTAATATATTAGTATTATTGACATTTTGGATGTAAGTTTTTACTCATTGATTAAGGACGTTAGCAGGCATTGTTTCTGCGCACCCTTTCCGTGTGCGCTGTGGCACGCCTGGAGGATTTACTTTCATTAATGAAATCATCCAGGCGCTCTGATCATATCTTAAAAAAGAAATATGGTGACCCCCATTTTTTATTTTAAAATGTATGAAGAATTACAAAAGTTGTATGTGTTCAAAATTTGAAGAAAAAGTTATGGTTAAATATTAAATAATACACGTATTTGGATGAAAACTTCAATCTTCTTTGGACAAAAGCGCCACCGAATGTTGCACAATGGCTGCGAATTCGAGTCAAGTTGTATATTTTTATTCATAAATCTTTATTCATTACATTTATCTATAGGTTATTAGACATTTGTCTCAAGAAATGTTTGGCAATCCATTCATATCATGACTTTTTTGCTCGAATTGTTCGTATTGCATACCAGAGATTTTTGACAAGAAAAAGGCTGCACTTTGAGATCATCTCACTCTCACCTAAAGGGGTATGGTGTCCCCCATTTTTTATTTGCTCATTAAACTTTTATGATTATCGTTCTTTACCATGCAAAGTTTGAAGAAAAATCTGGTTAATTTATTTGCCTGCGAAGGTCCTTAATCAACACACAATTACCCCTCCCCCCCCATAGTATTAAATAAGGAATAAATACCTTGAAGTAGCTTGAAAAGAAATAACTGTCAAGAAGGACATCATCAAGAACCGTTTCATCTGAAACAAAGATTGAAGTCTTACTATTAAGATGATTTGAGATGTGAAAATATCACCACTATGGTTACACAGATTTACGGAAACTAATTCTTGTGTCAAAAAAAGTTTTCTAATCTTTCATTGATAATTCTATAATAAACAGAACATTACATGGTCACTTGGAGATTATCTTTTCGTGTTGAAAATAAAAAAAAGATCATTTTAACACTTGCAGATAAAATTGGTATCTCCACGTGCATGGATGTAATATCCTCTATAAATTTTTTTCAGCAGCTTTTGTGTGCATGCACAAAGTGGGCTCAACTGGCAAGCATTCATTATGAAAGACATGAAACTTATTTAGTTTGAACAGTCTGATACCTAAACTATATCTTTAGGTATGGTAAATAAATGATTTTTCATTGAACTGTTGTTGATGACTTGTTTGTAAAATGTCTAGACAAATTGTGTTTTTGATTGACGGATGAGAATCGCCAACTCCCTTCACAAACTCTGTTGGGCGCGTAGTAATGAAATCGGTGGTAAATTACAGAAAATTATAAAAGAATACAATCAATCTTTTATATATTTTTTCGGTGGATATTTTCTTTTTTCATTTCCCTTCAAAGGTTCAAAATATTAATTCAAACAATTTTGTGGTGAAAAATCATAATAATCATATTTTATTGTGATATTTTCTTTTTCGTGATAATAATTTTTTGCTATTGGCTTTTCAAAATATAAATTTATTTCAATCTCGAAATGTTCGGGATTGTGTGACTTCGCCTTTGTTCTAGTGTGACCCGATTAACAACTTTTCCGTCACTTACCGCTATTGTTCGCCGTGTTATTATATTAAACATTTCAATTAAAAAAAAGCACCATAACACTTTCAAGAAATGGCATAAGGACTAGCTATAACATTGCATGTGTAAAAGAACAAGGTAGTTTCAGACAAGATACTGCATGGGATTATAAAACTGACAAAAAGGATTATAAATGATCCATTGGGAATATACATTAAAACCGTGTCGTTAGTCGTTTTGTTATGCAAACAAAGGCACTTTTTGACCTTACATAATAAAGAAAATGAAAATTACTTGTCGTGGTAATTGAAACCTACTTTAATTTCAAATGGCAATAGGAAATGTAGTTCAGAAAGTTTACAACTTCAACACAGTTCTTGTCAAATTTAGGCTGTTGTGATCAAGGTCATGCATGATAAATCTACCTTTGACGCTAAAAATCAGAAAACAATTCTTTTGAATACCGAAGTTTCTATGAATAGCACGAAAGGCTTTAAAATACTTTATGCAACTGAAATAAAAGTTATTATACACAAAGAAATATTTCATTGAGTACTTGATATTAAAAGATGAAGCTTTGGCGGGAGAAAGTTGCATGGATACCACTAGCTCAGGTTTATTTACTTACATCGTTTTGCGCCAAAAGCCAAACTATATGACCTTCTCCGCTCCAAATCATCATTGAATACAGGTAATTCAGAAGAGGTTAGTTGGCCTTTCAAGTGCAGCAAAACCTTGGAAGCATTTTCGTAAATTAAATGACTAAAGGTATCTATCCTTTTCCTGTTTTTTTTCACTGCAGCGCTCGTCTCGCTCTTGGTCTCGCGATCAAGTTGTAGGCTGGCATGCTTTGAAGCTGATTTTGTACTACTATGGCTAGCTGCTTTCTTGGGTTTATGTTCGTGTTTTTTGTTCATGCTGTTAACAATAGATTCACAGCTAGATTTAATGGCTCCACAGTGACTTTTAGTGTAGATAATGAGCCCAACACGCTTTCAGTTGTATCTTGGCAATGAACGTGTGACGTCATCATACTTGGCAATGTCAACTGTGAACTGGAAAAGTATACGTACTTGAAATGAAAAGAAAACAACGGAAGGATAAGACTAATGCTCTGCTTTAATTGCTTTTTTTGTCAGATTTTTAAGGCTAAACAATTACAGCTGAGCTTTCAAAAAGCTATTTGGTATAAATAATACAAGGGACAGTATAAAAAAATCTGAAAAACTTGAATTTAGAATAAATAAAAACAAGAATAAACATTTAGTGTAAATACAGCGTTAGGTAAACAATTTGCTGTTTATTTTTCAGTTTTATTTTATTGGAATTGCCATCTGACGATGAAAAATGGGAATTTTAATTTACTCAAAGAGATTATTTTCCCCTCACATCTATGGCCATTGACAACATAACATTTCAAGGACATTTTCCAATAATTGTAATTTGTGTGTGTTGGTATTTCCAATCTTTTCTGGCATTTCCAACGTCTAATTAAGTTTTTCATTTCTAACTCTACTAAAACAATTTCTTGCTTTCAATTTGGGCTTCCTTTGTACTAAATCCCATTTGAAACTGGTACCGAGTGTTTAGGAACGCCTGGTAATACCGTGTTTTCATCAAGTAAAACTTTCCACACTTTCTTTTTTGTCATTTAAAACTTTATTCTATGTGAAATAACAATGTTAGAGCCTATATTAGAACAGCTTAACTCAAAGCTAATTGTCCTTGCTAGTGGATCGCCTAGAAGAAGTAATATATTACGGAAAATCGTAAGTATTTCTCAACAAAAATCTTGATCGCAGATAGATCTCATGCACTTTCTTCAGAACACTTTATTTTGCAGTTGTAATAGTTCTATACTGCTTTAATATAAATACTGAAACTAATGAGCTTAATAATAGTCATTAACTGATCCATTTTCAGGGTCTAAAGTTTACTGTTGTACCTTCCACATTTGAAGAAAACCTTGATAAGTCTCAATTTGATCACCCAAAGGATTATGTTCTTGAGAATGCAAAGCAGAAAGCGATGGAAGTTACCAACAGAATGTTACAAAACAACAATGTAAGAAAACAGCTTGTGTACGTGTACATGTACAAATATCAAAAACGTTTGCTAGTTAATAACTTGTTCTACTTGTAAAGACATCATTTCAGTCGAAACATTAAAATTAGAAATGAACAAAACATTTTCTTTTCTATTTTTCAGCAAGAAAATCCTGATTTAGTGATTGGATCAGATACAATAGTGGTAATATATACATTATATATAAGGGATATATATTTCCTGAGACTTAAACTGAAACTATGTGTTGTGTTTTGTAGTTTCATAAAAATAAAATTCTAGAAAAACCAAAGAATAAAGACGATGCATTTCACATGCTCAAAAGGTATCTTTAGTTCACTATTATTGTTAAAACCTTTTCTTCAATTTTCTCCTTTCTCCAATTTCAATCGATTCTTGTGCTATACAGTGTAAAAGTAAAGTAAAGTAACCTTATTTAACGTCGGTAGCTCGTGACAGTCATAGACTGATAAACTTGAGGCCGACGGTGCTCATTTTACTCTCCTCTCTCCATCAGTGCTCCGTTTTACGGGTATTTAAAGCTACTTAAAGCTACACGGAAAGGAGAAGTTGAAACAAGGATGTGAGGTCACTGGGAATCAAACTCAGGACCTCTCGCACAGAATGATGCGCACTAACCAACTGTGCCACCTTTGCTCCTTGTATAGTCAGTGTATAGCCAGTGTATAGTTACAGTGTATTGCATATGAAGTTGGACAGCGTTGTATAATTTTTATGTCCATATTTTCTTCTCCTAGATTAAGTGGAAGTGAACACAAGGTTTATAGTGGAGTTGCTTTGATACAACCACATGGTGTCATTTCATCCAAATCATTGATTACTCAGTTTTATGAGGAGACTACAGTGATGTTTGGTGAAGTATCTGATGATGTAATACAAGGATATATTGATACTGGAGAACCAATGTAAGCAAAATAACTAAATACTTTATACAGTAACAGGTTCCCATTTAAATCTGTTCTTTCCCATTTAAATCTGTACTTATGCAAATTGTGTTGATGTGTGCTAAACACATAGATCAACCAATCAGAGTATATTATTTCTGAAGTGAACTTCTCTGATTGGTTGATCTGTGTGTTTAGCACACATCAACAAAATTTGCATAAGTACAGATTTAAATGGGAAAGTACAGATTTAAATGGTAACCTGTTACAGATACATGAGAAAATATCATATGCCCTTGGCGGGAATATATTTTTCTCATGTATCTGTATTTCACTTATACACCAAATGCATTTCAATTCATTACTCACTTCAAATTTACCTTAGAGATTATTATCGCCCTGAGACACATGGGACTAGAAAGCTGAAACCATGGGAATCAATTCCCTCCAAGGGCATATGATATCATTTCAAGTCTTCAATCTACTAATCTATTCTTTTATATCTGCATTGTATAGGGACAAAGCTGGCTCGTATCCTTACAAACTGTCAACAACTACTGCTTAAAATAACAATGTTTAAAATGATAATAATAGTACAATTATTACTGTCCTGTCATGATAATAATTCCTTTGTTTGGTTCATAAAATTCTTTAACAGGTGCATAGATATGGTATCCAAGGAAAAGGAGCCACCTTAGTAAGGGGTATTCATGGCGACTATTTCAACGTTGAGGGTTTTCCATTGTACAATTTTTGTAAACAAGTCACAAAGCTGTACAAAAATAATAGCTAACTTTCTTATTGTTGAGTGGATGAATCTGTACATTCACTATATTTTATCTACTCCAACCTCGACTTGAATGTATTGTTTAACGATCGGTGAAGAGAATTCAAGAAGTCTATTTTGTACTAAACAACCACATCAAGTATTCTGTAAAACATTTTATTATTTATTCAACAGCATACAAAATAAAAATATACCACATTTTCACTCTTTGATATTACAATAATTATTAAATAATGTACATCTAAAATCAATTCATTACACAAATATATATATATATAAACTGTCATGAATACACTGAATCAAAATATTGCAGCCAATTCAATATCCATTGTTCTTGACAGACTAGCTTCATGTAACAGGGTTTTTACATACATATATGATAGGCTTGTAAAGACAGACACCCCCAAAAAATGAAGGGAAACTAGCGAGTGAACTAGCCAAAAATTGAGTTTAAGTTAAACAAAGACAATATATTTTGGCCTCTGTCTTATTGCTTATTATTTTTCAGTCTATACACTACTTCATTGAACTTCAACTCATTCAACCAGTTTTTGCATGAAAATAAGTAAGTAAGGGAGTGACTTTATTAAAAGGAGTCCTGTAACCCATGACAGCATACGCCTATGACCATGTGTTCCTCTAAAGTGGTTTTGGTCTACATCAAAGAACAATAGCAATTCAAATAAGTCTCAATATTTTGATTCAATGTACGTGATAATTTTGGAACAGTTATCAAAGATAAAAATGTCCACCAAAGTGAGTGAGAATATATGAAATGTAGTTACTTGGTAACTCTTTAAGACTTATACATTAGAATAATCATCATATACAATTAAAACTATAATAATAGGGAAAACGCATGTATTTTGTATGATTCTATATTACATATTGATTATTTGTGTTCTAAATACCAGTTACATGAATACTGGTAGGTATATAATAGAAAAAGGCACTAGTAAGTATTGATGGTTATATTATATTGAAAAGCTATTCTATGTTTACTTGGCATCCTTCATTGTTTAAATTAGGGTCTTTTGTTGTTGCTATTGAGTTACGGAGGTTGTGACCAGCACACAGAGAAGGAGCGAAAATTTGTAAGTTATAAGTCTCTTATAGACCAAGGGCCGGTTGTAGGAAGCCTGAATAGCGCTATCCACCGGATAAATCCTTATCCAGCGGATAACTTTTATCCGCGGATAACTTTATCCACCCTTCGTACAACCGGCCCCAAATCGACCTGCTATTGTTCTTGACTGGTTAGCCTCATGTTCATGTTGGAAAACAATAGAGTTTTCACATCTATGAGAGGCTAGCCAGTCAAGTACAATAGTTATTCAAATTGGTAGCCATTTTTCAATTACTAGTACAGGTATGATGTATAATTTTCTGTCGTTTCTCCAATGATTTGTTTCCTTAGAAACACTAACATAGTCTGTTGTTATTGTTATATAGTAGTGACTAGTTTATTAAGACAACTTTCTATCTAAAGGTACCATCAACCTCACCAAATGAGACTGTTCTACTCTTGTTCATGGCATGTATTAGTATTACCATACATCTTAAACAAGTCTCTTATGGCACTGCTCTTCTATTGTTCATGGCATGTATTATTACTACCATTCATCTAAAACAAGCCTGCTATGACACTGTTCTTCTATTGTTCCAAGACAAAATAGGTCAAATATTAGCCCAGTGATTATTTTAGAGCTTGGAAGACTGACTGCATTCCTACCATTGCCACACTCAAAGAGCTTGTGAACTCTTGCTTCATAGCTAATGTGTTAGGTTGCCACAGTGGATAATAGGTTTATTTGGTTGAATGATTCAACTTGCATCAGAGTAATCCTGAAGAGAAGACATCCATTAGAATAGCTACTTAAGATATGTTACAATTTGTTGAAATACCAAGGTATAAAAGTCTGGTTTCAAACTCAATAACCAGTACATTACCGAAACAATAATAGCCATAATAGACATTTTTACATATGTATTGCTAGGGATTTTCAAGACCTTGATCACTCACCACTGCTTTTAATGATAAGGCAAATACAAACCCCAAAGTTCATAAAAGAAGCATTACCTTTCAATGGCTTGTAGCAGAAATTCATAACGGGATTACATTTCAATCCACTTATGAGTTTTACTTATAGTGAAGCTAAAATCTAGTAGCTTCATCTCTGAATATTTGAGCAAGTATACCTGAATAGTGACAATGTGTGTACTATATATCTACATAATAAATTCACTTACATCATCACTGTAACGGCGTATAGGTGAGATGGCATGAGCACCAGAGTCACTTGCATCAGATACTAGAGGTGACGACATGTCTTTAGGTTGCATCTTGGCAAATTCACTGCTTGTAAATGACGTATGGAGGTGTTGGTTTGTATGGGAATATCCTGACATGAAAACAAACACTATTATTATCATTGCAGCATTGTCACCATCATTATAATTATCATCATTATCAAAATCAATCAGTTTGCCACTATGGACCTTTCTTACAAGCTTATTGTATGCAAATCATGGCAAGCCTAGCTCTGACTCATGGTGTTTTATTAAGTTTATTAAGTCAAAGTGAGGCTTGTATATGATTAACTGTTTCGTGAAAAAGGTCTAGTGAGTGTGCATAGTAACAAAACATAGCTTGCACATTTAGTCATTAGCCATTGGCAGGCAGATTTTCCAAGCATTATTATTATACTCACTTGATCCAGGTCGACTTGTTTCATGGATAAGTTTTTCTCTAAGATGTAAAGCAAACACATTTAGAATGGCAAATTTACAGGCTTAAGAATACAAGAAGACTAAAAATAGGTAATATAATGAAATTTGTAACACTGTAAAAAAAGTTAACTTAACTGACGTTTCAAAGATTTAGCCCTTTGTCGGAGTAAAAAAGGGATACAAGAAGACAACAGTTTGAATCAAAATACCTTTCATATTTTTCAGAAACCAGTTTTTTCCTTAGCTTGTTAACCTCATCTTCAAGTCTATCAGAAGCCTTACGAAGAGTATTCACTTCTTGTCTTTGAATTGATCTAGAAAAGTCACATCAATATATGATATTTAAACATGAATTTAAGCTGAACTGTTAAGGCCCGTTTACACCAGCAATTTTTTTGCGCAACAAGAGCTGCGATTTCAATGGCGATTTTATCGCAGCTTTGTCGCTGCAATTTACACTCGAATTTAGGAGACAGAAAATTGCAGCAAATTGCACTAAATTTCGAGCATGTTCAAAGCAGTGTTGACAAATCTGTGAGAAAATCACCATTGAAATCACAGCTCTTGTCGAGCGACAAAATTGCTAGTGTATAACGGGCCTTTAGAGACTATTTCCCGAATTCACTCCACTGATCATGAAAGTATAGGTAGTGTTTACAAGTATTGGTATTCTGATGTTATAATAACAATGGTTGGTTCAGATTAAATACAGTGAATGGATAGTTTATGCAGGCAAATTTGACAAAGGTCTGTGAAAGCAAATCAGAGATAACGAACATCCCAGTTTAGCTGCTATTACTATTTTAATTTTGTTTGTTTGTTTCCTTCTTTTTACTTTATTCATTTAACTATTTACTAAAGTTTAATCTGTCAAAAAAGAATCCTGTAAGCAAATGAACACATTTCTGCAGTTATAATAAGTCATAAAAAACTGAACAAACAAAATGGAAAAACACATTGAGGAAAATGAACATGTTATGAATTGTCAGACATCTCTTTATAAGCTGTAAGTATCTACTTACTTTTCATGGTCGTTTCTTTTTACTTTATCTCGTAACCTGTCTACTTCTTCAATGGTTGTCTCTAAGGATTTCCGTTCATTGTATTCCTGAAAACAATAAAAAATGACTTATTGAACAGCCTTTTGCTATTTGGTAAATTACGAGGTTTTGATAAAATTTGTTGAAATCGTTTTTTACTGCCAAAACTAATTAGTTGGTACTGAAGATTGTAAACTGGTTAAAATTCAACATTCAACTAGAAAATGTCATTGTAATGCTGCACAAACATTTACAAGAACATATTCTTTTAGTTTTTCTTGACCAACCTTTTAGATAATATTTTTAAGCAGCACCAATTTTTGTCTTGTTTTGTTTCAATATGGAATGACCTTCCTCCACAAGTATGCGAACAAAAAAACACTTCAAAATGTTCAAGGATAATAAACAAATTGCACTCGACCAAGTACGGTCTCTTGCAATTTGTACTCTTTGAAAAACACACTCGTGCGAATTATTGCGAAATTGCACTCGAAACCATATGATTACCTATACTTATCCTTATCAATATGAAATGAAAAGTGCAGTGTCCGTGCTATTACCTTTTGTCGTTGTTTAGCTATCAGTCCTTCAAGACTTCGTACAGTTTCTTTCTCATCAAACACCTTCAAAACAGACATTGTGATGATAATTAGTTTACTTGTAAATATAAGTTATAGGTTTATTAGTGTGTTCACTGGTTGTATTGTTTTTATTTTGTGTGTGTTTATTTGTTTGTTTTTAGTTTCGTTTTTCATACAATCTTTGTTTGTGATTTTAGGGTATGGTATATTGTTCGTTTGTCCTATTTTGTCTCCTTTTTTTTTTGCTGGATCGTTTTGCTAAACCTTTTGTGAGTCGCCTTTTACGTTTCAATTTTGCTTGATTGTTTTCTTGTTTCTTAGTTGTGAGTATATTGTCCAGTAATTTTTTATTGGTAAATGATAGCATTATGAAGTAATGCCCGCAATTTCAACTGTAACTGTCATTAAGACGGTTTAGTTAAGTCTACTTTAGTGGTTGTCAACTCTTGTGAGATATTATTTCTTGAGTTACGCGCTTCGAGTTACGCGCTTGCCACACCCATTTTGACATATGCCCTTAACTCGAACTTGAAACAACGAAACAATATTTTCGAGTTACGCGCTTTTTAAAAAAAGTAAACAATATTAGAAAACAATATAAAAAAATACCAAAGAAACCTGATTTATTCCTAGAAAAAAATAGAAAGTTGATGACAGCTTTATTACTATTTTCAAAATAGCGCGTAATATTGTTTCGTTGTTTCAAGTTCAAGTTACGCGCATTTATCAAAATGGATGTGGTCTCAGCAAATGGGCGTGTCTGAGCGCGTAACTCGAAGCGTGCGTAACTCGAAGCGCGTAACTCGAGCTTTTCCTTCCCTCCGAAAGTTTATACTACTTCGACAACCACGCACACTGTTCCTATGTTTCATCAATATTAACTGTTTGTTGTTCTAGGCTATATTGTATTTTGTTTGTTTTATATATGTGCAAATAAAGTCTAACTTTCTCAAATGCTGTGAAAGTACGGATTACCTTCCGTCTTAGAGCATCGGTTTCGTTTCTGGCATCTTCGAATAACTCTTTTAACTATTGGAAAAAAGCAAAGAAAGTTTTCACGTTAATGTCTAGCGTTCGCATTTTTAGAAAGGAACTTTGTTTGTGACAAAAACAATGGATGAATCTACGAATAAATAAATGAGTCAATCAATGAATAAGTAATCATTGAAAATTATAAAAAGTCATGCTCGTAAGTAAACCTAACTCAAAAAGCTAGTAGCAATTCGACATCGCTTCCAGTTAAATGAAAAACTCATGGAAATGGCATGAAATCATCTTACTTGTTCTTGGTCAAGATTTTTAGTCGCTAGTTGTCGTGACAATGACTCTCTTGTTTGATCAAGTTTTCTGCATAGCTCCCTCATCGCTGAGATGTCTTCGAGCAAACTCTCCTATTTCGAGACAAAAACGGGCAATTCTTGACGTCAATATTTTCAATGCGCTGGTGCCTAGAAAACTACAGTGGAACCCCGTTAATCCGGCCACCGAAGGGACAGCCCAAAGTGGCCGTATTAACGGGATGGCCGTATTAAGCGGGTAAATTTTATAGAAAATGTATGGGCATGCATTCCGTCGGGATCTGAAAAACTGGCCGCAATAACGGGGTGGCCGTATTAAGTGGGTGGCCGTAAGGCGGGGTTCATTGTATTTCACATTGTCTCAATACACGTTACAACTTATTATATGTACGGAGCGCTATTTTGATTGGCCTTACTCTATCTTCGTTGGATTGTCTGAGTTGTTCTTCCATCTGAGCCAGGGATCTTGTAAGACTTGATACTTGGATTTCGTATTCATTACTAGAGGCAACATGCTAAATAGATCAAGAAAACACAGTATTGGGAAATGCCAATAAAAAAGAATACGTCTGCGTAGTGCCTTCTAGGCAAGATAGACAAGAGGACGAAAGACGGGTAAAGAGGAGAGGAAACAATGAAAAGGAAAAAACAGGAAAATGGTAAAAAGAAAGATAGCCGCTACGCAGGCTAAAAGAAAGAGAAAACGTAAAAGAAAAACTAAAAGAGCGAAGAAAACACTTAAATTATTAATCCTTATTTATATAATCATATTTACATATCTATTTATCTTTATATATTTATTATTTAAATTTTGCTTCAATATATCTTGTAAAAAACTTGTAAAAATATACGAACGAGCAATAAAAGTATTGTATTGTATTGTATTGTAAAAGGGAAAGGAGGGAAAGAAAGAAAGTTAGGACGAATAGAGGAGAGAGTTTCTTAAATACATGGATCGTTTAGTGACACCGTTTATGGCCATGGATATGTTGGCCATCATTTAGAGTAGCTTATAGCGTTTAGTAGTTGGTTCATGGTTATAGTGAACACGTTCCCATGTATCTTTCCACCTAATTCAAATCTTTTGTGAATAAGATTGTTTGTATTGTAGTTGGATATCACGTTGAATTTTTTACAACACAAGTTCTCTTTTCCAATGGTTTTGAATTGGGTGGAAACGTACATAGCAACACGTTAGTTGATTAGGATTATGAAAAACAGTTTGAACCAACAATTAACGATTATGTTGAGATCATACGAAATATAAAAGTAACAATATTTATTAATAAACAAGACGTTTTATTACAAGATTTACAAATATTTAAACGATGGTCATGCACACGCTGTGCAATGTAATGTATTGTTCACAACTGGGCGTGGCTAGCACGTGCTTTAAAAAGAGAGGGATTCCTGGAAAAGGCCCGGTTTTTTAAATTTTATACACCTAATTTAAAAAGGTTGAAGGGGCGAACGACGATTGCACGACCGAAAGGGACTGTGGGTAATACTAATTTCTTCTTATTCCATTCTAAATTACCCAAACACCGTTCAGCGATGACCTTAGATGGGTGTCTCGAAGGTTTTGCTGAACGGTGGAAGCATTGTTTATGCAATTTAGAAACGAATTAGACTGAGGAATTCGTATTACCCATAGTTCCTTTCGGTCGTGCAGTCGCCAATCGCCGTTCGCTCCGTCAACCTTTCTTGAATTAGGTGTATGGCTTTAGAGGTTTATGATTCCTTGTAGAGATTCTAATATTGATTTCTAATAATGATTTATTTTAGATTATATAATATTCGATATAAATCTCACGCTCTGATTGGCTGAGAAGCGTCCTCTATAACTCAACAGTGCACGGAATGTCGATTAGTTTGATTTTAAATACTGAATATTTTATAAAAGAAACACTCGGCAGCAGTTCTCAAGATCTGCTTCGTTCTCTATTTCTTCAATATTTATCATATGTTCTTTTCAGAAATTTACTCTGCATTTTAGAACTAAAACTAATAGTTTATAGACTGTTTCATAAACAATAATTAATTATTATCTCTTTCAATTTAAACGTCATTTTATATTTTAAACAATAGTTTCTAATTAGTTGAACATGCCAGGAATAATAGTTATATTTAAAAAAACATTGATTTTTCTGATATTTTTTACAATTTTCTGAAATTATACATTTACTATTATACATATATATATTGTTAATTTTGTACATCAATAGTTATTGATTGATAATAGTTTTAGTGTATTATTATGTAGCGAGTTTTTTATATCGTTTTAATGGTTGTCTTTTATGACGTTTAGGTAAAGGTCTCTCCTTCAGAGTTCGTCTTAAACTTCTCTGTACCACAGGAATCCCATCCTATCATGGTATGACAGTGTTAGTAAAGATACAGGCAGCCCAGGATTACCGAGGCAAGACGCAGTGTGTGGAAATCAAACTATGAAATTATTATATCCAGTGCTAAAATTTTGTAGAGATTTTAGATAAATAATTTCTCCACTTACTCAGAGAGAACCGGCTTTGAAATCTTATAGAAGGTCTGTCCCCCTTGATCAGTTTCTAGCCCGCCGCATGCATTATCAAGTGTAAAGCTATAGTCTAGAGCTGGACCCACTTTTATTTTTGATCGGAAGATGTCAGATGCGCGCGCGGTAATATTTTATCAAACATCGATAGAAAGCAGTGAAATAAAAGGGGTATACAATTACTTTTCGCAACTCTCTCAAAAGTAGAATGAGATCGCGCGCGTAGAAGAAAAATACATTTACTGCGAAAATTGAGTCTATTGACTAGTGAAAATCTTGGTTGTGGATGCGAGTAAGTCTTACCTGGTCAATCTCGTGTTCTAATATTCTTATCTTGTCTCTCATATCTCGTTCACTTTGATCTCTCTGTGCTATTTCTACACGA
Source organism: Metridium senile (assembly GCA_949775045.1). Taxonomy (NCBI): domain Eukaryota; kingdom Metazoa; phylum Cnidaria; class Anthozoa; order Actiniaria; family Metridiidae; genus Metridium; species Metridium senile. The sequence continues at coordinate 65,590,864 of OX459095.1, forward strand.
TAAGTAGAAGCTTGTCCTGCATGTTGTTTCGATTCAGTGACAAGTCTGTCAGCTTCTGATGTTAATGCACGATATTGTTCCATAAGATCTTCTTTTTCTTGGTCCTGACAACAAGTTAAATATACATTAACTACAGCAAACATTCACGTACTAGCCTGCAGGAGCCGGTTGTACGAAGGGTGAATAGCGCTATCCACCGAAAAATCCTTATCCGCGGATAACTTTATCCACCCTTTGTACAACCGGCCCCAGACTTACAAAAGCTGGGGGAAGGTAGGAGACGAGGGATCGAGCCTGTTTCTATTTGTAAGTTATTGCATGCATGTTCCTTTTTTGTTTCTAATTTTTGCAGTAGTTGTAAGTTTCACTTTTTTGCGCGTTCAAAGAAAAAGTTATTGTTTGAAACGAAACGAGTTGAAGATCGAACGAGAGAGGAATATTGGTCTTCTCTCCCCTTCTTCGCTAAGTCAACGCGTCTCTGTTCTGCCTTTCTCTATTTCTTCTCGGCCGACGAAATAAGTCGAAGTTCTATCAAGTGAAATGTGCGCAACAAAAGAATGACTATAGGATATATAATGACATTTGATAGGTAATATAATGAAATGACTATGCATGTTTGTCTTCTCTACTCCAATTACCCCTTCAGGAGATCGCTCGATCGAACTACAACTCGGTTCGTCCGAGTATTGGTTTAGGGAGTTACTGGCGATTGCGGTTTCAGCTCGAACTAGCACCTACCTTCTGTGACAGCAGTTCTTCTATTCTAGACACTTGTCTAGCATACTCGGATATCTGTATTTTAAGGTTTTCTTGTTCTTCTAAGGTCTCCTGTAGCTGTTGATGCATAGCCTAAAAACATAGCAATGCATCAGTAATGGAACACTATATATAACCAACATGCACTCATTGTATGATTCTCCTGCCGAACATATACGAACAGTGAAACAAGAAGATAAACCACTGCAACTAAGGAGGATTGGAATAATTGACATGTCGGCCTATGGATTTCGGCCTGCGCCGCAAATTAACTCTGATTTTAAGGGAGCTTTAATTTATTAGTGTATAGGTGGATTCCGCAAAATATTACCCAGCCCCTTCATAACAATATCATAACCCCATTATATTCCGTCCAGTTTATTACTAACTCCCACCCCAACACCCCTCCCCTCCCCCCATACACTAATAATTGAGGGCAAATAAAGACTTCTAGAACCGTAACAAGGGTATTTTTTATGCAAACGAATAACTTGGGGCAATATGTTGTGAATGATTCTAAAACTGCTAAAAGTAATACTTCCTCGCTTGCTTCAAAATAAGATAATAAAATTAGGAAGCATTCTGTTAGCAAAGTTATATTTGATCTTCTAGCTTGACGATAGGATGCAAGGTGCTTGCAAGCTGACAGAAACAGAATCGACTTACTTGGTTTTCTTCGGTCATAGCATTGATATCTTCCTGTAGACGTCGATTTTCTCTGAGTGCAGCCTCTCTTCCTCGTGTCATTTCTGCTAGCTCGTCATCTCTTGATTCAAGTTGTCTTTTTAAACTCTTCATTTCTCTGTCTTTAAAGGTGCCTTGATCGACCGTATGCCTTCATATAAAATATTATTTACAATTAACCCCTATTTATCGACCTACTCTCTTTAATCGATCAGTGTCATTCAATGTGCCTTGATCGACCGTATGCCTTCATATAAAACAACATTATAGAACTCATGCATGAATAACTAATGAGAATTTTACATAAGAAATCACGTCCGTGACGAGTTCTGTAAATCTCATACAGATTCGTCCTGATTTGCATACAGGGTTCGTGCTGATGTCAGTAAACAAAATCTAAGGAGTTTTCAAGGAGTTTTCAAGGACCAAAAAGTATTTTTTTAAGCACTTTTTGCGGGGACGGTCGTTTTGGATGGTCGTTCCCAGTACCCCTCAATAGAGTTAAATAATTCCTTTGCGATTTGCAATTTTAATTTGCAATACTATAATTTTTACCCTACTTTTTACCCTACTGTTACCATTTGGTGTGCTGTACGGGGCTACCTAAGGAGTTTTTAAGGAGTTTCTGCTGATTTTCTAAAATTCAAGGGCTTTTCAAGTGCCCTTAAAAACGTAAATAAAATATAAGGAGTTTTCAAGGAGTTTAAGGAGTAGCACGCATAAGTTTCAACTTGAATGTTCTCGGCCAGATTTATTTTTATTTTGACAATTTTAGTAAAATATGAAAGAACTAACGTTGGGACTTTTATAAGTACTTTACAATATTGGCGTCCGACCTGTTTGCGATATACAACGACTCTTCTTCGACTCGCCGTTGCATGTCGCATACAGGTCGGCCGCTCATATTGTATATATATTACTTATTGATCGACCGTATGATCAGATCGTGATAAATCAATTATAAACCAATCCTCCATTTAACGACCGCCCCCTTTAAATCGATCAGTGTCACGCCATGATCTATAAACCAACCCCTGTTAACCGACCAGTACTGTAATGTATATCGTGATTTACAATGTGGTACAATAAAACAGAAACTATGGGTTTTTGAATAAAACTTATCAATCTTTTATTTAGCAACAACATCCTCCAGAAAACATATTTAACATGGAGGGAAGGCTTTCACAGACAACTACTTGTGTTTGATAGTACATTTTTTTTAATAAACAAAGCCCCCAGCAAGGTTATTTTCGAACAGACTTACCCAAGTTGAGCTTCCAAGTCATTCATGTTAAGTTTCAATTCATTCTCTGCTTTTTCCTGAAAAAGAGAAAAAACATGTTGAAATATTACACAAATGTAAGGTGGTTTTCTCCACCTTTTAGGATTTATTAATCTAAAAGAGATTAATGCAACAGGAGGATTAAATCAATTAGCCACAAAGTTGCCTTAATTTTGTGAAACAATTTTTGGCCGGTGATATTTTCAATTAGCAGACATGATATAATCTAGGTTTAATCATCTTACCTCATTACCGTCTAAATAGGTTTTGAGGTAAGTAAGCGAGTGATCAACAGCTGTCCAAGCCATACTCAAAAACTTATATAACTTTTACGAACTAATATTTTTGAAAGTTTTCGAATTTTCTTTTTTCTCAATTGATAAATTACAGCGGGTTTCAGTTATTTCTGAACTATTAGACGTACAACGAAGAGAAAATAACTAAAGGGAAAGCAAGCTGAAAGTTTTCGAAAACTCCTGATGAAAGCGTCGTTTGAGCGAGATAAACATACAATGTAAACAACTTGAGCTAGACTATGCATTGTTAATAAAGATTTGCATAAACGTATTGACTGTGTGCTGATTGGTGGATAGCAAGTTGTTTGCCTAGTGGATGAGAGTACTGGGATATGGCCCGACCACAGCCAGTATGGGTCCTTATCAACCACAACATTGTATGTAAGAAAGTACATTGTGTGGGTTAGGTTTAATATCTATGTTTAGGTTCTGCAGTCTACAGGGGATGATGAACCACAAGAATAGTTTTCGTATACTGCACTATGCATACAATAATGCAACATTTATCCCTGCCTCTAGTATTGCAGCCTGTGTTGCAAACGTCTTTCCGTCTCCGTAGTGTCCATACACGCAAAAGAGGATTAGCAGGTATTCTGCAAACTTCCCAATCATTGCAAGCCTTTTTATTGTAATTTTTTATATTTTCTTTCATTTATTTGGTCGTTAAGGTACATTTAGCCTGACTTACGACCCTAGGAGGGAGGGGGTAGAGGGGGTGTAGGGAGGGGTAGGGAGAACAGAAAGAGTATTTTGCTACTGCATCAATGAATTAGATATTAGTATTTTAATCATTTTCTTACCAGTGTAATCTTAATTGCTTCTAGGTTCATAATATCCTCCGTTTTCTCGTCAACTTGTTGTTGTAACTCATCCTTTTCACGATCCATCGACTTGATTGTGGCTCGTAGTTCAGCAGCTTCTTCTCTACTCGCAGAATGCTTTCTTTCCAACGTATCTAAACAAAACACGCAGAAAATCTCTCTTAACAACAGGTTATACACACAGAAATTGACAGAAAACCCTTCAAGTTCTTTATGGGTTTTTATGATAAACTTTACTCGCATTATGTTTTCTCTGATAACACAACACATCAATATAGTTGTCAGAGGTGCAAAGTGTCTGGTTAACATACATGATGTTTCAGGAAATGCACTTGAACGAATTCCAAGTAAAACGTTAAAACCCAAACTACTGTGAAATATGTCATCCATATTCTGAGTGAAAACTTTGCACTCTTGGCGCTACATTGTCTTTCCATTTTTGGGGCTTATTTTTACAGAACTGTTGGATGAGATAACGACGATGACATCACCTACTAATAAGAATGGAAATAGTTCCCAGGGTACTAGATTGTCACGATTGAGAGTAGTTTTGAGGTCCCTCTGGACATGTCCAGGGTATGGTATTATAAGCGACTTGTATATGTTAGATAAATGGAAACTAGCGAGTATACTAGTATTGGCTGCGTCGGTGTTTGATATAAACGATAGGTAATAGAATGAAATTTGTAACACCGTAAAAAATGTTGACTTAACTTTACTGACGTTTTGAGCTTTAGCCCTTCGTCTTTTTTTTTTACTCCAACGAAGGGCTAAAGCTCGAAACGTCAGTAAAGTTATGTCAACATTTTTTACGGTGTTACAAATTATAGTTACCTATTGCACATGATAGTTCCACTTGAACAAACTACATGCAGTGTTTGCCTTACCTATTCTTTCTTCTAATCTTAAGCCCTTTTCCTCAGCAGCCTGTAAATCCCCTGCCGTTCGAGTCAGTCTTCTCTGAAAGTCTTCAGCCGTTCGTTCAGCTTGTTCAGCTCGTAGAATCTCTCGATTGACATCAGCATCTTTCTCATAAACCACGTCTTTAGCTCTAGTCAGGTCAGCTGAAGAATGTTTGACTTGATCTTCAAGGTTTGATACCATGTTACGCAGTGAAGATACACGAGCATGAAGCTCGTTACGGTCACCCTCGACCTGTGACATGTGAAAATAACATGTCAGTATTTACTATATAGGAAAACATAAAAAATAGCCCCCATAACATATAAAAACAGACAGACACAAACAAACAAACAAAAGACACACAAATAAACAAAACAAACGACTGACAAACAACAACAAAAAAACAAAAAAAAAGAACAACAAACATATATATAAACAAACATACGAACGAACAGACAGAGAAAGAGACAAATCCACAACGAACGAACAATTAAACAAAAAAAACGACTTACAAACAAACAAACAAACAAAAAAAACAACAACAAAAACAGACAAACAAACCAAAAAACTCAGACAAACAAACGAACAAACAAACAACAAACGACTGACAAACAAACGAACAAACAAACAACAAACGACTGACAAACATAAAAACGAACAAACAGACAAACAAACGAAAAAACAGACAAACAAACGAACAAACAAACAGACAAACAAACGAACAGACAAACAAACAAACGAACAAGCAAACAAACAAAATAAACAAAATAAACAAAAACAGCCATACACAAAACAGCAAAATAAGACAAACAACAAAACCGACACACAAATGAACAACCAAGTAAACAACCAAGTAGAAAGGCACAAAAAAACTAACAGAGCAACACACCAATAAACAATTCAAACAGACAAGCAAAGAAAGCCAGACTAAACCATGTACAACGATGAACTTTATTTCATGTACCTTTTCTAACATTACTTCATAATTTGCCATTTTGTCTTCGTATCTTCGTTTTTCTAATTCACTGCTTTCATTTGATGCCTGTAAACAGTAAAAAATACAATCATTACAAACTCAAATTCCTATTACGAAATTTTAACCCATATTTGTATGTAAAAAAAAAATTATTTTATTTTTTATCATAACTTATTTCTAACCACAAAATGTATTTTTTTCTTTTGTTACTGTAATCATCGAGTTTACCTTAAGTTTGTCTTGCAGGTTATCTATTTGGTTCTGTGATCGACGTAGGTCAGCTACAGCATGATCTCGTTCAGCTTCCACGCGCGATAACACCGCCGAGGCCGCGTGAGACGGCGAGGGGGAGCGTCCTCCCCGAGATACTGAACGGCGAAGTCGTTCTATTTCAACAAGAGCCTGATGGAGAACAAGAAAACCCTTATTAACATCTAGAAACATTTATTAGTATAGGACATTCCGCCTTAATTACAATAAGGAATGGATGAAAAAAACTTGGTTTTAGCGTAAAAATCATTTTTGATTAGGATATTGTGGTCTGCTTCTCCTTTGGTCACAAACTATACACCAGTTTTTCAACTTTGCATTTGCCTTTAGTAGATATGCATGTCGGCTTTTGGAACATTAAACGCTGTGTGCTGGTGTATTTTCTGAATGTGTCAATGTTGCAATAATTGCAAGGTATAACGCGGAGTACCTGATCATATAAAGTCTGTATAGATTCACGATCTTCTGTCAATGCCTTGACGTTAATCTGGATCTGAAATCAATACACCTCACATCAATACACCTCACATCAAAACACCTCACATCAAAATACCTCACATCAACACACCTCACATCTATACACCTCACATCAATACATCTGACATCAATACATCTGACATCAATACACCTCACATCAATACACCTCACATCAATACACCTCACATCAATACACCTCACATCAAAACACCTCACATCAATACACTTCACATCAATACACCTCACATCAATACACTTCACATCAATACACCTCACATCAATACACCTCACATCAATACACCTCACATCAATACACCTCACATCAAAACACCTCACATCAATACACTTCACATCAATACACCTCACATCAATACACTTCACATCAATACACCTCACATCAATACACCTCACATCAATACACTTCACATCAATACACCTCACATCAATAGACCTCACATAAAAACACCTCACATCAATAGACCTCACATAAAAACACCTCACATCAATACACCTCACATCAAAACACCTCACATCAATACACTTCACATCAATACACCTCACATCAATACACCTCACATCAATACACCTCACATCAATACACCTCACATCAAAACACCTCACATCAATACACCTCACATCAATACACCTCACATCAATACACCTCACATCAATACACCTCACATCAAAACACCTCACATCAATACACTTCACATCAATACACCTCACATCAATAGACCTCACATAAAAACACCTCACATCAATACACCTCACATCAAAACACCTCACATCAATACACCTCACATCAAAACACCTCACATCAATACACTTCACATCAATACACCTCACATCAATACACCTCACATCAATACACCTCACATCAATACACCTCACATCAAAACACCTCACATCAATACACCTCACATCAATACACCTCACATCAATACACCTCACATCAATACACCTCACATCAATACACCTCACATCAATACACCTCACAACAATACACCTCACATAAATACACCTCACATCAATACACCTCACATCAATACACCTCACATAAAAACACCTCACATCAATACACCTCACATCAATACACCTCACATAAAAACACCTCACATCAATACACCTCACATAAAAACACCTCACATCAATACACTTCACATCAATACACCTCACATCAATACACTTCACATCAATACACCTCACATCAATAGACCTCACATAAAAACACCTCACATCAATACAGCACTTATTCAGTTCAGTAAAACACGGATATTCACACAACATCATATCCGAAACATTCAAATATTAGACCAACAAAATTAAGTACGCACCGTACATTGTACTATATGAATATAATTGATCGTTCTGAAATTGCAGTCAGGATTCATTATTATCAAATTTTACGTTTGTCTCTGACTTAAAAAACTTTAGAAGAATAGACGCCAACAACAATCGCCATTACTGATGAAGGTCCGTGGTAATGGACCGAAACGTCTATTCTTCTAAAGTTTTTTAAGTCAGAGACAAACGTAAAATTTGATAATTGATCGTTCGTCAGATTCTTTTTTAGTGATTAACGTCCAAAACGTCAATAAGTTTTCACTCGCTCTTTCTATGACATGCAGTGTTTCGATAGTTTTTTGGACTATCTGTTTCTTCTTAGAAATACCGAGAAAAAACTAACGACAGAAATGTTTTATTCCTACCTCAATTAAATGTTTCTCAAACTTATCCACCATGGCTTGTAGTTCATCTCTTTCTCGCCGTAGTCTATTGACTTCGCTTTGACTCTTGCTGCTTGAATCCTAAAACAGAAGAAACTCCGTCAATATCTTCATGGAAACAAGTTGGACAGTGACTGCCACCATGGAGATAGAATAGAGTGCAACGGTGAACAGCAACTGTTTTCTATGAATTTGAACATGCGCAATGCTCTTTGCAATAGGTGTCAACATTAACACTATTCACATGGCAATAGCATTAATACTACTACCATGATAAAGAGACACTACCTCCATGGGAACGGGATAGACATGGTATGTTTCCATGGCTACAAGATGGCATGCATACCTTTTCTCTAGTGGGTGGCGACATTGGCCCTCCTTTCTCACGGATGCTTCTCAACACTTCACATTCTCGTTTGTAAAAATCCCTTTCTTCTTCCATCAGTTGTAGCATGCTTTCTAGATGGGCTTGAGACTACAAAGGTCAACATGCAGCTTGATTAGCAACGTCAAGCAAGACTGTTCACAGTGTTTTACAGTAAAAAAAGGTTTCTTCCAACATAGCCAGGGCTGCTTCCAGAATTTTCCGGATGCAACACAGGTTAATTCAGCACATGGTTTACTATTTTATCCCAACAGATTGACTGCCAACAACATGCTAAGAGTAAATGCTACATTATCAAGCTATGTGCACCATTTTATAGGACTGTTTAATTGCTACATTCCATCGCACATCATGCCATGCAATACTTTTTCCACATTTGATAATTTTCTCGCTTTCTGATTGGTCAAGAGCCGTGGTAAATAAAACGGTTGCAGTAAAAATAATTTTAATGTGGTAAAAAACAAATTCATGATAGTTTCTTGTGGTATTGTCCTCTTATTTACCATAGTTGGTGCCATCTCATCAACTAAATTGTTTTGGATCCACTTGACTTCGTCTCATGGATCCACAACAATTTAGACAATTCGATGACGCCAACCGTGGTAAATATATAAGAGGACGTACCACGCGAAACTATCGTAAATTTGTTAATTACATACACAAACAAACAATGAAAATAAAATGACAGTATATTACCTTTCCTTTGCCACCTTTTACTCCTCCTTTCTTCTTGGGTGGAGAGGGAGGTGCGATTAGTCGTTTTCTCATCATATCTTGTAGCGAATCACACTCTGCCTTGTAGTAATTACGCTCTTTTTCCAATGTTTTTACAAGTACTTCTAGTCGTGAAGGTGACTAAAATATACCATGTATTGAATAAGATTGATATGAAGAGATTTATCAAACATGATTGATGTTTTTTTATAATATCATGAAAATGATGAGAATGATAAAAAAAGGAAAAGGAAAAGTACTATTATTTAGCGTCGGTAGTTCCTTCAGCTATAAGCAGTAAGCTGTAAGCTGTTCTCCCAGGAAGCTGATGGTGCACTCTATTTTCCCCTCTCTCCATCAATGCTCCATTTTACGGTATTTAAAGCTACTAAAAGCTACACTGATTGGAAAGAAGTCGAAACAAGTGTGAGGCCACTAGGGATAGAACTTGTGACCTCTCACTCCAAAAGCCGCTCACTAACCATCTCAGCTACACTTGTTCCTTGTGAAGACAATAATAATTGATGACAATGATAATTGATGATAATAATAATTGAGATGATGGTGTTCATAACAGCAATTTTTGTGTCTGAATGATAACAACAATGATTCTACTTACTAACTTACTTTCTTACACACTAGCATACCTTATCTCTAGTTTTCTTGTTTTTAGTTGTCTTAGAAATCTTTAATCTTTCCATATCCATGACAAGCTCTCTTTCTGTGTAAACAAAAAAACAATGGTCACATTACAGTAGACATATCAAACAATTGTTGTCCTTCGTGCGGGATCCCTGTACATTTTCATAAATTTGGGCTTCCTGCTATAAGCCTCGTTTCTGTATTAAAATGGCCAACTGAAAGAAACAGTCAAATCTATGATATCTGGAAGTTTTTAACAAGTTTGGACTCAAAATAACGGGGGGGAAAGCGAAAAACTGTTCTATCGACACTACCAAATAAGGTAAGAACACCAAATATGGCATCCAAACGAAGGACAACTTTTTTTTATATTCTTTGATATGTAGGTGTCCGGAAATATACTGTTCTAGGTCATTTGCATTGTGACTGTATATAATTATAATAATAATAATAATAATAATAATAATAATAATAATAATAATAATAATAATAATAATAATAATAATAATAATAATAATTATTATTTAATGTTTCTATAGCGCAAAAATTCATTATAAAGTATATGATCTAATGCGCTTTAAAAAATTTACAATTTAATAACATGAAAAATCCTAACTAAGCTAAACTATACTACAATATTTATAAGATATTCAAGCTCTACTATTTACATTTTAGATATTTACATTATTTTATTGAATAAAAATTGGTTTAAATATATAATAGGACAAAATAGAAATTTTTGTCAAACAAAACAAAAAGTTCCTAAATAAAACAGAAAAAGCAGAATAATAAATAATAAAACTATCTAAAAATAGTTTTGATATTATACCAGAATATTGTGTCTAGTTTCTTTGGTGAAATAATTACTGCCAATTGTTGCACTATTCTCAAGAATTTTCAACATCACAACATTTCAACAGTCTCTGGTTCAAATATATATATATCTTATTAGACAGTTTGATGTGTAATATGGCTGGATATTTTACGAGTGAAACGCTGTATTTTGACGAGCCTCCGGGCGAGTCAAAATGCAATGTAATGAGTAAACTATCCAGCCATATTACACATCAAACTGTTTAATAAGTTATTTATTATCCAATCAAAAGGTTTTTGTTCTTTTATAAAGCAAAATGTTGTTTTACTTGAAGGCTAGATAGACAAGTAAAAATATCGCTGGATATTTTTACTCGATCCAGTCCTACTCCTGCGATATTTTTACTCTTCTATGACTAGTTGGATAATAATGTGAGTTATCTACACAAATAATTTTCAACATTTTTACCATTGATAGTCAACTGTGCGTTTTTCTCTGATATTCTCTTGCGTTCTTTCTCTGACCTATCCAGTAGTTCAGCAGCGCTTCGTTTATCTTTTTCTATTTTCTCAACAAGAGCAGCCAAGTGTTCATTTTCCTCCATCAAACGCTGTCGTTCCTACACAAATTTGAATGATAATAATGCTGATGATAACAATAATGATAATCATACTCTAGTCTGCAAACCCTTAAAATAACATTTCCATTCAACAACATTCTTGCATGTTATATTGTGGTAAATGTATGTAGATGTGTTGTGTTGGGTTAGTGTAGTCTTCATAAAGTCATCAAGACTCTTGTTGTTGGTTGCTCATGTTTCGAGTGGAAGTCATCTTCAAGGTTAAGAAACCAAAAGACAGTGGTTTTTTTCTGTGCCTTGGTTAGCCTGCATAGCTGGCCCTGGGGGATTGAGGAGAGGGGCGGAGGGATTGGCCAGAGAGCCAGGCTACGCAGGCTATGCCTTGGTTCAACCAGTAATGTTGTTTAAAGGCATGTTGATGGGTGTGTAGGTGTTAGTTATTGTATTAGCCAGTCATTGTTGTGTCAAGTATGTTTGTGATGTTCGGCAATGTGTCAATGTTTTTTTCAAAGTATGACCACAACCCATCTATATCTCATACACCCTGGTTCAGACCATTCACTCTTGTCGTAAATATAATTTAAAAAAAACACAACGATTTGTTGGGTGGGCTTCCTGTGGTAGCTATTGCCACAGGGAACCCAATTACCTTTCTAACTTCTTTGACTTCACTATTGCAGTCTGCATATCGTATTTCAAGATTCTTGATTTCTGCCTGTAGTCAATAAAGATAATAATATCAATAATTTTAAATACAACGTGATTAAACAAAGATTAAACAAGATCGGCATTCGAAATAGTCTGCTGAAAGTTAAATATAAGTTTGTTTGTCCGAGTTAGGCCTTTGTCTTCATTTTTGTGATGTCATTTATGCGCTGCGCTATTGTTTTATCATACCCTTGCATCAGTAAGATCTCTTCTCAACAAGTTAACATCCATTGTTTTCTCTTCCTCTAGTCGTTTAGATATTCTATCAATGTTTTTCAGTTCCATCATCAATTCAGCATTCTTTGCCTCTATGTCTGCTGACCTCTCAGACTCCATATCACGCTTGTCAATGGAATTCTTAAGCCTCTTTTCAAGATCACGATTGGCTTGCTGCAGATAATCAACCTACAAAAACAAAATTATACAATAAAAACTACAACAAATATTATGGGAATGCATGATTATTATATCCACATCTACTGTATATGAGCAATGGTGAGCTCTGGTTGGTTACTGAGCTTGCCAGTTTTTATGCCAGTTTTTATCCCAGTTTGTTCATTTTATTTCATTTTTTAAACTTGAAAATTCTATATTTCTCACAATCCAGCAGATGTGGATATAACAAAACAAATAATCCACTCTTAATCTCAATCTTGTCTTACAAAGCTAATAGCTGACTCGGCACAACCTCGAGGGCTATGAGCTTGTGTACAACTCAATTTCGTGGAATAATTGCTAATTTTGTACATAATTTCAAGGTAGTACCGAAATAATCTTTTGTTGCATTCTCCTGGGAAAGTAAAAATAATAAGTAAGTAAGTAAGTAAGTGCATGTATATATTTTACCTGGACATTGAGGTGAGCTACAACCCTATCACCACTGTCTGACTTGACATCTCTTGTGACAGCATCAAGTGGGCGTCCGCCTTCCAAAAGTCTGTTCAATCTGTCAATCTCCTTATCACGTGACTCAACCTACAAGTTTATACACACCATCAATATTTCATATCAATAGTAATTGGTTTTTTTTTGTATATAACAAATATGTTTAAAAAAGAGTTCTGTATTTGAAATATATGTTGATTAATAGAACTAGACTAAGTGCACAATTAAGCCCTACAAATAGTGATATGCCAATAGGATTATGTATGTACATTCTATGCCAACCAATCAGAGCATATGTAATCCACTGTTAATTGATTTGGTATAATATTTAATACTATTATGAAATATTACTACTAATGATAACTCTTTAAATCTTTAATGCTAGAGGCTTGTGGGGTTGTGTATTCTCCATACACAATACTTGCTACATTTAAATATTCTATGCACTTAACTCTCAACTCAGTCATGTTGATTTTAATGGAGGAAAACTGGAATACCCTTCTTGTGGCAAAGAACAACAGTTACACATCAAACAAACTCTATTCACTTCTTGCCCAAAGCCGAAATCAAACCCAGGTCACATTGGTGAAATGGCCAGCACTCTCACTGCTAAGCCATTCATACTAATTTCAATGTTGTGAAAGTTTAACTGTAGAAAATAAATGTCTAAAAGGAAATTATGAAATAGGAGCATTAATTGAAATGTCATCCAATTTGACGACCATTTCCTTTGACATTATCAGTGTAAACACAACTACTTTTAACAACACTGACAGCTGCATGCTGCCCTAGTGGGGGACGAATAGCATAGATTATAATGGAAAATGAAAACAAATTTTGAATTTTCTTTTATTTAGTAATGTATTCTTTCTCAAAGATGGTTGAACAGACAAATCCTTGACATTTACTATATTTTATGTTGAGGCAGTTTGAATCTGCCATGATTGTGATTTTGAAAGCCTGCTTCACACGAACCATCAACAAACTGGTCGAGTCTTAGCTATTTAAGTAAAGTCGGACCTAAATGTTTTTCAAAGAAAAATGAGGAGATATTGATTGATTGATATGGGAACAATATATTATGTAAAACATGTAAATTATAAATTATGCTCTTATTTCTATAATTATGATATAAATATAAAATTATTAAAATTTATACAACTTGAAATAATTTAAACATAAGTCCAATTTGGCCATATAAGGATTTTTTTACAGCTGAAAGTTCTAAAATTTGGAAAAACAAGTGAATTGAATGAAAAGAAAATACAATATAAACTATATCAATATAATCTCCTAATCAAATTATTCAATGTCAACAATGATTTACAACTTCCTTGTAAAAATAGAATTCTAGTTTGCATATTATATAAGAGAACATAAAATTACTGATATCCTGTCAGTTTAGTTGAATGAATTACTTAGAGATCTATTTAAGTTCCTAGTTCACTTATCTAGATGAAATGTTCCATTAAACTAAAACATCCTATCCTTCAAAAACAATAAAAAGTCAAATTAGTCCAAAAATGTTTTCTTTCTAATTTCAATGATTTCTCGAAAAATGAAAACACTTTTGTTTGTTTTCAACATTTTATTAAAGTGATGGGAATTTTTAGACATTATTTTTTAGCTTAAAATGTAAAAAAAAAAATTATTTTAAAAACTGTTTTTTAAGAGATGCAAAGTTGAAAGTTTTTTTCCTCTTTTTTTCAACAATTAATATAAATTATGTATTGGTTGTCATACAAATTTACTGTTTGCAACCTGTTGAGGGAATTGTATATCCATAAAATGATATACCAACTATTGAATAAACTAAAAAGAATTGAGTATATCAATATTATGGGAAATAAAATATCCACAAAGATCTTACTATGTCAATACTACTTAGGAACAGGTTGATTGATTGGAAGGCGACAATTAATGAAAAACTCTAGATCTCCCCCAAATGGAAATTATTGCAAATTATTTTGACCTCAAACCAGGGCAGCTGTTGAAAGCATTTTTTTTCTCTTAACAAATCATCCCCTTAATAGAGTTTATTTTAGATTGAATAGAAAATATATTTTTTCAAGTTTTGTTATTTTCCAATTGTTATAAAAGTAATATTAGGCCGAGTAGAAAAGAATAAATAAAAAATATAAGTTTACGATTATAACTTGTTCAAAAATGTACAATTGTTCGGAATGCTAAACTACTACAACGCGTATATCAATTATCTTTTCCCAGGATAAAACATCCATTAGCTTTTCGTAATAAAATTTCAGTACAACATTTTGGTCCCAGCCCGGAAGTCTCAAAACTTACTTGTTTACGTAAAGTGCGGTTTCGTCTTTCACCGGCATCTCTGTCTTCTTGTAGCTTAGTTGTCTTAACTTCTAGTTCTTCTATTCGGTTATCAGCTACACTAAGTAAGTCAGCTACATAGGGATCAGGTATTTCTTGTTGTGAGTTTTCCCTGTTGTCTTTAGCTGGTGATACGGTGCTTTCAATGTCCATTCGCTGGCGTCGATATGGGATTTGTTTTCTTCGTCCTCCCGGGGTTTCGACAATTGCATGTAAATTCTTCTCTTGTAAGTCCTGTATTTTATCAGTCTTTGACTTAGCATCTTTTTCTAAAGCTTTAACTTTGTGAACGTATTGAGTATTGAGAAATTTCAAGTCGGCATTTTCATGCTCAAGTTTTCGAACAGTCCCTTTCAAGTCTCGAATCTTTTCGTCTGATTCTTCTCGAAGTTTTATAAGCTGTAGATGAAGTTCATTATTTTCTTTGACTAGCTTCGCGTTATCACTTCTGTAAGGCTCTACATTGTCTTCTATGGTTGTTTTACTTCTCTCATGTTTTGAAGAGTGTAGTTTGATGTTTTTTAGGCTTTCTGTAGTATGGACAAGGTCACTGAACAACTTTTCCACCAAAGGTACAGATTCGATTCCCAATGCTTGGCGATAACCTAGCTGATCAAGACGCTTCCTTAGCGTAGTAAACTTTCTCTCAGTCATTTCTAACAAGCTTTAAGTCATGTAGGTATAGTTTAATTGGCGTGTTTATGAGAAAACATGACTAAAAGAAGCTAAAAACCGTTAAGCGCTACCATGGACGCTCATCGCTCGACCCAGGCTTCACGCATGCGTACGATTCAAATTTGCCTCTGTTTACCTGTGGGGTAGTGAGAAGTGAGTCATTGATCACAAAAATATATTTAGGGTATAAATTTCGCTATTTGTTTCGCGGCTTTACCGTTCTGATAATGCATTTTTTATTGGCTTGCAGTAAAGCTTATGATAGTAGATTTGTCTGTATTTATTTTAAGATTAACAGTAATTGTCATGATACTAAGTAGCTCACTACCCCTCCCTAGACAGTCAGTATTGTCTGTATTTATTTACCATTATTGCAAAGTGTTTATTTTATAACGGATCGGATATGTAAAAATGTTGGTAGAGGATGCCTTTTGTTGGTCTGAGAGAAAAAATGCACAGTAAATAAACTAAAGAAAAATAACAGAAAATAAAAGTAAAAATTAATTAAATAAAGGAAAATAGAAATGAAAAAAAAAAAGAAAATCAAAAATAAGAGGAAGGGCAAAAAAGGAGAAGGAAAAGAAAAGAAGGGAAGAGAAAAACATATATAGTTCTGAGCAATAAGCATTTTAGGATTTCCCTTCCCCTCCCCTCCCCTAGCTAAAGGGCTGTCTATGATAGCCAAGTATCCATGCACACACTGTAAGTAAAGACGCAGCTACAATGAGTTTTTTTAGTGTGTATATCCTTCTATTGTCACAAGGAATTTTTCGAACTGCTTTACATGGCATACAGATCAACAGAGATATTTATATACACACCTAAGCACTAGCGCAGGGTATCCCTGCAGAGCAAGGCTCCACTATAGAGAAAGATGGCTGTAACAATCTTTTCACTAGACTGCTATACAATTTTAACTCCTGTGTAAAAATGACTCTGAAGAAACAAGTGGGATATGATTTTGGCTTTGAAAAAATGGAAGAGTGCAAGACAAGTGGAGTTCAACTCATATTGTTTGCACAATATGTTTTGCAGTGTAGAATTGGAGCAATAAAAGTAAACTAATACTGAATAAGCAGATTGCAAATTTGGAGTTAAAGAAAAAAGAAAGAAAAAAACAGCGAAATCACTAGAACCATGAAATAAAAACAAAATAGTTACTGACTAATAGTTCTTATTTAGCGACTGTTAGTTACTATAAAAGACAAGTAAAGTTGTAATGAGGTATTGTTTCTTTTTGTATTTGATGTTTCTGGTTGAGTGATACTGACTAAATAGTCACTAAATAGAAACTATTAGTTAGTAACTATTTTCAGGTCAGGTTTTAAACCGAGCCAATTATGTCAGATCTTTTGCAGCTTTACTAGACCGATACTTGAATATGGTTGCCCGGTATGGCACACCGGATTACCCTCCTAGCTCAGCGAGACTATCAAAAGAATCCAGAAAAGAGCACTCTTCATTGCCTACCCTGATTTGAACTACACAGAAGCACTTGGTAAAGCTGGACTTGAATTCCTTTCAGTAAGAAGATATAATATTTGTAGGAACTTTTTTCAACGCATATCCGACAAAAGCAAACTTTCACACCTACTTCCGGAAACAGTAACAAAAAACTATAACCTACGTAAAAAAAGAAAGTATCAAATAAACTATCATACAGAACGGTACAAGAACAGTTTTATTCCGTTTGCCGTGAGACATTTTAATTGATAAATATACAGACTTTTTATACTATACCATATTATATATTATATCTAAAAGTAGTCATCGAGTCATGTAAAAATGACATAATTCAATTGTTTTTATCCTTATAATAATAATTGCAAAGTCATTTAATAAAGTCATTATTATTATTTTGTTTTTATTTCATGGTTCTATTGCTTTCGCTCTACATACAAGTCAAATAAAAAGTAAACACAGTTTCAGTTACATTAATTTAATTGGTACAATACAATGAACAACAATTATCCCTGACAACACTAACCACTATAACGTACACACAACATATATATAAGGAGTGTTTATTTACAAAGTACATTTATAAAACTGAGTTTTGTAACTCATTAAGACAAGACAAATAGTGTACTCTTTTAAATGTATTAAAAATAATAATAATGTTTATTTATATAGTGCCTCTCAAATACTGCTACATTTCCTTACACCAAAAACAAACCAGGGTAGACTGAGACCTTACAAAACCATATTCATTAAACGTTGACTAGTTTGTAGTAGGGTTCAACTAGAGAACACAACTGATAGCACAATGTACAGAACATAACTTATATTACTAAGTTGTTATAGACTCTTTTAATAAGTCCCGAAGTGATGTGTTTGCCGCGCTTGATGTCAAATTTATTCTTTTCAATTCCTTTCATATTATACAAATTTCAAAAGAATAAATTTGTCGTCAAGCGCCGAAAGCACAACACTTTGGGACTTATTAAAAGGGTCTATATTGAACACAATGTTCATAGCTCAATATAAGCCTATTGTATTACTTGATACCTTTTGGAAGGTACCATTAGTTAGTATAAAGTAGACGATACAATAAATACCACAATACTGAATAATAAGGACAGTTATTTTTTGAAAACAAAAAACAAATAAAGAAAATAAATATTTTTATCCACATCTTTGTCGTAGTTCAAAAGTAAAAGTTATGTGAGAGTTAAACACGAACATACACAACAGAAACAAGATATGACTATATTTTAAACACGAACATACACAACAGAAACAAGATATGACTATATTTTAAACACGAACATACACAACAGAAACAAGATATGACTATATTTTTCAAAGAAACCAATCAATAACTACCATGTTACACTTATGTTTTTTGTTAATATATTTTGCTATTATGTTAATAAAAAATCAATAAAACGATAGGTTTCCTTTATATATGTAGTAGTTGCTATGACAACATTAATCATGTAGTAGTTGCCATGTCAACACTAATGGTTTAGCAGTTGCCATGTCAACACTAATGGTTTAGCACTTGTCATGTCAACACTAATGGTGCAGCAGTTGCCATGTCAACACTAATGGTGCAGCAGTTGCCATGTCAACACTAATGGTTTAGCAGTTGTCATGTCAACACTAATGGTGCAGCAGTTGCCATGTCAACACTAATGGTGCAGCAGTTGCCATATCAACACTAATGGTGCAGAAGTTGCCATACTTTCCATGACAAAAAGGATATGGTGTAGTTACCATGACAACATTAATAATGGGTGATAAAAATCTTACAGTCTAATAAACTGTTGTAGTTGCTATGACAGCTTTCTCCATGGTGATGGTTGTGTTGACTTTGATTGGTACCTTCTAGTACCTCAAGGTTAACTCAAAATGTCCAAGCTGATTGTCAAAATCAAGGTTGATAAGAAAGTCATCCTCATCGACAAACAGTTCAATCATACGATCATCCATGTTCACAAGGATTCTGAAACAAAAACCATATTATTATTACCCATGTTAATCCTCTATACACTAGTTTCAAAAAGGTTGGTGGAGTGTACGGTGAATGTTTAATGGTTATTGCACTACCAAAGGGAATTGTGGGTCTTGATTATCTATGCCCTTTTGTGGCAGAAAATGAATTTACAGCATAACCCCAGCCCCATGTAGTAAAGAAAAGCATAAAATTGATGAAACTGATTAGCAGTCCAGAAAAACACTAGGATATGTTGTATGGGTAACCACTATTCTAAATATCGCATGTCCTATCAAATATCCATAATGGCTTTGAAGCTGTATATAAAACCTGCTATATTCCTTGAGTGATGTCAAACCTGGACTTCTAGTGAGAAGAGCTCTTTACTGAGAGGGATTGATATCTGTTGGGTTTTAGATCACTGTTCTACCAACTAATTATAACCTATCAGCTGTAATCTGGGAGTGAGTTAAATTCCTGTCATTTCTCCTTTGAATTGACAATGGTATGGAATCAACTTCCACTCTTCACTAGTATCTAAATGATACAAGAAAATGTAACTAGCCAATCAGCGCGAAGCTAACAAGCACAAATTGTTAGCATAACCCATGACAGGAAAAAATTGCGCACCACAACCCTCCTCAGTAGAGTAGGATCCAAAATATTTTTTTCGGTCAGAAAAATCGAAACTAAAACTCAAAAAACTTTTAAAAATCAATATACAACAATATTTACAACATAATATAACAATTTTTATAATATAAGACAGAACGCTTATTTCACGACGTTTCGATGTCGCTGACATCATTTTCAAGTAGGGTTTTATTCAATAAATTTGAATATTACATTGAGATGAAAGTTATCCTCTTGGGATCAATACGCGTGACATGCACTTATTAAACAAATACTTTGGCACGTAAGGAGTCTGATTGTGTGTTTAGACTAGGTCCTTTGTTTCTTATAAACAGCATTTCGTTGATCAAGCAGTCGAGCTTGTCCTTGCATTTCTTTAGGATTGTAAAACAGTCAGGCGGGACAGAGTCAATTGCGTGAACGGACTTGAGGTGTTTGCCGATTGCAGAATATTTATGCTCATCGATCAGACTCCTACGTGCCAAAGTATTTGTTTAATAAGTGCATGTCACGCGTATTGATCCCAAGAGGATAACTTTCATCTCAATGTAATATTCAAATTTATTGAATAAAACCCTACTTGAAAATGATGTCAGCGACATCGAAACGTCGTGAAATAAGCGTTCTGTCTTATATTATAAAAATTGTTATATTATGTTGTAAATATTGTTGTATATTGATTTTTAAAAGTTTTTTGAGTTTTAACAATTATCGTCAATAAAATATAAACATTCTTGAAAATGTAAAGCATCAAATAAACTTTTTTTAATACGCCGAGGCTCCCCTCCCTCGAAATGATTATTGGTCAGTGTGGGTTTTGCATAGGGACGGCGGTCAACTTCAAGACTTCAAAAGTTTATTGAATCATCGTTCAAGTCCAAAATTTCTCAAGAGAAGCCATCATAAATATTTTTCCTTAGTTCTCGTTTCTTCTAGAAGAGCAAGTGATACCAGCTATGCAGCTCTGACAAGTTTTGGTGCCTGACAATCAGAGAAAGGAGCTTGTCTAAATTCCCTTTCAAAAAGCTTTGTTTATATCAAATCAAAGTGCAGAGAAGTTTCACTTAAACATTGCACTCTTAATCCGTTGTTTATTTTCCTCTTTCAATATATTCAAATACCTTTGACACGTACTGTTTTTATGAAAATAATTTTTTTTTAGAAATACATGCGAATGTTGGGTGAATGAACGGCGAGCTGGGGGTTTCCCTTCGTTTCATTTATATCTTTATACAACACCGCATTACAAAAATGCACGGGCTCAAAGCTAACAACTTTGGTGAATTCGTATGCAGGCCTGGTCGCAAATACATTACCTAGATAGAGTACTAAAACATTATTTTCACTATATCATATTTTTGGTTCTCAGTTTTGATGGGCAATCACAAAAGATGTTTACATAGCAAATTTGACCAAAATTCGTCCAATATCTGCTGAGATATGGCCACTTGAATATGGAACAGAGCGTAAATTACAGTGATTTGTATGGGCAAATTAAAGACTCCGGGCCTAATGGTCTGGGTTCAATTCCTGGCCCGGGCGATTACGTTGTGTCCTTGGGCAAGATACTTTACTCTCTCAGTGCCTCGTCTTCTCGGATAAGGACGTAGAGCCGGAGGTCCCGTCTGCCTTCACTCTGACTATGTTACAAGGTGGACGTAAAAGAACCACTGAGGACGTAACCAAATCTCTGGCCGTGACCACCCTCGGTGACTGCCTCACTCTCATACGTACACTGGAATTTGGGAACCCGTTACTGGAGATATTCTCTGTGGGTTTATCCCTGCCTAGTGGCGAATCTTGTAAATAACAAAAAAAATAATTATATATTCAAGTGGCCATATCTCAGGTGCTATTTGACCGATTCTCGTCACATTTGGAGTGTGAACGTCTTTTTTGATTGTCCATCGAAATTGGCAGCCAAAAAGTGTTAAAGCCAAAAAGTGTTAAAGCCAAAAATAATTTTTCCGTGACGTCACACTTTAGTACTCTATTGGTGGTTATATCTTACCCTTTTTTAGCTTTCTTGTAGACACCTTTTATCATGTCAGGAGGTACATTGTACTTGTTGGAAATCTAAACACAAAACAGTATTAATAGTAGAACAAATTAAAATATGACAAACTCATATTGTTCTCGTCTGCCTAGCCTTATGTCGGAAAACAATGGAGTTTTCACATGTTTCCAAGGCTTTTCCTTCAAAAATAAATGTTATTCCTAGTATTTCTTCTAGTCCATAACACAAAACACAATTTGCGGTGGTTGGCCTAAGCCCACAATTCACTTTTATTATACTTTCACGTAAATGAATACATCATGTGTAACAACAAAATTTTAAGTGTCAACTAAGCGAACTTTAAGTGTCAACTAAGCGAACTTAGACCACAATAACCTAACTGACACTCACTCAACCTTATAACACACATTGCTAATTTACATAATCATTTACATAACTCATACCCAGTCCTCTCATGCATTTAGGAAATCATTTCTCTTTACATTACCAACTCTCTTCTATTGTTGTCCATTACAAGAGAAATACATTTCCTAGTATTTCTTCTAGTCCATAACACAAAACACAATTTGCGGTGGTTGGCCTAAGCCCACAATTCACAGTGCGAAAGCATAGAAAATAGTAAGGTAAGTAAAATTAATAGGAAAAGTGTCTGATAACTACATCTGTAAGGCTCTGGAAACAGACAACAGGGTTTCGTTATTGTCTCGAATGTAGCAGTTGCGAGACGACTCTGACTTCCATCCTCCATGACTAGAGATTAGCCTCTCCGGCACTCCAGCCTGTGAGGCTGTGGATGCTCCTCCTGAGCGAAGGCTGTGTAGCCCATATCGTTTTGCATTCAAACCAATAGCAGCAAACATTCTTAGTGCTTGAGCTCTTGCAGTACCATATCGGAGTTTGTTGTTTGATATCTTCTTTCCTGAGCCATGGCCCTGAATCTCGCGGAACATTGGCCCGCATAAGATGCCAGCTCTTGCTATGAATCTCTCAGTTAAGGCAACTGGACAGTAATCAGATTGAGAACGAGTAATATTCACCATAGTACCCTTGTGGTATTGGTCGTTTTTTCTTTTCCTAAGTAGGATGCTCATATAAGAGTCGTGAAATCTTATATCCTGGAAGTTAATATTGGATAGGTCATTCCATCTGAGGAAGCCCGCGAAGCCCACTGTAATCATTGTGACAGTTTGAAGGTCTGCAATGCCAGATCCTACTTGGCCAAATTCTTTCACAATTGCACGAATGTTGTCCCTGGTGAGGTTTTCCTTCCTTGTCGTCGGGCGGCCAAGGAGTCTCCTGGCTGCCTCACGCACCTGAACAACTAAGGGATGGCTACATGGGTCAGGGGCCAGTGCCTTGCGATGTGCCCAGGAAACACCATACACAGCAGACAAGATTGGGCCTGGTGACTTACTCTTCTTCACTAGCTCACACAAGTACAAAGCTAATTGAGCACCTTTAGCGGGTAAGGCAGGTAGACCAAAGGAGGTTGCCCATTTCTGCCATCTTTCAAAACTGTTGTAGTATTTTGACACTGTGGAGGGTGCGCGGTCGCATACCATGATATTAGGGAGTTCATTGGCTAAGGCTGAAAGTCGCATGTCGCCGAGGTTCCTCAGGCTCTCGCAGCAACCACTGGTGGATAGACCTAAAAAGATCAACAATAGCAATAGTGAGCAATACTCTAATACGAATTAAGGTAAAGGAAATTACTATACTTCCTTTGAGGATGAACCTTTGGTTGCAGACACAACAAGTTTGTATCACAACAAACGACATTCTGTACGAACTCGTAAGAACTTCTGCTCACTATGGAGTGGTATTTCAAGAAACATGCAACATGAATAAAACCTGATGTCCACCAGAGCAATAGCAAGACAGTACCTCCACAAACAATGTGGGGAGCTCGGGACAGAATACACTAATAAGATCATATGGAGCAATAGCAACAAACCAACCATGCCTCCACTACTGTAGTGGGGAGCTCCAGAGCAAACCTTATAGCAATAGCAGATTTCCTGCCTCCGCTAATGTAGCGGGGAGCTAGAACCGTCTTACCTCAGTAGTCTTCAACAATCATGATACATAACTAGGACAAGTGATCCTCAGGGCCAAGATTCTACAGGATGGGGTTCCATAACCGAATAGATCTCCTTCAGCTGAACCAGGTAGAAATGTCCTTGAATGACAAGGAAGGTCTACGCAACCAGTAACAAAGTCTTTTAGAGTGCCATCATCCTTAAACAATAGCGGCCACCAAGGTGCGGACGGCCAATATGGAACAATTAGTGTGCCGGACTCTCCATTGTAGTCCATATGCTTTAACACTCTTGAGATCAGATATACAGGCGGCACAAGCCAATTATTATCAACACTCCAGTTCATTGTGAAGGCATCAACTCCCTCGCAGCCAGGACATAACCACCTCGAGCAGAAACGAGGAAGCTGTTTTGAGTTAAAGCTTGCAAACCTGTCAACAGTATGGGGTCCCCATAGTGCATCCAGTTCCCTGAAGTGGATAGGGTTGAGCATCCAATCATCCGTCTCTATAACCCGGGACCAGTAGTCTGCTTTTTGGTTCAAATGCCTTGGAACCCATTCTGGAAAGAGTCGTATGCCATGTTGGCGACAGATGGCATAGATCCTGGTCGCCTCAGACTGTAGATGTATCTTATTACTACCTGTACAAAGGATTGAGATGGTCCCTTGATTGTCTGAGCGATGTTTACATTCCTTGTGGACGAGGCTCGAAGCGAAGGATTCCAAGACCAAGCGAATTGCCTTTAACTCCCTGTAGGTAGAGCTTTGAATGCAATCTATATCGTCCCAGTCTCCACGTGCTACTGTCTGGCCAAGTTGTACAACATAACCTGCCCAACCAGAATTACTGGCGTCGGAGTAGGAAATCACATCGATGCATGGTGACGAGTGCCATACAGGCTGACCAACAAGATCTGAAAAATTTTCTATCCAAAATTGAATTTCATTCATTGCACCCTCTGATAAACAAACTTTACAGCTCAGAGACAAAACATTGTTTTGTACTGAGTAGAGATAACGCGTAAATAGTCTGGCTACAGGGCCAAGGGCTAAGCCCATAGAAATAATAGTCCCCGTCAGTTTAGCAACCTTGCGTGCCGACACATACTGGTGTTTGTGGTTAATTTCACGTAATAAGATCATCAAATTATCAACTTTGGTTTGGGGGACTAAAAACAAACCTTGTTTTAGGTCTATGGTAAAGCCCAGGAATTCACCAACTTGGTGAGGTATTAAGATACTCTTTTCCTCGTTAATTATAAAGCCGCATTGGACCAAAACATTGCGTACGCAGGAAGATAGGTTTTTTGCACCCTCCTCAGAAGACGTGCACCCAAAGCCATCATCGAGGTACATTAGCATGCGCTTACCTCGGTCCCTCCAGTACTTAACCATTGGTCTTAATACTTTCGTAAAGATATATGGGGCAGTACACAGTCCAAATGGCAAAGATGCAAAGACATAATACTTAATAATTCCATTCTTCATGAAACTGAACCCTAGGAATTTACGATGCATAGGGCCAATATCAATATGGTGGTAGCCATTCTTCAAATCAAAAGTTATAAACCAATCACCTAGAGAAACGAGTTGTGATACAACAAAAAGATCTTCGTATTTAAATTTTTTAGTATGCAAATGATCATTCAAATAGCGCAAGTCAAGAATTAAACGAAGTTTCTTATTCTTCTTAGGGACAACTCCCAGAGGGCTACACACATGTATAAGGTCTAAACTGACTTCCTCTATCGAGCCTGCTAATAAAAGCTCAGAAATAGCGTCTAGTACAAATTCGTTGTGGTAAATAGCGCTAGGATGGTTTGCAAACATAGATTTTTTAGGTTCTTTCAGAAAAGGTAGAAAATAACCATCATTTACAACTTTTAAAATCATGCTAGAGGCACCGATATAACGCCAAAAATCTAAGTTTTTCTTTAATCGACCTCTTACGTTACAATTATTTAAAGAAACATCCTCGTCAAATTCACAATCATAATTATCATCACTATCACATAAATCAGCAACAATGTCACCTTCTAGTCAGGGTTTGAAGCTACTTCCGTTGCTAATGCAATCACGGCTGAAATGGCCAGCTTTGTTACAGCGGTAACACCTCGCTTGTGAGAACTTTTTGTCAGTATTCGTAAAGACAACCCTGTCCGATGAGGTAGATGGTGGCGGACCAAGGCGGTTCGAGCCCAAAGACGATGTCGTCGTACTGGAGAACGCTCTGGCGCGTGAAGAGCGGCGCGATTTCGCTTCTTTCTCTCTCTTGGATTTCTCCCTAGATTTTTCGGCGTCTTTTACCGCTTTTCGCAACTTCTTATCGTCTGTGTCGTCCGCCGCCAAAGCATCGGTAACATATTGGTTTACGGTGTCCCAGCCGTGTTTATCCGCTATCTTTATAAGTTTATTACGATCAGAAATAAGAGACAAACCTTTCTCAGCTAGCGTTCTTGCTTCCAACAAAGTCTTGGACACGGCAACATCCTCAAGCTGTTCTTCCACGGTCCGATTAAATTCAAATTGTTTCTGGTTTCCTTTCCTCTTCCAGTCAAAAACATTGTCCTTGCCCAGGTCGTCTCTTTTTCTTTTTAACGCTCTTACTTCTGAGCGTAGCTCGCTGAGCTCTTTCTTACTTACTTCGAGGGCCTTGTCCTGGTTTTCCAGTAGAGTCCTCGCCCAGGCCGGCATGTCCGGTTCCTGGCGAGGTCCGTTTCCCGCCAGAACGTGGTTTGGCTCGTTTGTCACGTCCTCTTCGCGGCGGTTTCCTCCTAGGTCACTACCTGCCTCTACCGATAACCTATCGGAATATTCAGGGTCAAAGACTTCTCTGAACTCTTGGATGGCTTCAAGTGTCAGTGGGTTTTGAGCGCGTCCTGAACGCGAACTAGATCGTCTAGTGGTGGAACTTGAGGTACGTGACCTATGCGTTTTCGGCTCTCTCTGCCGGTTATGTTGGTTCCTAGTTGAATATCGAGGCATAATACAACGAGGATAGTAGTAACTTGGAAAGTAAAGTCGACTTTTAAGTGTCAACTAAGCGAACTTTAAGTGTCAACTAAGCGAACTTAGACCACAATAACCTAACTGACACTCACTCAACCTTATAACACACATTGCTAATTTACATAATCATTTACATAACTCATACCCAGTCCTCTCATGCATTTAGGAAATCATTTCTCTTTACATTACCAACTCTCTTCTATCGTTGTCCATTACAAGAGAAATACATTTCATTTGAATTGGTCACCATATTTCCATTTAGAGATTATTAGAGAAAGTCTGAAAACTTGTTGTTCAATATACGTTTATTTAGTTAGATTATATTCATATGTATTTTGTGCATTATTGAAATAAATAAAGGTTTTAATCCATAAACATTACCATTGCCTGGAGAATGTGA
Source organism: Metridium senile (assembly GCA_949775045.1). Classification (NCBI taxonomy): domain Eukaryota; kingdom Metazoa; phylum Cnidaria; class Anthozoa; order Actiniaria; family Metridiidae; genus Metridium; species Metridium senile. The sequence continues at coordinate 65,618,340 of OX459095.1, forward strand.
AGTTACCTGACTGACTAGCTCAGTGATCGTCAATTCCTTCAACATAAGAGCATTGTAGACCTTCTCCTCATCCTTCTTCACATACACAGTCACAGCTAAGGTGAATAAAAACAAATCATTATAGCCTTCTTCATTAAGAGTTGGCCATTTTTCTCTTCCTTTTACAGTGGGGGAGGATTAACATTGGAAACATCAGTAAATATGTAACCACTTTTATATATTATATAATTATAATATACTATACTAATTTACTTGCTAGTTTCCATTTACTATTCCTACAGTGTACAGTTTACATGTTACTGTCCAATAAAGATTCATTTACTTAGGAATACCAATGCAGTCTAGCTGTTAGTAACAATGCAGCTGATGCATCAATACAGTCATGGACATCACATTATCAAAATCTATTTTAGACACTGTAGCTTAGAGGTCAAGCATCCACATGTTAATCAGTAGGTCATTTTTATGGACTTTTTTTTACAAGCCCCTGCACAAACTTTTTTATTATTTCTTTCTAGCTTAATTCTCATCTTGCAACTAGTGGTTCCTCTATTAGCGGTCACCCATTAAGCGGTCATTCTCTATTAGGCGGCCACAATAAAAAGTCCCAAATCCATTCCTATACCTATTCTATACCTCTATTCAGCGGCTACTCTTGAAAGTCCCAAGGGTGACCGTTTAATAGAGGTACCACTGTAATTTTTTGTTCTAATGCAGCTAAACATGTACAATAGTGACACTTGCTATTACTGGTATCATTCACTTTGTTCAAAATACACATGATAATTATCATTTACCTGGTCTAGTTGGACGATGCACTTTTTGAACTTTATTTTTTGGTACCACTTCCAGATCGGCCAGTTCCTCCTGAAATATTAACAGGGAAAAAAAGAAAAATCGTAAAATATTGTACATGACTAAAAAGAATGCTCAAGCCATCGTTACCTTGGCAACAGCAAGAGCTGTCTGGATTGTCCGTTTGTGTTCTCTTTCCCTACAAGTTGTAAATCAGTAAATTATTAGATAGATAGATAGATAGATAGATAGATAGATAGATAGATAGATAGATAGATAGATAGATAGATAGATAGATAGATAGATAGATAGATAGATAGATAGATAGATAGATAGATAGATAGATAGATAGATAGATAGATAGATAGATAGATAGATAGATAGATAGATAGATAGATAGATAGATAGATATAGATAATTTTAGTAATCATAATAGTCTGCATTGTATCCACAATTTTCAAGTGCAAAGAGCCAATTGAAAACTATTATATATAATCGTGCAATTTGCAGGGGGTCTAGAACAACCTTTTTGGAACTGATTTTCAAACAGACTTTACTAAAACAATGCCAATCCTATGATAGTTTTTTTTTTCTTAAAACATGAATTTTAAATATTATGATAATTGGTGGCGGCCATTTATGAAAGTTGTCAACAAAGACCCAACATAAACAAAGCAACCCACCTTATTGCAGACAAGAGTGTTGTGGTTTGAATGACTTGTTCAGAGGTGGCAAGCATATTCTACAAAAAGGAAATCAAAAGTTAATGTGTGTGAAGTGATTCAAATAAGGGGGGGGTGGTTCAAAGTCTTACGCACATAAAATTTGTATTTAGGAACCATACTAGACTTGCCCAAGTCGAACTCGTTTATCACAGGACTAGTTATGCAAAGTTTGTTACAGTAACGAGCGAAGCGAGCCAGTAAGTTGAGCGCAAAGCGCAAAACGAGCTACGAGCCGCAAGGCGAGTTCGACTTGTTTCACCTGCAGGAAATCGAATCGGGAGATAAACTTTTGGCGCGAAAATTTATGGCGATCGTCTTTCAGGGAGTGGAGCGCATTATACACGACCTTTGACATATAGTCAATATATACGAGTATCGCGATTCACTAGATAGCTTCCTTTATTTTTGAGACGACAATATTTTGTGGTATTGACGTCTCAAAACAATGGTTTCTGATTGGCTAACACGCGCGTGTTTTGACAGCTCATTGTTTTATAATCCAATAGGAATTAAGCTGATTTTGAGTAAAGAAATGTTTTATTCACACTTTGAAATCCGAGGGATTCGTTTTACATTTTCATTCTGGAAATTATGTAAAATGCAAGCTTTTTCTCATTAGAAAAAAAGATGTAAAAATGACAAAAGGTAAGCATGACATATTTTTTAAGTAATTAAAAAGTGTTCGTTGCAAAATGTTTATCTAAAATGACAATGATGTTGTGTTTTCAAACGAAGCGAGCGAATTTCAAAAACCGTTTACAAATGTAAGAACAAATGAGTTCAAATACTCACTGAAAATACACAACTTACATAGATAAAATGTCTTGGTTTTACAGTAGTTTGCAAATTCAAGTTTTGCTTAGATTAATCTGAATTCGACAGTTGTTTAATGTTGAATTGCTCAACAGGTTGGCAGGGAGCACGTGCTCGTCTTTTTTCTCGCTGGAATGACTGTAAGTGTTAACTACAGAAGAGGTGCTGCTTTGAATGGCGCCAGAATGGCTATAAGCCAATTTCTCGAACATCATCTTTTGGGTTTCCAAGGAGTTATGGCTATATGACTGAATGCTTGTGGGGTTTGCATGGCCTGTCAACTCAGAAATGGTCAGAGGATCGAAGTGACCACGGAGACTCTGAATAGCCGTCTTTCTTCCAGAAGAGTTTGTGAAGTTTCCCTCGTTCTGTATCCCAGCTATTTCGGACATTCTCTTCATGATGTTTCCAAGACCATCTCTCTTTAAGGACAGCGTTTTGTACCATATATTGCCTTTGGGATTGTCGATAGGCTGAAGGTAAAATGTAGTGGTTTCTTTTGGTCTGTGGCTTAGATACAATTTGAGCGCAAGGTAAGGATCCCTTTCATCACCATTTCCTCTGAATATTTTGTTGTTGTACTTCCGTCTGCTCTTTGGATTCTCATTTTCTCCATTTCTGGTTTTAGTAGACCGCTCAGTGTATTCATAGAAGGTCCCTCTATCGGTGAAGTCTTGAATTTGACAATTTAACTGCTCTTGGCGTCCTCTCATCCCCAACATGCGGGTGTTATTCCACCAAACTAAATGCAAAATCTGTCTTGGAGTTTTTAGGCCAATCGCTCCGGTCTCCCACAACTTTTCAATCTGTATGTCATCCAAGGGATGAGCTTCGTTTGGCCTGTTTCCTTTGCCTTTAGATTTGAGCTGCTTTTTCTTTGATGCTAGCTTTTTTTTGAGATCTTCGTCCTCGCCGATGTCAAACTTTTCTCCGGTGTTTCTTTCTAAAAAATATCGCCTTAAACCATTTCTGTATGTTTGTAGGGTAGATGGTTCGTACTCCTCCCCAACTCTGTCTTTCCTGGTGTCTCTTATTTCTAAGAAGAAATGCTTCAGGAGGTAGCTGGCGTTTGTTTTGTTTACATTTGGCAAGTTTATTTCCTCGCCGTATCGCTCATGATACCATGCTTCAAAGCGACGAATGGCCACTTCAGTCCCTTTTTTGGTATTTCCAGCAGTTTGTTTTCCTTGAAACTCTTCAATGTCTTCATCCTCAAGAATGACAATACTAGCTTTTCGCTTCTTATCGCTTCCAGTTTCACCGGACACGGCTGTTGTCGCTGTTGAATTGTATATGTTACAAGCCATCGACGTAGCATTTTCATCGGCAAAAAAAGTGCTTTGAGAGGAGATTTGGAAACTGGGAAGTTCCATGTCGTCGTCAGTCCAAGTTTGTTTCGGAAACATATACATTTTATAGCATTTTTTTCATTTTCTAGGTAAATTAAGATCAGTTTTTGAAAAAAAGTGGGATTTTTTTCAAAACCTCCGCGGTGAAAAAAGTGCTTGCGTGATCGATTGTCATGGGAACAGAAAATTATTATGTTGAGAGAATTAAGTGTTTTATCATGAGAAAAAGGCACATTTTGATGCAAAAAAATAGCCAAAACTGCAGGAATCGCGATACAAAACTAATTACGATTTTGAGACGGCAATACCACAAAATATTGACGGCGTTGGTCGAAAATATATTCAGGTATTGGCTCCGTCGCTTCGCGACTCCGCCAATACCGAATATATTTTCTCCCAACTAGCCGTCAATATTTTGTGGTATTGCCGTCTCAAAATCGTAATTAGTTTATAATGTTCTCAAAACATTGATAACGAAGATAATACGCCAACAAAAACATATCAAAGAGTTGAAGTTTCTAACCAAACGTTGTAAAATACAATGTAAAATACAAACGTTGTAAAATACACCTAAGAACAAACTTTAAAAGCGCTATAAGGAAAATACTTAGTCGGCGGACGCGGTGTCAACAGCTTCGCCGCATCTTAATCCTCTGAAGAATCTCCATCAGAACTGCAGAATATATACATGCAGAAACTGAGGACAATTTTGTATTCCAGTAACTTCTAAATACAAGAAATTCTTCGACAAAAACTACTACAAATTGTTTAGATTTAGCTCAGTTGTGATTTGAGCTCTCTGCACAACACCTAAAGGTATTTGACTTGGGTGAATGATTGACAAGCATGAAGGAGGAATGCTTCGTGATTGGAGGGATTTTGATACGTTATAATTAAGCCACGCCTCCGGTTGAAAAACCAACCGGTAAATTTGGCACGCTGCAAGTAGGAAAAGTCCCTTGTGCAAGGGACTTTGTGAAAGTCTAGAACCGTACATATTTTGAGCTTAACTGGGCAAAATTCTCAAATTTTGCAAGGGACTCAAAAGTACCTAAAAAAAAAATCTATGGTATGTCAAATATTTTAAAAAGTTAATTTTTTTAACATACAAAATAATAGATTTTCGTTGTTGTTGTTGTCAACTTCATGCAAATTTTGAAAGCATTGAAATGTTGAAATATGACATTTATATCCATGTTGTACTGTTGTGTGATTCACTAGCCGGCATTTGTGTTTTCGCAAATTTTGCTTCACAATCCCACAGGTAGGTAGGCATCAATTAAATGCTGATTATCTCAAAAACCAGCTTGGGACAACCCATTTTTCATTTCATATTTGGAATCAGCATTAAATTTCACATTGAAAAAGAAAAGTTTAAAATTATTTCAAAGAGTAGCCAGGCACATTAAAAGATACTTTTTAATTCCAGTATTATTTGAAACTAAATGATACTTACCGCAGAAGCACTGCCCATGTATGGAGTGAAGAGTACAGGTTTGGGCCCCAAGGGGGTGGTGGACATAAGCTGTGTAAACTTGCTTGGTGGATGAAACAAGTGAGTTGGTGATAACATAGTTGGCTCTAAAACAAACCATGAAAAAAATACATTCAAATAATCTATTCAAAAAGATGAGAACAAATATTTGTTAGAATGAATGTAGTTACTCTGTAATGTCATTGTTTGTTATATATTTAAGGAGCAAGGATGGCACAGTTGGTTAGTGCGTGGCATTCTGTGCGAGAGGTCCTGAGTTCGATTCCCAGTGACCTCAACCTCCTTGTTTCAATTTCTCTCCTTTCCGTGTTGCTTTAAGTAGCTTTTAATACCCGTAAAACTGAGCACTGATGGAGAGAGGGGAGTAAAATGAGCACCGTCGGCCTCAAGTTTATCAGTCTATTCATGACTGTCACGAGCTACCGACGTTAAATAAGGTTATTTACTTTAATTCATGTTGTGTCTAGTAATTCTGTCATTCTGTGTCAATTATTTGCTGTTGCTATACATAAAACACTAATAACGTCCTTTAGGAGTGTTATAAAAAGAGACACCCAAGCTAGTCAGTGTTATTAACTATACAGGACCGTACCAGATCCAATGGGGTTCTGTTTCATCCATTTTTGCATTCTTCTTTCAGCTGATTTGGATTCATCTTTATTCTTCCTTTCAGCACCCTGACCAAAAATAATAATTGAGGGATTATCATATATATCACTATCAAGTTACTATTAGTACAAGAACACTAAATTATATGCATTACCGATATGTAATAGTAGATGCTTCTTGACTAGAATGAAAGTATATATCAAAAGGTCCACTTTCAACCACACTATTTTAATTAAGGAAAACGAGTCCGAAAAAACTAAGCATTATGTTTTTGTAAATAGTATATTTTGATCTAAGTTCAGATCATTATCAACTAATTAATGCTTAGTTTTTTCAGACTCATTTTCCTTATTTACTTTTGTCAGGTACTAATCTATTTTAATTAGTTTATTGTCTTTTCCTCCAACGAAGGGCTAAATCTCAAAATGTCAGTAAAGTTAAATCAACATTTTTTACATTCTATTACCTAATGTGTATTTTAAAAATGATGCATGGTTTGTACAGAAAGCAATACCTTATCACGAAAGACTTTGATTTGACAAAATGCTCTGTGAACTGGTTCAGCGTCGGGTGAGTCAGGGTCTTCATAAGTATCAATTTGAAGGTGAAGAGGAATGCCCTTAGAAAGAAAAACAACTATCTTGAGCACTAATGAAAGAAAGAATGGCCATTGATAAAACGAGAACAAAAGGAAGAGAATTATAGAAGAAAAGAAAGTGAATAAAAAAATAGAACAATACAAAAATAATGATGAAGAAAGAGAGAGAGAAAATCATAAATAAAGAGAGAAAACAAAAAAGAAAAAACACAACAAGAAAGAAAGAATAAAATATCTATCAGTGTAAAAATATATAAAGATAAAGGAAGAATAATAAAATATGGAATTTACAAAGTATATTCATTTGCTTGTTTTTCTTTCAAACAAATTTACTATGAGTCTACAATGTAATATAGATACTAGTACAAAGAGAGCATACCTTAACACCCTTCTGAGGAGAAAAGTCAGTACTAAGACAATTAATACGGATAACTATCTTTGCATTTACATGAGGACTCCATACGAAACCAGCTGCATTGTAGGATAAATCATCTATGTTTTCATCTATATTCTGACAGGATTTACGATCTGTAAAATAAAAAAAGATGTGGTTATTTCAAACTCATTAATAATTCATTATCTCAGGGACCAATTATAACTTTGTATCCAGGTCATATGCATAGGTCTTGATACCTGATCAAGACACTGATCAAGACACTGATCAAGACACTGATCAAGACACTGATCAAGACACTGATCAAGACACTGATCAAGACACTGATCAAGACACTGATCAAGACACTGATCAAGACACTGATCAAGACACTGATCAAGACACTGGTCAAGACACTGGTCAAGACACTGATCAAGACACTGATCAAGACACTGATCAAGACACTGATCAAGACACTGATCAAGACACTGATCAAACACTGATCAAGACACTGATCAAGACACTGATCAAGACACTGATCAAGACACTGATCAAGACACTGATCAAACACTGATCAAGACACTGATCAAGACACTGATCAAGACACTGTATAAATTTGTTAGGTTTTAGCCCCACGAGATTCAAAACAAATGAGTTATAAATGTGACTGAGAAGTCAGATCAAAATCTCATGCTTCATGTTTGAACAGGGGATCCAAACACCTCGAAATGGATGGCCTACAGCCTTGTGCTTTCATCCGTTCCTCAGTGCTTGGATCCCCTGATCAAACACTCACACTCATTTATAAGTTTATAAGTTAATGATGGACTTACCAACATCAAAGGCCCTCTGTTGTGGGTTTGGCTGTTGGCTGTGCCAGTAATGCCAGTGTTCAAGCTCTGTTCTTGGATCTTTCTCATCACGGAAAACCAAGTGTACAACAGTCTATAAAACAGAAAGATATATAGCTAAATATAAATTTCATTTTGAATAAATAGAAATGGAAACTTGCTAGTAAACTAGTATAGGCTGCGTCAGTGTTTGATATAAACCATAGGTAATAGAATGAAATTTGTAATTTAACTTAAGTTAAGTCAACATTTTTTTACGATTTTAAATAAATAGTTTACCAACACAGTCTGACTGACAATTTGTCAAACTGTTATTAATCTACCTAGGGCTATCCAAAGACATATTTTCCCCTTATTTGTTTGTCTCCTAGTACACTCCAGTCTGTCTGTCTTTTGTTTGTCTTTTCCTCAGGACTTTTTCAATAATATCATGCTGCTGCTGTTTCTCTGTTGTATATTGTTGTTGTTTAATAGTTGTTTCAGTTGCTCTTGTTTTTGAGTTAGGTACTTGTTGTTGTTTCTGTTGCTGCTGATGCTGTGGTGCTGTAATTGTTGTTTCTCTTGCTTTTGTTGTTGTTGCTATTGTTGACATAATATATGTTGTTGTTGCTCTATCATATCTCACTGTCATTATTGTTGGTATTGTCGTAATGTCCCTGGTGTTATTGTTGTGACATGCCTGTTGTTTTAGTTGTTGTTATGTCCCTGCTGTCTTTGTTGTTAGTATTGTTATAAATGTCGTTGTTGCTATAGTCATTAACTTATTTATTTTGCTATCATTACCAACAACCACTCACCTTGACTCTCATAATATCATGATCAGATGAGGGTGGATCAACATTGCCCTCAAAGTTGATAGCATAAAACTGACCTGAAACCAAACATCAATCAATCAATAAAACAAAAAATGCTCATCCCCAAAGCAGGGATAACAAGTGTGTGTAGTATACATAACTAGCATGTTCAGTAAATGCCTCCAAGATCGCTAACTACTAGAACATAGCACCTCTCTTACTGTGTGACTCACCGTACCGTAGTCACTTACAAAAACTTTTGATGAATTTTTGACATTATTTTGACATTTTTCCATCTCAATGGACCAATCAGGCAAAAGTTTATATCGATAGGCAAGGACTTTAGAAACTTTGATGTCTGTAATTGGTCCGATTGAGATGAAAAAATGTCAAAATGTCAAAAATTCAACAAAAGTTTTTGTAAGTGACTACGGTACGGCGAGTTGCACAGTAATCTTATTGTACATTTTAACATAGTTTTAACAAAGGTGTAAGTCATGTATGGGAGTTGTGATTGGCTAGGTGTGTGTAGTTTGAGTGTCTTACATTTTAACACCAAGAGCAGAAGTCTTTCTCAAGACTACTCACACCTTGACAATCATAACTTAGTGTTAAAGTCACCATTTAATAGTTGCAGTAGTACCTTTGTTGACATATGTGAGTGTATCGTCTCCTCTTCTTTGTACTATAGATGTTGGTGCCTCAAGAACATAGGTGTATCTACAATAGCAATGATGACAACTATTAGCAAAAGGTTTTTTAGGGTATTCACTTTCTTCAGGTTTTCTCAGTAACTACTAGTTTTACAAATTAGTTACAAATTTGAAAGATGACTACTGGAAAATGGTGCATATTGATACCAGCATAAGATGTTCCATGGGAAGTAGTGAGAGGTTACATTATGGGGTGGCTACAAAGGCTATAAGCATGAAACAACTAGGTAACCACTTTCTGTAGGCAGTCAAGCAACTAGACTTTGTTTATGCAGTCAAGCAACTAGGAGTGTTTCTACTGACCATCTCAAGTTACCCCACTTTTATGTGAGATTTTATATGAAAACAAACAACTTGGTGGTTCTCACTTGTACACATGGGTGGGGAGGTTCTGTGAGAGTTAAGTGTCTTGATTAACAACACAAAATAGTGACCCTGACAAGGGCTTGAACCTGGAGTCCATTAATTAAAGCTCTACAATGAATATTATGAATATTTTCTTACTTGTCTTTAGTAGAGAAGACTTTAATTCAAGCTCTACAATGATTATTATTATTATTTTCTTACTTGTCTTGAGCAGAGAAGACTGTAGGAGTGGCTTTAAATGCAGCATTGTAAGGACCAAAGTTGTAAGCCTAGAATACATGTAAGTTATCAATACAATACCATTATATTAACATTTGTCATCAGGCTTGTAGCAAAATATATCTGGGGGCCTGACTTACAAAATCTTTATCGGACCACAAGAAATCTCCAACCAGGGTCCGAAAGTAACTTTTGACACAGGTTGTCCTGTGGACAACCATGTTTGAGAATTTAGGCGTCCAGAGGAAAATTTGGTCGTCCCAAAAAAAAATTAAATTAACTTATAAATGACAAAAGTTATTCAAATAACATGCTAGTTAAAAAAGTCTTAACAATGATTTTCACATACAAAAAAAGAAAAAGTGTTCAATTTAATACATATTTATTTGTTGCTTCAATTTAAACTTGTGTTTTTGATGTTTATCTGGTTGGATTCCGCCATTGTTAAACAGTTTTGAAGACCACAAGGAATTTCGAACAAGAAGAGCCGATTAATGGTCGGTCACCAGCAAAATGCCCACAGCAGTCACCATGGCCAGCGGTAAAACAAGATGGCGGAAAAACAAGATGGCGGGCGATTCGACGAAGAATGCTATGTGACGCTGTTTTTCTTTTATTGAAGTTCAAAACAGGGGGAGGGGGGACCCTGACATCAATTTTAGGAAATCTTCAAGTCCTTTGATTCGAAAAACAAAACATTTTGGCAAAAATCTAGGTTGTTAGCTGGACAACCATTTTCGAGAATCCAAGGGTCAATGGAAAATTCTAGTCGTCCCTGATGACCAGATGACCATTAATTTCGGACCCTGCCAACGTGTTACCCAATGTACTTCAATTGCTGGATGTTGACGTTCATGGAGACTACATTTGTAGGACATCGTATGTCTTCAATTTCAAGACCTATCTCCGGTCCTAAAGTCGCCATAATTTAATGCAATTTATACCTATTTCATCTGGTGTTGTTCTCTCTACATCGGCCTTTAAAGTCTTGGTACACAGGGAAATTATCGTCCCCCACCCAACAAATATAACTACAAGCTGTTCTTTACCTGAAATATCCGCCGTTTCATAAGCCATTATGGTTTAAAACACCACATTTTGGATGTTTTCTGATATTTGACTGGCTTAAATATACAGAATTTTTTAGCTAAAAATTTAATGGGCAAAAATTGGGGGGCCCCTTCCCCACTACAGGTGTGTACATACCATGTGACATACCTCTGGGGGCGTCTGACTAAGTGCAATAGATGAAACATCGCTAACTGGTGTCTGGTTACTTTTACTGGAAAAGAAAATACAACAACTATTAACAAAACAATTTCATAAGGATAATAATAAAACACTTAATCAAATAAAGAAAAAGAAAAATCATATGTCAGTACATGATATGTACATGATAATCAGAATGTCGCCAAGCTGCATCCAAGAAAAGAATTTCATACACATCTTTACAAAAGACATGATAGTAACTGCTAGCTCTCATTTGATATCAGAACATTATGCAATGAATAATTACTCTCTGTCATATGACTATTACATTATAAGCAAGGTGTTACCTTGATTGTCCTTTATTGGCTTGATGAACTACTGAAATAACCTGAAAGAAAGAAAAAAACAAGTTATCTACCTACAACCTCTATACAATATCCTGTATTACCAATGATTCTAAGCCCATCAAAATAGCCATCTTTCCACTAAAATTGATCAAAAGATTTTTTGTTTTAATGGTTGGCAAATGTTCATGTGAATGAGAAATAATTCCTGACATCAATGCTGGTAACAACCTTTATTATACATTTTACTAAGTACATTGAATCTGATTGGCCGAGAGCACACGGCTAAATCTGAGTAGCATGTGAACTTGACAGTGATAATTGCAGTATCTGTAGTTATCACTGTCAATCAGGGAGTTGATGTGAAAATGGCAGCGAGATTTGCTTGTTATTGTCTCTTTTGCCTGATTATAATTGTACTTTTACTTTAAAAAATGTATAATAAAACAATTATTGAATTTGGTTTTCGCATGATATCATAAATTATCAAGACCTCGAGTCAGTATTATCCCTAGGAGGCTTCGGCAGAAAACACAGACCTCTGTCTTGATAATTTACGATATCATGCTCAACCTCATCCAATAATTGCTTATTGTTATACACCTAAACCAACTAACCTGGGAAGTCTTTTCACGAGGAGCTTCACTTTTACAACCTGAAGATGAATCTACTTGTGATGAGCTCCTGTAATAATATAAACAATGATTATTAGACAACATTACAGGTCATACTTTTGTCATCCATACTTTACACTTTGTACATTGACATTTGATCAATGATCTTAAGTGGAAACTAGCAAGTAAACTAAACGATAGGTAATATAATGAAATTTGTAACACTGTAAAAAATGTTGACTTAACTTTACTGACGTTTCGAGCTTTAGCCCTTCGTCGGAGTAAAAATGATCTTATTTTACTCATTGACAATGACAGTATGACTGCAAATTATTGCTACGATCATAGGTATATACTATGCAGCATTTCCCTTCTCCCTGTCAGCAATGTTGACATTTGAAGTTTGAAATGCTTGCATGAAGGCCCATCAACATTGATCTGGGGGGAGGGGGGGGGGTTGTTTAAACAAAACTCTGCTTTCTTTTGAAAACGTGTGGTCTTGTAAAAGAACAAATGTTCAGACAAATTTGAGCATATGATTGTACAATACAACAGAGATGTGTGTAAATAAATCTAACATCATACAAAGTGGATAGATACAAACAAGGCACCAAAACGTTTATCAAAGTAATTTAAGGATGTCACACAGCCACATTTCACCATCACTGGACTGTTCAGCCATTTTAAGTATTGCCAAATCATGTCATTAAAACTGTCATCCTTATTCTTTATATTCTGTAAGAATCCTTTAAGCGTCCCGATTCCTAACGGTACTTACGTTTTAGTGGCAGTAGATGGATTCTTGATTTGATGAACAGATTGAAGGTAGCTTATCTGAGGCTGAAACATACAAAACATATGCAACTTAGGGCAGAAATTAAAAGACAAAAAACCTACAGCTTAAAAAGGTCACTATAATGTGACTTCCTACTTATTCAATTTATTTGAAGAGATGTAGCTCGAGGGAAAGAGTTTATCATATAATTATATAAATATTCCATTTCATTTAACTTTTGCCCAATAATTTATTCATTGTAAAGTGCTATTCACCAATTATATTGGAAATATCCCTCTTACTATAAATAAATAAAGTTATTATTATTATTCATTTCTGAACACGGTTCAGATATTTACAAAAGTTTTCATAAAGGCAAAAGTCATATAAAACAGACTGCAAAAATGACCAGTATTTTCTACTTTCAATTGATTCTTGTCTCCCTTGAAGATCAGTACTTTTGAACATCAAGAACTGGTGACACTTATTATTTTAAAAATTTTGTTTTCCCAAAAGTAATTGATGAGATAAGTAGAAAGTTATTATATCTATTCGTCCAAGGTTTGGACAGCAAAATTTTGTGTGTTAGGCTAGTCTTTATCAGATAATGGGTAGACTGGAATAAGGTTTAGTCTTATATACAAGTCATTGGATTCCTTTCAGGATCATTTCACCTACATTGTGATTGGTTTGTCAGAGCTAGTACTTGCAAATTGTTGACAAAAGAACAACTTTCTACTTACTGTGTGACTTGCCATACCGTAGTCACTTAAAAAAACTTTTGATTAATTTTTGACATTTTTTCACCTCAATCTGACCAATAAAGACATAAAGACATAAAAGTTTATAAAGTCTCTGCTTCTCGATATAAACTCTGACTCTCGATATAAACTTGTACCTGATTGGTCCAGTAATTGAGATGGAAAAATGTCAAAATAATGTCAAAAATTCTTCAAATATTTTTATAAGTGACTACAGTACAGGAAGTCACACACTAATAATATTTGATTTGCAATTATTTCATACTTCTGTATGAGTTGGACTGTTTGGTTGTGAATCACATGTACTGCAAGTAGTTTGTGAGCTTGCAGAAGTTCCTTGAGTACCACTAAAACAAAACAAAATATGTACATCATTTATCAATATTTTAAACCATTACTTAAATGTCTATTTCTACATAATTATAATATCACTTCAAATCAAACAGTCACTATTATTATGATACAATTTTGTATTTCTTTGCAATGGGTGCTAGTTTGTTGTTTGCTTTTAAGAAAACTTTGAAAACTTTGAAAACAAAGATATTACAATAAAATAATGTAATTCAAATTAATAAAACTAATGTGATTCAAATTGAGATAATTCCTTAGGCTGATGCGATTATACCAGGAAAAATGCTAGAGTAAAGTTTGGACAGGAATAGTGAACTCCTACACTATATTACAAATGTTATTGGGCAGATTTTGCATGTCTGTGAAAAGTTAAGTGTTGTTTGCATGTTGTTTGTTTTGTGCCTTGCTGTGCCTTGACTGTGTTCATGATGTGAGCTTTTCATGGTCATATGAAAGCTGCTATAAGACGTGCTATGTAAGTATTGTTTACAACATGAGCAGCTGTGTTATATCAGCACATACAATCACAAGCCAAAGTCATGTGATTGTATAGCCGATACCACACAGATGCAATTTATGTTATCAACTTAAAAAAGGTTAGTTCTTTCAAATTTTACCAAAGTTTTCAAGATTAAAGTAAATCTTGCCACGAAAATTTCAAGTTAAAACTTATCCAAATCAGGATATACAACACTAGTGTTGTATCAGATATACAACACCTGTCATGGTCATCGTTTCTTTTGTAAATTTCTCATGAATTATTCATGAGTTTTTTAATATAATGCAATGTGTGCTTGTATAGCACTTTTTACATCATTCCCAGTGCTGTAAAGAGTGGAGAAACACAACCCTCCCCTTTTACTACCTTTGTCTCAAACTGACACTAGTTTCTAACAGTCTTGAAATCTCTTCCTTGCAAGGGTACTGCTTCAAACTGAACCTCTACCTTCACAAACTCATCTATTTGTCTAAATATTACCTCATTTTTAGAACACTGCCGAGAGGAGGATCTTGATCTCGATATCACCAGAGCAGATTTCATATGACTGTGAAAGGTTCAGTGATGTGTGCGTGTGTCACTCGAGGGTGTACTTCCTTGTCAAAGTGGTAGGGGTGATCGGCATACTTTTAAGGGTTAAAAATATTTCCTGTACGTACCTTTAAGGGTCCTGGCTCAAAAATCAGTTACGTAACATGATTCCGTACCTGTAAGGGTCATTTTTACTCAGCTTCGTTGCTAAAAGTAAGCTTGGCTGGCAAGAACATCGCACAGCCGTACCTTTTAGGGGTTGAAATCAACAAGGCTTTAACAGTTATTTTTGTCTGTGTGTACCTTTTAGGGGTCGTTTCCAAAACCTCCGCCGATCAACCCCGGGTGTGTCACTTGCCATGACCATGGTGTTTCTAATTTTTTTTGGTGTGCTTTGCCGTGCCTTGACCGCATTTGTGCTGTGAACTTTTCATAGTCATGCGAAATCTGCTCAATGCCCAGGCCTGTAGCAACTAGCTGCACCATCATCCTTTACAATCAAGTCCTCATCCTTGTATGTAATATTATAAGAATTTACCAGACGTTTTAGGTAGTTTTTAAAAACATTTGGGACAAAACTAATTAATATACCAAAATTTTAAAACATAGATATTATATATCAAATTGTTTAAGAATAGCTAAAGTTAATATTTGATCATTGGAAGACGCAGTTGATTGACATTTACCAGCAACACTCAATTGACCAGCTACACTTTATAAACACCATTATTCTGTGAAAAAGGACTTAGTCTCATAACGTGGTTGAATGCTAGTACTATGTAGTTGAATTATTATGAAAAGAGATCCCAATGAAAACTTTACGAAAGAAACAAAACTAAATTAGGCTTACCCTGGAGAAGATGGCCCTTGAGAAGGATCCTCCGTCACTCCATAATAATCATACAAGAACCCTAAAGTAGATGCCATGTTTGAGTCTTCTCCGCTGACTTGTGTAAGTAAGGTGGTTGTGAGAGGAGCGTCTGTTTGAGCGAAGTAAGCTTTCCATGCACGTTCTTCCCGCTCAGAGGTTGGATCCGATGGAGGACTCGACGATGGCTTTGAGTTCGATCCTGTCGAAATAACTACCGTGGTGCCATCATTTGCTCCCTTAGGATCCATTTGATCACTAGGTATGCCCTTCCTTAACACGAAAACAGTACAAAATGTCAGAAAGAACGAGGACAAAGAACTAACCAACGAAAAATGTCTTCATTTCAGTCGGGGAGTAGTAGCCATGGCACAAGACCCCCGTCAAACGTGGATCTTCATTACATACAACCAAACAAATTTTGCGAATTTTTACAACTATTTGACGCTGAAAATAGTTGAACTTACTTGTTATCGGTAGAGGACATACCACAAACTGTTATGAAACTCGAAAACTCATCACTAGAAAATCCACATAAACAACTTGGTGCGTTTTATCGAACTATGTCGAACGACCAGAACGACCGCGTGTCGACGTATCTTCGACTTTCACTCGAGAAGTGTTCGTACCCCATATAAGGCAATATTCGGAAAGGTCAATGTCAACAGTTCTCGACAGCCTCCCTTCAGTTCGTTCAGTCACGTATAACAATGAAATGAAAATAAAATTTATAACGGTTCAAAAACATAGTACTTCTTAGCTTTGTATTCATTTACAAAAACGGGGTAATCAAATTTATATAAAAATCTTTATATTTTATTTTTATTCAACTTTTTAATATACAAGGTTAGGTTATCAATAGACGACTTTCAGAAATATATAGAGTCGCCACTAATTATCATAATTTTTAAAATTTATGTTTTAAGAAAAAAGAAAGCTATCATGGGATAGACATTCACCATAACAATAACTTGTAAAAGTTTGAGAAAAAACAATTAGATTTGCAAGAAGCTAATAAGAGTTTGAAAAATCAGAAAAACACCAAAACGAGGCATCAAAGGCCTCAACAGAAAATTACATACAATTAAGTCTCTACATTTTTCATTTTGGAATTTTAGCCAGAGCATCAACACCTTCCAAACATGCCTATTTCAGGTGGTTCTTTCATATGACAGTGCTAAAATATTTACATATCTGTTTACTTGAAAGATCATTTTCCGGTACATATTATGGTATTTATGAAAGTGGTCTATAATTAACTTTAATTTGTGTTAAAAATTAGAATCAATCTTAGTATGTTTTTGTTACATATACCGTTGTTATTGTTACTACCAAAAAAACTTAAAGAAAAGTGGAGAGTAGGGAAACAAGGAAATAGAAATGAGAGAAAATAATGGATGAGAAATAGTAAAATAGAAGGAATGTGAAAAGCTAATTTGGAAGGGAAAAAGGATAAGATTAGAAGGGCCTATCGTACAATCAAAGATGCATTGTAAAGGACAGCGAACTGTCAATAAAATACTAATAATATTATTTATGAATTTTAATCAGGATTATGGATATATTATTCATACCCCCCCCCCCCCCCCCTCCCCAACAGGGCCTCTGTGATGGCCATATAGCCATTTGGTGGGGGAGGGGAGCGGACCACATAAGACGTCTGCAACTGAGGCTAATGGCCAGTGCATGGTTACAAGGGTTATTAGGTCTGAACCACCTGTATTTAGATGCTTGCAGCATCATCTTACACTTACCATTTTCACCACTTCACCGTTGCTAGTATCTTGAAGGGTTGATGTTGCAATGTTTACCTCCTAATATACGGAACACGAAATCTCTAAATCAGTTGCGTCAACTCTTAAACCGCCATTACTCAGATTAATATTCCCGACACACGGCATTCATGGAAAACAGTATTTATTTTGGTTATTATTATTATCTTCTTGTATTGTAAATATCTTATATATTAATATTGTAACATTATTTGTATATTCCTATTTGTATATCACTCATGAATTTACCGTGTATAAATAAAGTTATTCTATTCTATTCTAATGTTTCCATATTTAGCCTGTACAATGGAGTTTTCAGGTTTAGTACAAAGTGCACAGGGTTTTCTTTTACCCTGCGAGCACAAGTTGTATTATCTTACCCTTTGAGCAATGTTACTTTGCTTGTCACTCTAAGGGTAAGAGAAAACAACCTCTGCTTACCGGGTTGTTTTCTTTCTACTAGACCAGCTATACACAAACAAGGTTAACAAGCGCAGTTGCACCAGACAGGCTGTTACCCCAGCATATCTCTCAATGTTATGTGTAATAAGATTCAAATAAAACAACAATTCTTTTTTTATTTGATAAAACACTATGGTTATAACTTGCAAATATATGGGTGCAATGATAAGACAATACTGTAAGAGATTTTTCAAAAACTCATTAATAATTCATGAGAAATTTTCAAAAGAAATCGTAACTGTGACAAGTGTTTTAACTGAAGTTATAGATTCACCCTAATTTACATAAACTTTAACCTTAATTTTCTCTAATAAACTTTCACAAATCCTTGATTTTTTTACAAAAACACAAAATATAGGTTGGAGTTTTTGAAGTCGTTCAATAAACTTGCAGATCGTGTTTTATCAGGTTTAAAACCACTTGGCTTCGCCGCATGGTTTTAAATCCTGATAAAACACTCCTGCTCGTTTATTAAACATTACATCATATTCAAACATGATATCAAAATCTTGAAATACCAATAAAGTACCTTGAAATAAGGATTTAAAATAATAAATATTACAGGTAGTATAAATATACTGTAAAAAATCATTTTGAAAAATGCTTACCAAATAATGAATTTTCATAATGAAAGTTCAACAAAACTGTTATAGCATTCATATCTGAGCAGCTGTGTCAGTGTTTGATATAAACGATAGGAAATTTAATGAACTTAGCCCTCCAACGAAGGGCTAAAGCTCGAAATGTCAGTAAAGTTAAGTCAACATTTTTTACGGTGTTACAAATTTTATTATATTTCCTATCAATAGAGATAATACTATTTTGTACTTTTTAACAATATTTCACGCTTCAAGCAAGGCAGATTGTTGTTTGTGGTTTGAATATATTAGATCATTTATATATTTTCGTCAATCAACTGACAAGTAGAAGTGCGGGTGCAAATATCATTGCCGAGTGCATCCCGCAGGGACGAGCAATGTACGAGTGTCGCCCGAGAGTCTTCCCTTCAGGACCCGCATTTTTCACTTGCAAGTGGATAGTCCCATTAATTTACCAAAAGCTGTTGACGATGTAATTTAAAACTTTCAAAAGATCAAATATATGCAAACCACAACAACAGTCTGCCATGCTCGGCCCTTGCTTCAAGTCTAGTGTTTGTATTCTAGACTGGATCAATGATTGGTTATTCTCAATATTCTGTAAACTGAGTTTTTTTAACTGCCCACAATTAAAAAAATATCAATGCTAAGAAAAAGAGAAAAATGTCAACATTTCTGAGTTTACTTGCCCAGATAATGCTATCTGCGGCCTATTTCACGGTCAAACTTGTTTACAGTTTTTGACTCAATAGATTTATAACAATACCTAAACTGTATGAAAACACAAAAACAGTGTTCAAAGAAGCTAAAGGCACGGCAGATGAGGTTGTCGTTAAAGCCTTCTTGGCGTACTTCCTGGCTACCAACTCATTGGTACTAGTACTGGTCGGCCACATCACCATACAATCCTCCCCTGGCTTGCCGCTGGTATACTTGAATGAATAATTGAACAGCTTATTGCAGAATTTGATCGGGTCTCCATAATATTCCTTAAAGGTTTTGCATGGTTTCTTGCATTCATTGCCGGTCTTTGTCCAGTTCCAGCTTTTTATGTTACCCCAGTTATCTGAGCATGTGTAATCATCTTTGCATGCTTCAAACCATGCATCACAATCTGATGCACACAGTGGTACATTCGAAAACTTTTGACGTCTAGTTTTACTGTTCTGCACCGTCACGATCCAAGGACCCATGTTAGGCGAACACTCGTAGAAACATGTATCTCTCTCAAGAAACGTTTTGCACTGTGCAGACAGGGGTTTAACGCTGTCACATTGATTCCATTTCATGCGGTAAAGAGTGAAGGTACCATCTCTGGCAATATTAGCTGTTGTGTTAGCTTTACAACAAGAACCCTTCTTCCACGGAGTACAGTGCTTAAATTCATCAGTCTCTGGTCCTGGCTTGTCTTTATGGTGCTTTGAATCGATGCAGACATCTAAATATTCGTCGATTTGTTTCTCGGTGATGGCGGCAGTCACCATCACGATACAGGACAACACAGCAATTTTCACAAACATGTTCAAATATCTAGTCTGCAATAATCTCCTTTGATTCCAGCAATCGCCACCCTTTGCTAAGCCGAGTTATCGAGCTTTTTAAGAGAGTTTTCGTAGATGTTTTACGACAACTTCGCTGCAAACATGAATCGTCTGAAGCTCACCATGCGTTTATGTGAAACAGCAGTCACGTGGCGCGCGGCCGGTAGTTTGATCTTGCCCACCAATATCACATTGAAGTAAAATAATATAAGTGGACTTTGGCAATGTTACCCGCACAGATAAGGGGCAAAACTGATAAACTTTGCTTTGTTCCTTTGCTCAAAAGTCAAATTTTGTTAGACATAACAAAAAACATGGATTTTTTTAGTCAACCACGTTGTCAGACAAAATTGGGCTTCCTGTGGTAATAACACAGGAGGCCCGCGGTGCCAATATGCCTAGCTGTGTGATTATGGCCGATTTCCATTCAACCAAAAAAATATCGGACATTCCGGGTGGAAATAAAATGGGACGCGACAGTTCCCAGTAAACATTTTCGGAAATTTAGGAAATCTTTTGAGGTCCAAACAAACAAAAAATATTGCCCTTTCACATTTGGCTAATATAGGTCTTTTGCAACAACAGGTCACGTGACCCTACCCCTTTCAAATCGAGCAGCTGTGTCAAAATGAACATCAGAAGTGAAAAGAGCACCTCAACATTAGAATGAAGGCGAAATATCAGCTCATAAAATGTAACACGAGGGAAATGGCATTAAACTTAAAATTCAATATTTTATAAGGATTTGTATTTCCCATACGTACAAATCCTTATAAAATATCGAATTTTATATTTAATGCTTTTTCTCCTATGCTCAATATTATGAGCTTCTTACTAATATGGAGGTGCTCTTTTAATTTCTGATGTTCATTTTGACACAGCTGCTCGATTTAAAAGGGATAGTAGCACATGACATGTTGTTGCAAAAGGCCTATTAAGAAAATGAATCTCTTCTCTACATCCCATGAACAATAGCATGGCGATAACAGACGTACTCAATGTATATAAGACAAGACAAGATTTTCTAGTTTACCAGATTCAGTCCTGTTAATTTCAATTATATACATACATTTTTTTAAATTTTTAAATATCGATTCGATATGAAGCGCACTGGTGTGTGTGAGTTTCTACAAGTTCACGTCCCAGACTGACAGTATTAGTACTCGACGAGCTATGATGCATGGTGGCCGTGAAGCAAGGCGTAACGAATTTCGAGGACAAACAAATCGAATAACTTACTAATAAGGAACAGCGTCGTTGTTGGAAAGAGAGAGAAACAGCACCATGGAATGTCCACTGCGATAGATGCACTGAATTAAGTTAGCCTGCGTGGCGGCTGTTTGGGATTGGGGAAGAGGAGGGGAGATTGGGGAGAGAGGAAGAGGGGAAACCCTAGAGCCGCCACGCAGGCTACACTGAAGTCTGCAGATCTAAAATTGGACTGTTAAGTCATCTAACATGTCTGCGACGCTCATGACCGCACCATGAGTGCAAAAGACAACTGTCTACATAATCTGGATCTGTAGTGCTCGACCCCTAAACCAAACATATAAAGTGACACAGCCTCTTGTAACATCAACGCAATGTTTAAGAATCGTTTCACGTTTGCAGTAGACATATAACCTTAGATGACGGATACTAGTAGACTATTACGTAAACTGGGTTACAGAATGTCATGCACCTACTTGAAGTGATGATGGCGTTAACAAGTTTCGTTGATTTTGTTATCAGCGTTCTGTTTTGTGCAATCACGAAATACATGAGACGGTGAGAAACAAGACAGTTCAAAGATGTTCCCTTACTAGAAACTTTGTTTAATTCACGCATCTTTCCTCTCTCAGTATCGAAAGCAAAGTGAAAATAAGTTGTACTTGCGGTAAATAAAGGCTGCACCCAGTCAAGTCCAAGACCAGAAAATGTATTTTGTTCGAGCACAATATTTTCTTCCAAGCAAGCTATTCGAAATGCAACATGCACCACCCAGTGTATTGTGCAAGGAGCAGTAATTAAAAGCTGTTTTTAATAATTGGTTATTTAATTAACAATGAGTTTGCTAAATAATCCATTAGCTATCATGCAAGAAGGACCGATGGGTATCACTACACAAGACGTGTTCTAAATAGACACGAAGTGAGTAGTCAGAGTGATGTGCCTGGTTGTAAACCAATATTCATCTCTTGATCAGAAATTGACTACTATTGTATTATACCCTACGCGCAGCCTGTCTATGATTTCCCCGTTAGAGTATATATAGTGCTTGCCAGCTAGTAAGGTTGCACAGGTCACAGCGGTTCATTAGTTTACGCAATTTGTTCTATTATTCCTTCCACTTTACTAAGCGCATGTCAAAACGTACCACTACTCAGTTGACAACGAACGTGTCCCCTAGAGTAATAAAAGACAAGAGATTCACTCTTCAATTCACTTAATACTGTTCTATATTTATACTTACTTCATGTAAAGTGGTATATACTTTCATTGTTTACAAGAGTGCGGGCTATTTTAGGGTTGTTTTATATATCATTGTCTTCCAATGAATTATTCGATGACAATGAATGTCGTCAACGGCATTACAATAAACCCATTTATCAGCCCTATAGCTATGAAAAACGATATCTTGGCCAAAAACAATGTTGACGTTCATCCAATGTTGGCAACAAACTCAGAAAAGAAAGTTCTCGAGCACACATAATAATATTTAATATTTATATTGCGCATTTTAACATGTGAATATGATCAAATGCGCATACACATTCCAGTTCCGCGACACCCTTTTTGCTATTCGCCAGTTTAAGTTAATTTCTAGTCTAAGTTAATTAGAACTTTAATAGTGCTTTCTTCGGCAAAACTCTAGGACTTGATCCCCGGGGTAAAGGTATTGGGTAATGTTGTCATATCTCAAGCTCGGGAAATATTAGCGATTTGAGGTAAAAATCAGCGATTGTAAAGTTTCACGTTTTTGTTGAAAATAATCAGTCAATCCATCTAGAAATGCTAGATAAAAACTATTTGTAAGCAGAGAAAAATCTTTTCACTAATTTGTTCCATGTGCAAGTCGCCGTGGCTAGACGTGTTTAAGAGGTTTTGGTAATGTAATCTATCTAGGACAAAGATACTGCCAGCTCATTACATGCTTTTTTGGATTTTCACTTGACCATCTTGTAAAACGATCACCGATAATCAAATTAATGAAGACATCGATATTAGTAAAAAAACATATTGGAATAAGTCCGCCCAATAAAACGCCCATCGCCCCCTTAAGCAAAAATCGACGTTTTCGTTAGTCGGTGGTCTTGTTTTTGATATCTGTGTATATTAAGGTGACGTACGTATGGTTTAGATACATACGAACAAGAGTTTGAAAAATAATACCCTCTTTTATCGTTGATTGAGGAGTTCAACCACAGGATTATCTGACATATTTACACATACATACTTAACCAGTTGGTTGAAATATAATTCGACTGAATAAAACATTTTAATTTATTAAATCAACTCTTAACGGAACAGTTTAGTTGATTGACTACGTTAAAGTAAGTTTGGTAGAGCGTGTATGGTTTACACTATTGGTTTCGTGTCTGGGTAACGAGATCTGGTTGTACAGCTAGTTTCATAAACATTGACGTTTTTATATGAATATGAATACATTATATATAATACTACAGTTTCATGTTATCTAGCACTGCTGTTCTATTTGACAAAAGGCTCATTCCCTCTCACTCATGAATGCATGGATGAATGGATGGATGAATGAATGAATGGATTCATGAATGAATAAATGAGTGAGTGATTTAATGGATGGGTAGATGGATGGATGGATGAATGCGTTGTCCAACATGACTACGGTAACTTAACATGATCAATCCCATGATTCCTGTTGGGATATATCATGCAGAGATCAACACTCCTAGAATATACTGTATAACTACTTCTATTCTGAACGACTTCATCACACCTGATAGATATCATCAAGATATCAATATCATCCTCAGTGAAGAGTACTCTTCAAACAAGCTGTTATCATCACAAATGATATCGACACACTACACTTCAAATACTTGAACACCATCCATATAAAATATCACCGAACGTTCTCTAAGACAGTTTGAGTCGCGGAGTAGGTTGCGGAGAACTAGACAGCTACAGCAAACAACCAGAAAAGCAAGCTGACTTGTGATGGAAATACAACTCGTGTTTACAGCTCTGCTTGTTGTCTTGGTGACGTTTGTTGATGGGAGAAGATGTAGATGTAGTTCTAATACCCATCCACAGCAGTTCTTCTGTAGATCTGATTTCTGTAAGTCATTTGAAAATCTTTGAACATTTTTTAGTAAAGTTTTAAAGTCAACATTGTTTACGGTGTTCAGTACAAATTTAATTATATATTACCTATATTAATTGAAAATCTATTGCATGAATACGACTGTCTTTTGTTGCATGCAATTGTAAAACATAGGTTCGCCTGGATCATATGCCGTGTTTAGTACTGAGTCGTCCCCGGGAGTCGGCGTCCCTAGCTGCCAGCTAGCTAGAGTTTTATCGTTATCATCATTATTTTTGGCATGTTTCATTATAGCCAGAGAAAACACACGTTTTTCGCTCCTCTTCCCCCTCGAAACTACGCGGGGTGTAGTGCAGCGAAAGAACGTCTGTTTAATAATAATAATAATAATAATAATAATAATAATAATAATAATAATAATAATAATAATAATAATAATAATAATAATAATAATAATAATAATAATAATAATAATAATAATAGGATAAAACACAATTACTGGTCGCCCAGTATTTTTCATTGTGGTCCATTCTAAAACTAATATAATGTAATATATATGTTATGTATAATATATATGTTATATATATGTTTTCTCAGGCTAGTTTCATTTAATACACTATTTGGTTTGAATTTAAATCCCGTACACCGCCCACTCAGATTACCATTATACCACCACTTACAGTCGATAAAAACATCAAATAGTTGAAACATTTGGTTTAACGCCAGAGGCAAAACCTGTCATTTAGTCTTTAATCCTATAAATGATATTTGCTCAAATGGTGTGAATATACGTCTATAAAATTGGTTATCGTGAGAATGCTGCATATTTTCATCAACTGATGAATATTTTCACAGCCTGTGGTACTGCACGATATTCTGTTTATAGTGACTTTGTGCTAAGTATAGCCCGTGAACAGCGGCTCTCTACGTGAGGGAAAAGGAACAAGCAGTAACGGGAGTAGAAGGAAAGAGAAGAGCATAAAATGTTTCATGAACGGATTATACTACACCAGTATTGCAACTGTTAGTAATGACAAAAAAGTCACAGAAATAAGAAATGATATTTTACAAAAATAATCACCAGAGAGGAAGAAAACCCGGAGTCAACGATCACAGCTGTTCCGAAAAGCCCCCCGTCACGTATTAAACCAAAAAGACACGTATATATAAACTTTATTTTTCGTATGTTCTTCTGTATTACAGATTGTTATTATATTGCTCGGTAAACTAATGAGAATTAGAAATTAAATTTGTATTTTCTCTGTCACGTTTACGAGCAATATAATTTTGATGTTTGTTGGTTCTTGACTGACATGGTATGCATGCCATACCTCATGCGATCGTCAAATACTTTGATAACCAGAATGAATAACTGTATTCATTTTAAATACTTATAGTTTTGGTTCATTGAACTGAACTAAATGAAATAAAATTGTTCAAAGGAAAAGGCTTAAAAAGAAAAATGGAGAGAAAGAAAGCGAGAAAGAAAAAAAGAAAGAAAGAAAAAGAAGAGAGAAGAAAAAGGAGAATTACAAAAAACAACCGTGTGGATGAGTCCGAAATCTTCATCCTACACGTTAAATCGATTCGATGCTTCAGCTTCATAGAATGTCTCGGATGAATCGTCCCATCTTTTTCTTTTCTTTTTCTATTTATCTTTTTTTTTGTTTCATCAGTTCATTTGCTCGTTACATCATGAAAAAAAATATAAATAAATAAATAGATAAATAAATGAATTAATGAATGAATAAATGAATGAATGAATGAATGAATAAATCAATAATCCATTTATTTATCAACTGGGCTCCTGTTATTAATAATGAACCATGCAATCCGAAACATCGAAACATGATCGTATCGTACTGGAAACAAATGTAAAATAGTTACCAACTGCATGTTGGCAAGGCTACAGCGCGAGGCAGTGTATTTGTTAATCCTTCTTAGCTTGGATAATCTTTATTTGTTAAAACAGTTCACACTGAAACTGATTGAGAAATTAATGCGCATTCCAGCAATTCTTGATGGGTTTAAAGAAGACTTACACACAGCTGGATTATAACTGATACCATGACTGATTATCTTAGAAAAACTACCTAGCAAATTTCTGAATAAAATCCATATAATTCTTATGTCACTAAACCTTTTATAAAAAGTGAAGATATTTTGAAAAAGTGATAGATAGGTTTATGAAGTTTTAAATCAACATTTATATCAATTTTTTTTTTTTTAAAAACACGCCTTAATTCTCTTCAGTAAACTTAATATGATGTTTGTTTCAAAGATCATTTAGTAAAATGTTTTTATTTATCTCTTTTCCCATAGTTTTCCGTGGCCGATTACTATCAGGTCCAACGAAAGAGGCATTACCCGAACCACAGCATCCAGAAAGCTCATTCAGAGTCTGGGAAACAGAAAGAAAACTACTTAGTTATACATTTAAAGTTGACGAGATCTTCAAAGGACGTAGAAAGAGAGGAAAGGAAGGATGGTCGATAAGAAGAGGACGAAAATCATCGCACCACTCATCATTTAAAATCAAGATTTATACAGATCCTCATACTTGCACAGCAAGGCCATCATCCAAGACCGTGTACGCTGTGGGCGGCTACATAGATGAAGGAAAGATGTTTATATCGTCATGCAACTTTGTCCGTCCATGGTATACACTAACAAGATCACAAAAGCAAGGATTTCAACGTGTTTATGGGGGAAACTGTCAGTGTCATTCTGGTGCATGTAGCTCTTTAGACCCACAAGGAGAGCTTTTGGATAAGTACTGTAGTCAAAAACACCTTTACTGTGGTAAAGAAGGGCTTTCCTGCCAGTGGAAGCACGTAACGAAAAGCTTTATTCCTTACAACCAATGTGTATTTATGAACTTATATGGGTTTTACTTTAGAGACTTTGCACTCGCCCTTAATGATTAAAACCTACAAGGACTGGAATTAACATTTTGTAATTATTATCTGATATAGTGTTGTTATATATATTATGCTGTTGCGTATGATTGATAAGCTCTGACATAAACTATATTGCAAAAAAAAAGAAAACAAATTGTTGTGCCAAGGAGTTATAAGCAGTGAAGGTATAGACAGGCACATTTGAGATTATCGACTTGGTATATACACCTATTTCAATTAACGTTGTCCATCTGGAATGGTTGATCTGAGACCGATAGGAATTGTGGGAGTTCATTAAATTCCAAATGCATTGTTTTAATCACACTTGAATGGTGCTGAATTACAGATAACAGTATTTCAGAAGTAAATATTAATATTCAAGCAATATTATAATAGTGCATTTGCAGTTTAACGAGCTCCCACAATTCCTATCGGTCTCAGATCAACCATTCCAGATGGACAACGTTAATTGAAATAGGTGTATACTAAAACGGTAAAAGTTTAGAAATATATATATATATAAACTACAAATATAAAATATATATACTAAAAAAATAAAAATGTAGAAAAATGTTTCTAAATAACTCCTATTTTGTTATATTTGAAAATGTATATGCTGAAGTTTGTTTACCACAGGTATCCCAGTAATCTTATTTATTTAGAACTTTCCAAATAGTGTTTTTGACAAACTTATACCTAATTGCTAATATTGCGAGAGTATAATGTTGTGACATGGAAAAAGGACATCAGTTATATAGAAAGAAATAACAAAAAAGGAGAGTTCAGATGGAGAAATACGACTACTTGAACCAAGGCCACCCCATGCAACAAATGTTTCAAAAAATGTTCAATCACGTTACAAGATAATGGTGATGCTTTTTTGTTGACACTTTGACATTATATTTCGACAGTGAAAATTACTGAATCACAAATTTCCCGTAATTCTATTGTTTATATACTTCAACGTGATTGGATGATTCTTGATTACAAAAATCATGACAACGTTTTTGCAATTGGGTGTAATCAAATTAATTGGACATTTTCACAAATGAGCTAAAGTTAGCACCAGAATTCTTAACTAACAGTTTTCTTTGTTATTTGATGTCTTCCATTCCTTCTTGCATAAGAATAATAAAACAGTTGGCACTAACTCACTTCACAAAATAAGCGGGAAAATAAGTTTGGTAAGGCATTCTGGTAATACATGACGCCATAATACTCTTAGATTCCCATGGCAAAGAACTAAATAAGTCAACCTGATAGCAAGAAATAAGTACAGTTCACACGATAGGTAATATAATGAAATTTGTAACACCGATGTTGACTTAACTTTACTGACGTTTCGAGCTTTAAGCCCTTCGTCAGAGTAAAAGGGCTAAAGCTCGAAACGTCACTAAAGTTAAGTCAACATTTTTTTACGATGTTACAAATTTCATTATATTACCTATCGTTTATATCAAACACCGACGCAGCCTATACTAGTTTTAACTGGCTCGCTAGTTTCCATTTAAAGTTTACACGATTAATCATATTAAAACACCTTTGATACTTATATATCAACACTAATACGCAACACAGAAACATTATCTGATCAGTTCTTATAATGATATCTATAGCTGTCTAGAGCAGACATTACAACACTCAACGATAACCGACTTATTGACCTGAACTATGAATCCTATTAATTGGTGCAGAAGATACAGAAATATATTATAGATAAAGGTTAAATGAAACACATATGGTAGACTGAAACAAGCTCATTTAGTGTGCGTCACTACATTGACTGACAGTATGAACTGACAGTCAACGCACTGAACACATGAACACATTTTGGATGAATAAAACATATTTGATTATTCAAAATGAATATTTGTATATACACACAAGCAAACTATTATTGGTTTTCAATATTCGAATATTGTTTTCAAAAGTTGAAGTTTCAATGTCCATGTGTACTTCACGTTGATTCGCGTTGATTCTAACTGACTAGACTAGTAATCTCATTATGGCGGATAAATTAATTAAATAACCATTGTACACGACTAAGTAGCTATTTATAGTACATTGGGTCAAAATATGAAGACCATTTAATTTTAATGTACTATATCGTTGTGAACTGTATTGTTTCATTATCAAAACGCAATTGTGTGTGAGAGAGGGTAGTCTGTCAAACATCAGAGTTATCTATATTATCCGCCCTATTTCTATTGTTGATATGGTGGACAAGGTACCACAGTAAAGTGCAAGTAAAGCCTGGTTCACACAAGCGACATATTTATAAGAATAAGCATAATCAATAAACGCACACTCAGTGAAGCATTTCACTAGCTAGCTGTGCCGCTATAATGTGCGGCTATAATGTGCGGCTATATAATGAGCAAAGTCCAACTGAGTCTGCGTATGTTGCTATATGTCGCTAGTGTGAACCAGGCTTTTAAATAATTTCTGAATTCCATATTGCAGCTGTGCTTGTGATGTTCTAGCTGTAGCGGAAGCAGATGTGACGTAGTTGGTGTGTGGGACCACGGACGTCCCGAGGATTGGTGGCAAACAGTGCAAAAATGTTGGTAGTTTTAGATGGATATCCGCTGAATAGACGACATGCAGCCGCTACTAGCATCGCTACCGGTGAAATCCTGTTAAAGGAGTGGTGATGTCTATTTATGGTTCCTTGGTAAGCTAGAAGATTATAGTGAAGAGCAAAACAAAAGACTGGAAACATAAACATGCATGACCGATGCCATAAAAGTAGGAAGTGAAAATAGTGTTAAAAAGATGAAAAAGGACAAATTTAATGTTTTCATGCCATAATACAATTGGCCTTTACCTAAACGAGCAGGGGACTGGGTACTAGTTTTCTAAATTAATCTAATTACAAAATAAAAAGCATATCATAGTAAAGAGCACATTGAAATATACAAGGTTTCAAAGTTTGGGCACATTAGGTTAAATAGCGACAAAATGAGAGCATTTTAAATGTCCAAAGAATTACAAAGAAATGTATGGTTTGGATGGACAGTGTCCATCCAATCCATACATTTCTTTGTAAATTTTCAAGGTTTTCAAAGACTGCCTCTAACCCAGTATTCAACCAAATTTAACCAAACTTTGGAACCTTGTATATCTTGATGTGCTCTTTCCAATGATATGATTAATTTTGTAATTAGATTAATTTAGAAAACTAGTACCCAGTCCTCTGCTCGTTTAGGTAAAGGCCAATTGTAGGCCAAAAAGTTTTTATACTGATGCTCACGATCGAGTAAATCAAAACCCCATGCGTTACGATGCCGGGTTGACCAATCCCACTAACACAAGGTCAAACCACTTGCTAATTATTCCACTTAACATTCATACCTAGAATTTGACATTTTGTTTGACTGTTTTTGATAATGAATTGAATTTCTGCCAATTGAAGAGTTAGAGTCATTGAGTTCAGCCTGGCTGTCTCCTTGTCTGTTGCGTATCTGATGTCTGACCCTAGAATATACCACATCATGACCTCTCTTATACTCCAATACGTAGCATTATGGACAGAAAAACGCACACACAATTCATTATATTTGTTTTGTCCGCCTCTTTGTTTGTGTCTGCTTGTCTGCGTATTTGTCTGTCTGTCTGTCTGTCTATCTGTCTAGCTACACGGCGTCTGTCTTTGTTTGTTCCTGTGTCTGTATGTCGTTAGTGCCTGTCTGTATGTCTTCAGTGCCTATCTGTCTGTCGTTCTTCCTATGTGTCTGTCTGTATATCGTCAGTGTCTGTGTGTACATGTCTGTGTGTTTGTCTGCCTGTTCGTTTGTGTAACTGTTTGTGTGTTTGTCTGCCTGTTCGTTTGTCTAACTGTTTGTTTGTTTGTCTACCTGCAGTTTGTTTGTTTAACTGTCTGTTTGTGTGTATGTCTGTATCTCGTCAGTGCCTGTCTGTCCTGTTTGTTTGTCTATCAGCTATCTATCTATTTTTCTGTTTCTCTATTATCTGGCTCTATTTCCGCGTATCTACGGTCGCATGTTTATCCTTCCTGTCCGACTGTTTGTGTAAACGTCAAAACATTGCTCTTCATGACAATGTTTTTAAAACATCAAATAATAAGAAACAACGTAATATAAAAGATTAGCTAAGATTAACCAGCAGTTAAGTCAGTTTAGGAACTGATATGAATAGGTTTTGACGCTAAGGTGTCTTTATTATAAACAGTCTGATTGTTTAATTTAGCAAAGCTGAATTAAATTGGTCTTTACTGTATAGAACCAAGGATGCTAAGTTTAAATGAGAGAGTTATGACATGTAAACATTACTTTACGCCCTTGGTAATGGTTGTACAACTTGTAATTCCATCACGACGCTCATATCATATTTCAATGTACAGTGCAGTGGGTACGTGAATTCTGGGCATATATACCTGGTAATGACGTTCTCACCTTGTACCTTGGCTCATTAGCTATTAGATTGATTGATAACATATTATAGATGGAAACAGAACACACACATAAAACTAATCATTAATATATTATATCGAGATTGTACTACAGGGTTTATCAACGCCCTTACACTAACGTATATAAGAATATAGTCGATCATTGTAAATGTTATTACATCAGTGTAAATCTAATTTTAGAATATTTTGATATTTGCGGTTCAAGTTATGCTTTGACGCACGCGGGACGTTTTTCTTACATTTTGTAAAAGTGATGACACGCTAACTTTGCGTTAACATAACAGTTTTTTGCTGTTTGGGTTTTTATGCAATACAATACAATACAATAATTTTTATTTATACCATAACATACTTACAATTTTTAAAGCAAATTAACGAGAAAAAAATATGGTAATGGTTACCTAAAATAACTAAGAAGCTAATCGAGTTAGGTAACACTAATTATGTGATAATTTCAGGAGGAACAGCATTAGCATGTCTCAGAATATTGCGTAAATTGCATAAGAATCCCTTGTTTATACTATATATATACTTGCGTAGGCAATATCATATCTCAGAATGACGCAAAGACGACGACGGGTCCTTGCGTCAACCTTACTTTTGTATTTTTGTAATTATCGCACATTTGTACGAATGATTTTCCATTTAATTTAAGCAAGCAGACTGCGTATCCATCACAATACGCAGATATCTAATCAATCTAAATCAATATACACATTTACAAGAGTTACGACAACATTTTAGTTACATGCGCGTGACACATGACAGTACTGTTAAATTTCGTGAGGATACAGCGGATGTACGCCACGCGTAACGGATTGACGATTTCCTGTCGATAAGAGATCCTCTCACAGCTTTACCTAAGTATGTACACAGCTATTTAATCACTTTTAGAAGAGATTCCTACGTTATATATCCTGTTTACTGGAAATACAAACGAAATACCACACGGCCAGTTAACGGAGGTGATAGTTCATAGCTAGAACATTCACTGACACTCATTGTCTCAATAATCTTTGTCGTTCAGGCAGCCTACTATAACCCTTATTTAATTAACAAAACACCTGTGAGCTGCCTTGATGAGAAATATGGACGATACAGTTTATTGCATTCAAAGTCGCTTATGGCTGACCCATGCATGAAATACTTTCTAGATAACCACAAAGACAATGCTAATTGAATAAGCAATATGCATATTGATTTTGATACCGTAGAATATATAAGCTTAAAGTTCTGTCAAGACAAAGTAATTCGATTAATAATAATAATAATAATAATAATAATAATAATAATAATAATAATAATAATAATAATAATAATAATAATAATAATAATAATAATAATAATAATAATAATAATAATATTTTCCACAGCAGATCCACATAGTGGTTATTCTTCTGCTGGCACTCACACTCACTACCTCTACATTAAATATTTTTCATACATCACTCCTCACATGTTGATTTTTGCTGAGGGAGGAAAACCGGATAACCCGGAGAAAAACCCTCGTGGCATGGTAGAGAACAACACATCAAACAAACTCAATTCACATATGATCCGGTGCCCGACCTGGGAATCGAACCCAGATCACAGCGGTGAAAGGCCGGTGCCCTCACCACTCGGCCAACCATGCCACCCAATTCATCAAGTGTACACATAGCCGATCTCAAGGAGGTTGTCTGTTTTGAAATATATACTTTTATATAAACATATAACGTGATATTGTGTGTAGTAGCTGACAGTTGAGTCTAGTAGCTACAACATAAAAGGAGAAACAAAGTGAATCTAAAATATTCTCAAAAGAAACGAAAACATTTCCACCACAATATACACTTGGTCGCGTGACAGATATATAACCTTTTTAAGATAAGCTATATATCGCACCGTTGCAGTAGAGCAGGCGAAGTTAAATAGAGGGAGAACTTTAAAACGAACGAAATAACTGGAGCCCAAAAACTCCGATTTTTCCGAAAACCTCCTGATACCGCCTGACTAACCACAGGCTAACCGCGCTGTTCAAAGTAAAAAAAATCCTTTTTGTTGTATCCCGTGCTGACGAGAACGTATCAGATTCAAATTTCCAAGGTTGTTTCTATTGTTAGTGCTCTGTCATATTGCTATCATGCATAGTAAGTACTGTCGTCTGTTATTGATAATGTGGGCGTCTAATCCGCTCCGATTCCTTCCGCGACGTAGTTTTCTCACCATAGTATAAATATTCATAGTGTTGAAAGCCTCTGAGATCTTCCAGTAAATACTATCACATTTGAATACTGCACCTTGAAGGAGTCATTAAACAATTAACTTAGATTCTACATTCTACACAGGCAGTTAGAATAGAACTTTCATCGAATCAAAGGTTATTAATACCGTGCATGCACATCACTGATATTTCATGATCAATCAAAACGTCTTGGTCTCTTAAAGGTCGTCGAAGTGGTTTTCGATTCAGGTTAAAAATAGATTCAAGTGTGGCTGTCACGCGATGTGTGACCATGTCACGCTATTAGTGTCACGCTATTAGGTACCATATACATATATAAGAGATTTCCACAAGTCGATCATCATTCTGTCTTGGCTGGTACTCTTTGAAACACCTAACCACAAAAATGAAGGCTATTCCTGTATTCGCTGTACTGCTTGTGATGGTACAACTAGCTTCTTCTGGTACTAAATGTCGCTGTGTTCATGGTTACAGTCATCCGCAAGATAAATTCTGTACTTCAGATTATGGTAAGGGAGGTTTTCTTGTTTAGTTTGTATCGACAAATAAGAGTTATTTTATTTGTGGTGTAATTAAGCCGATGTTGTGATCATGTTTCTTCATGTAAGAGATCGTCCGAGTCTGAACGAACGATAGAGTATTAAACATGTCATCGGGTTTCGTCAAAAGTGGCGCGCATTTTGGTACAAGTTTGTACAGTTTTCAAACACTGAACTATTTCAATCAAAACCGATAACTAGTTCCTTCGATAAAAACACAACTCTTGGGTTTTCAGCATAAAAGTCTGAACTTGATGGAAACATGTTGAACTAGTTAAACCAATGTCAAATCTAATCACGCCGCACAAACTATCGATTTGCGCCAAGATGGCAAAAACCTAGACAAATGATCTATTCATCGATGTTTTACCACAAACAATAACTTCTCCACAAAAAAATACAATACACACAACTAAACACTGGCTCTTGAAACGATAAATAGCTCGCCGATACTCGAGTTGGCGGTCAGTTTGACGGGCTGCTGATTGATCACGACGACTGAGGGAAGCCTTCATGATTTACTCAAGAGGAAATTGTGTTTATTTGTTTGTAGAAAGGTCGTAAAAAGGTGAAGGGATTCATGCTAAGACTTCTTTTCGACGTACACTGAGAGTGTGTAAGGTTATGGTTTAACATGCATGACGTCAGTTGTGGTTAAGCCAGAATTACTTTCTAGTTGGTTTTACCACAAAGGATATCTTTACAAAAGGAACAATTAGGCACTGTCTTATGAAGGAATCCTAAGTATTTAATGATGGGAAACCATTACATGATAAAAGATTTTAAGATAAACCTTTAAGATAACATCTATATATATATCTGCATACGGGGTTTTTTACCTATGCGCCGTCGTTTTAGTGATGCGCATGCGCATTGGAATCCCGGTCTGTTTGAACAAGGAAAATGGAGAAATTCTGTAGGCAGAAGAATTGACGTATCTCTTGGGGTAAAAATCAGCGATTTGGTATTAAAATTGGAATGCAGAATTTCGACAATCCCATCACTTTCCGCCCTTTTTGTTTAATGATTTTGAATTGTATCTCTTGGGTTCCTACCTGGCCACGCCCTTTTTAAAGGGACTTTCCTTATCGTTTAGGGTTGTTTTGTCAAAATTCCAGACGATATTTTTACCCCTAATCCCCCCGGGTAAAGAGCACCTCAATTACATTTTAATTATGGTCGTAAGCTGTGGTATTTTCTATAGAACTTTCCATCAAGATCCCTACCCCACAAACACTTCAACAATGTTTTAAGTGGCTATATCTATAAGATATTTCAGCGGTTACAGATCGCCGCCGATGATAGAGCGACCGAAGAGAGAGATTTAGCTTTATGTCGGTAATCATCAGTTACGTTTTTCGATTGTTGGTTAAACTGAATTGAATGAATGTACAAGCCCCTGGCCTTTGTGTAGGGGTTAATTATGTCTCTGATAGATTTAGCAAAAATCACTGACAATAGAAATCGCATGAAGAGAATTCTTTGGAGATGGATGACATATGTATGACATATATTGCTTTTAAAGCATATCTTGATAGACGTCTAGTTACAGACTCCTTTCGCACGATACATTGAGAAAATTTCAAGCTACCTTCCTTTTTTGTATCTTCCTTATATTTTTATATCAGTTTTATTTCATTCGGTATTTGTGTGAGCTTTCCTTGGGATATTTTGTGATATTTTGGATGAGACATGTTTTGTTTAGACAGATTAATATGTAGCGGCACTCTGAGGCTTGGCGCAGCGGCTACAAGCCAGACAAACCCAAAACACCGCAGTAACAGCATTTAAAAACCAACAGTATCGAGCTATCAACGATACGTGACCAACAATACCATAATCGATCTCATTGATCAAATATCTTGACACGTCTATCTATAGTAGTTCTACAAGAAATTTTGTCAGAATTAATGGTAACATATCTAGGTGATACAGGAAAATGCAACTAGCCAATCAGCGCGAAGCTAACAAGCTCAAGTTGTTAGCATAACCCATGACAGGAAAAAATTGCGCACCGAAACCTGCCCCAGTAGAGTAGGGTACAAATCATTTTTTTCGGTCAGAAAAATCGAAACTAAAACTCAGAAAACTTTTTAAAATCAATATGCAACAATATTTACAACATAATATCACCATTATCGTCAATAAAATAAAATCATTCTTGAAAATGTAAAGCTGCATCAAATAAACTTTTTTTAATACGTCGTGGCTCCCCTCCCTCGAAATGATAATTGGTCAGTGCGGGTTTTGCATAGGTTTAGAAGCCATTAGGGATCGACGACGGTCAACTTCACGACTTCAAGTCCAAAATATCTCAAGAGAAGCCATTCTAAATCTTTTTTGTTAGTTCTCGTTTCTTCTAGAAGAACAAGTGATGCCAGCTGTGCAGCTCTGACAAGTTGAAACGAGTCGAAACAAAATTCGCAGTTATAAACACGACTCTGCGAACCATGATGAAAGGAGCTCGACTAAAGCATGTATATATTATATTATATCAAGGTGCAAAGAAGTTTCACATGAACATTGCACTCTTAATCCGTTGTATATTTTCTTCTTTCAATATATAGCTAATTAAATTAACTTCGTCGCTGAAACAATCCTAAAGCCTAATCTTGAGAGCGAAAGTGGTCATGGGATTTTAAAATTTCATGAGTTTTCAAGATTCCTAAACCGTAATTTATGTTTTTGTTTCCACTGAGGAACACTTGCAAATACACGTTCAATGTTTCACACGCTTTGCACGCCTCATTCGCCTCGATAAAAGATTTCCCACGATCCCTTTCGGCCTGACGATTAGGCTTTAGGCATTATAAATCAGCGACAACGTTAATTGAATTAGCTATATTCAAAGACCTTCAACACATACTGTTTTATGAAAATAAAAAAATATCGAAATACATGCGAATGTTGGTTGAATGAACGGCGAGCTGGGAGTTTTCCCTTCGTTTTATTTATGTTTATATACAATGCCACATTACAAAAATGCACGGGCTCAAGGCTAACAACTTTGGTGAATTCGTATGCAGGCCTGGTCGCAAATACATTACCTAGTCTATCATTTTAAAGATATTATAACACAAAATTCATTTATATATGATGACAATTTATAAATGATAACAACATCAAGTTCATCAAGAAAATCAAACACGCAAAACGAATTTAAACGATAGCTAGTTAATAGAAGGAAATTTGTAACACCTATACTAGTTAGTTCGCTAGTTTCCATTCAAAAGGAATTTTTACATTAATTAATTAAAAATTAAATTAAAAG
Organism: Metridium senile; assembly: GCA_949775045.1. NCBI lineage: Eukaryota > Metazoa > Cnidaria > Anthozoa > Actiniaria > Metridiidae > Metridium > Metridium senile. Next base: position 65,656,014 of record OX459095.1, read on the forward strand.
GTTTTTTTTACAAATTAAAATGGTTTCAGGGTTTTTTGATTTTTTTTTACGTAAAAGAACGTAAAATAATCATATTATCAGTCCCTAAATCCTTACAGTTTATAACATTGATCTCATGTATCTCATATATATATATATTTTTTTTTGTTTAGTTGTTAGAGTACTGGTGACATCAGGCGCTCAACACAAGACAATCACCGTTCCGCGGCGTGAAGATCCCTCAAAGACCTGGTCACGCAACGTCCTACACTACACCGTCCAAGTTCTTAAAATCTTTAAGGGTGAGAAGCGAGTAAGGCAAAGCTCTGCATTAAAAGATTTTCCTGGTGATTTAGTGTTCCCTGTTGAAGTCACCATCTCTACAGACGATAACGATTGTGCTGCTAAACTAGAACCTGGGTCGGAGTATGTGCTGGGCGGGTACATGGACGGTAAAGAACTGGAAATCTTCTCGTGTAATTGGATCAAACTGTGGAAAAGTCTAAGTCACAGTGAGCGAAGTGGTTTAAGGAAGTACTATGGACCTAACTGTGGTTGCAGGACCAGCTTGTGTAGTTGGATGGACCCGTTGGGTGGTTTGATGGACTACTACTGTGGCATGGGTCATTTGTACTGTGCAATGAGGAATGATAAAGCAACATGTAAATGGAAGGATATTGGCGGTGCTTATAGACGTTGCGTTCGTGATGCTACTACTATTGGGTTGTACCGACGATAAACCGCTTGATTTATTTATATATAAGACTTATTACTTTGTAAATTATGAGTTTGTTATTTAGTATTAGGTTGGTTTGTCGAGAAACATCAAGAACTGTTGGAAGTATATAAATATGTATAGAAGAAAGTAAAGCACATAATGCCATGTACAATGAGAGCCAAGGGTTGATCACCCAGAATCGAAATCAAGGAAAATTTGGGCAGAAATCTAAATACATTCTTTATAAAGGTGATCCGCGGGGGGCCCATGAGGGCTGGGCAGCGTTACTAAATATACCACGCATTTAAATCACAACTCTATTCAAATGAGCAACGCGCACTAGACATCGTGTACGCAGTCAAAACAACTTAACAAATTGTAATGTCAAATAAAATTGACGTTTAGGACAAAAGTCGAAGTATGTTAAAGTAAAATTTACATCCAAAACGCACCATGAGTATTATGGTTTAGGTTTTTCTGTGCTGAGCTAGGTCCTATAATGTACATGCATTGTTTGATCAAGCCACCAGGCGTATTTATGTTGTCAAACACTAGCTACACAATTATCAAATATTCAATGTTCAGTGAATGTGATAAGGGATAGGTAAAGGAATACATATATATTATAGTAAATAAGACAATAATGTAGACTATATTAAATATATACAAACCTTAGGTAGGCGTATAATTAACAAAATTATTGAATTTTTTTAAAAGTAAATACAATATAAGTAATTATAAAAGTATGATAGAATAGGGAGAATTGTAATTGGTTCTATAAAAGTATGATAGAATAGGGAGAATTGTAATTGGTTCTATAAAAGTATGATAGAATAGGGAGAATTGTAATTGGTTCTAAGGAATATATGCAATAAACATCGAGAAAATACTGGGCTACCTGTGTGACTAGTTGATATGCACTAGCAAATCCTGCAATATGATTGGTTGAGAGGAATGCCATTTATTCCTAAATTGAATCATTTTTTTTTTCAAATCGCTCATTTTTTTGATCAGCTTTGCGAAATCATTGCCAATCACGCCGAGAGACATGTCAGTATTAAACCAATCACATCAAAGAATCAAAGAAGCCATTCGAAGTTACTATTGGAGAAAAAACGGCCATTTTGGTAAGTCAACTTTATAGGTGGGGGATTTTTGAAGCACTTTAAATTTTTTTGCGACATAACAAAGTTTTATAAATCAACCCCATTACCCCTCGTCCGTTCTGACACAGGAAGCCCAAATAGAGGTACATGTGATCTGCCTTGATGTAAAACAAAATGAATCACTTTCTACGTCCATTTTGGCTAGGTTTACACGGGACCGGACGAATTTTTGACCTGTCAAAAGATCGACCTGGACATGCTGTTCACACGGAACCGATCATTACAATATTTTCGTTTTGACCGGTTAGGCGTCCAAATTATTGCACGTTTAGCGCGGTCCTGTGTGAACGGAAGCCCTAAGCGAATGTTTTTTTGATCGATCAAAAATTTGTCGGTACCGTATAAACGTAGCCTTACTATACTCACAAATACAACATTTTCATTAGTGTTTAATAATCAATTTGATTGCTTTTACTTTATTTTACACCTATAGGATAGACGTCTGAGCCGTCAGTAAGTAACGTTGTATAAATATTCATTTTATGCCCGTTTAATTGATACGAATGAATTAAAGTCGAAGGATAACATTGAATTTAAGATAGATCGTCCCATAGTACCATCCATAGTACAGTATAAGCCCATTTCCCCCCTCCCAGTAACTGATTTTATTATAAATAGATTGTTGCCATTACTTTAATTCATGTTATTTTCTGTGGTTATTAATTCCTAATTTTCCGCTATAATTACTATATATTCTCGTCACCATTATTTTCCATATTGTTATTATAATCATCTCCCATTCATTACTTTATTTTGTCCAGATTAATTGTAAGAACACTGAGATTGATGTAGTGCGCTAAAAACTGTGAAAATTGTTATTATTGTTATTGATGGTTTTATTGTAATATTTTTAACCTTCATTACATTATTAGCATCACCATCATAGTCATCGTTATCATCATCATTACTATTATTAATATTTTCAATAATTCTATCAACATAATTATTGTTATCTTTAATAATATAGAGCTGTTCTCATTTATTTATAATTAACCCTTGAAACACACCTTAGTGTACCACTCTTTAACGCACCTCAAATCCACTTTGTTCTTTTGTTGTTATTTGACCATTACACTTTTTAAAACTGGGTTAATCAATGAGAACATCTCTATTATTACCATTGTTAGCTAGTAATACACCTTTCCCGAATTCGCGTGACTGGTCATGAAACCATAGATTCGAGTCGAGGCTGGATTCGGTGAATATATACAAGTATTCAATATACACCTATTTCAAACATCGTTGTCGCAATCAAAGCTAAGGTCCACACTCTGAAGCCTGCAAAGGATGTCGGTAATATGAAAATAATTTGTGATTTATCTACCGTTTTTAAAAGAAATATTTGTTTCATCATCTACCACTGCAACAACTTGTTATGGTCATATAGCACAAACACGTACAACCAAACTACGCTATGAATAAAACGATAACAAGAGAAGATATACCGACATCCTTTGCAGGCTTCATAGTGTGGACTATGGCTTTGATTGCGACAACGATTATTGAAACAGGTGTATGTATTTTATCTGCGCCAGCTTCATCTTGAATCTATTATTTGATGATAGGGCGAGTCTTCACCAACTCGAAACATCGTTTAGGATTGGTTTGAAAACAATAGAGTCTTTCCAAACAATTGCCCTAAACCTAACCAAACAATAGCGGTGCTGTCTAACTGGGGCCAATAAAAACGCAGCTTTCTACTGGTGAAGTCCAACCCTCATGATAAGTGAAGCGAATTATGAAAAGGTTTATTTAACCATTATTTATACTCATTATTATTATTGTAACTATTCTTATTATTATCATAAATTAATAGTCCTATAATATCACAATAGATAAAGAGATTCCTAGTCCAGAATACCACTGAACGCGCCGTTCTTTTCCTCGATCAAGGGCTTGGACTTGGGAGAACCATCAACCGGGCTTCCTGTGGTAATCAAAGTAGCAGCTATTCAGAAAATTGCATATTTTTACTCCAAATTGTTTGAAACACCAACACAGTCTGCAGTTGTTGTGGTACAATTTTACTCCAAATTGTCTCACAACGATGTGGTCTACACTAATTTAACCACTAGTTATCGTAGATTTTTACTCCAATTGTTTCCCTTGAAACACCGACACAGTCCACACTAGTTTAACCGCTAGCTAGTTATTGTACATCTTTACTCCAAATGTTCCCACACCGAAGCATGCAGTCTACACTATAGTTTTCCTGTTGCTATTGCACATTTGTAGGCCAACAGTTTCCCTAGAAACACCGACGCAGTCCACACTAGTTTAACCGATAGTTTTCGTACATCTTTACTCCAATTGTTCCCCTAGAAACACCGACGCAGTCCACACTAGTTTAACCGATAGTTATCGTACATCTTTACTCCAATTGTTCCCCTAGAAACACCGACGCAGTCCACACTAGTTTAACCGATAGTTATCGTACATCTTTACTCCAATTGTTCCCCTAGAAACATCGATGCAGTCCACACTAGTTTAACCGATAGTTATCGTACATCTTTAATCTAATTGTTCCCCTAGAAATACCGACGCAGTCCACACTAATTTAACCGATAGTTATCGTACATCTTTACTCCAATTGTTCCCCTAGAAACACCGACGCAGTCCACACTAGTTTAACCGATAGTTATCGTACATCTTTAATCTAATTGTTCCCCTATAAATACCGACGCAGTCCACACTAATTTAACCGATAGTTATCGTACATTTTTACTCCAATTGTTCCCCTAGAAATACCGACGCAGTCCACACTAGTTTAACCGATAGTTATCGTACATCTTTACTCCAAATGTTCCAACATGCCCCGATGCAGTCTACACTAGTATTACCGTGGTTATTGTACACTTATATTTTTGGTATTGTCATCGCCATATCCAGTATTTTGTTTTGTTTTATATATGTCTTAATTCAATTACAAACCTGTGTTGTCTTCCTGCGAGTTTGGAGATGCAATAGGAGGGTAGTACGCCTCCATTCTCTCAAGAACTAAGTCAGCAATCCTTTCTTGGTCTTCCTCTTGTGTATCGTTGAACAATCTCATTGTAGAATCCGTTACCTAGACACAGTAACGGTAGTGATGATGATGATAACTAATTGATCGTGATGATGAAACTGAATGATGATGATGATGATGATGGTGATGATGATGGTGATGATGATGGTGATGATGATGATGATGATGATGGTGATGATGATGATGGTGGTGATGATGATGATGATGATGATGATGATGATGATGATGATGGAAATAATGATGATGGTGATGATGATGATGATGATGATGATGATGATGATGGAAATAATGATGATGGTGATGATGATGATGATGATGATGATGATGATGGAAATAATGGTGATGATGATGATGATGGTGATGATGATATGATGAAAAAAATGATGATGATGCCAACCCAAAAGCGAAGGGAGAGGGCCCTGGGAACGAGGTTGGGTAGTGATGATGATGATGATTATTATTATGATGATGATGATAAAATAGATAAATGCATAAGCCCTGATCAAAGTGATGGTATTGACGACGACATTAATGTCTGTCAGATTATAATGATGATAACGGTTAGATCAGTAATTAATGATGAACTGATGATGATGATGATGATGATGATGATGATGATGATTATAACAATTAATGAACATAAACAATATTTACCATTACGATAATATCGATCGATAACGATAATAATAATAACGTTATTACCATACATACCTCGATAATGTAGTCTTTCTTATCTTTGCCTTGAATAACTTCCACACATAAAATATCTAGTCCACCAAAAAGCTCACTGCATTCATCTGCCCATTGTTTGTATCTAAAATGATGATCGATATATATTACAAAAACATCCCGCTACATTTCCTATCCTAGTGTCAAAAGAACACTATTATTCAGCGTCGGCTGTTCTTTTAGCCAGAAGCTGGAAGCCGACGGTGCGCTCTTTTCCCCCTTTCTACATCAAACTACAAACATCAAACTACAAAATCATTTTAGCACTACTAAAATACTAAAACACTTCACCCATCCCCTCTTCTCAGTGTTGAGGGGGAGTCATTGTTTGGTCTGTTTGGTGCTTTAGATAACCTATCAATGCGCTATCATTTCACATTGTATATACTTAATATGAAGTAGTCACTATATGTTATAAAATACTAGTATCGTTTTGCAAAGACTATAATACTATAATACTATAATACTATAATAGTGTTGACCGCGTGTTAACCACGCCCAGTACATTTACCTGTCAGTCAACTCGATTTGTTCCAATGAAGCAGAACCGATGTTCGTCTTCCAGTTATCAGATATAGATGTTCTCCTAGTTGAACAGAAAATAGAGTACTTACATTTAATTACCATGAAAAACCACATTGGGTGATTTGAACCCCGAAAAAGGTCGAGGCACAGATTAAAAGTGTTAAAAGGTACGACTGTTGGATGTTCTTGGCAGATGGCTTATTTTAGGAAACAAGGCAGATTAAAATTGACCATAAACTGACGTACTGAGGTACGCACATGAAACAATTTCAACCCGACCTAAAAGGAGCGCCGATCACCCCTTCCTCTTATTCATACACTGGTATACACAGCAATTATTTGCAAGAAGGAAGGAAGGCGAATATGGTATTAATCAGAAGGTACTGTGTCAATGTCGGTTATTGTAGCTGGTGTACTTACTTGAACACCCGGTAGTGTTGACCTATCTTCTGTATTCTAATATCACATTTACCAGGTATAAATGGTTCTGTAGTAGCATAAGTACCAGATATTGCAACAACACTTGCTACATCCTGGAAACTACGATGGTTTGGTACACAAACCTGCCAGACAAGAAAACACTAGAATTAGGCAAAAAATACAAGAAATACATACATCCATGTGCACAATGAATGAAACTAGACGCACTTAGTGCGTTTACTCAGGCTACGTCATAGAGTAGTAATTGGTAGGTGGATTACCTGTGGCATTACGTCATGTGTAATCTCGACACAACTATAGACCCATAGATAGAAAAGGCAAACCTAGACTCAGGGTCCAATGCGGGGTAGCCTGAGTAATTGTAATCCAACCTTTCCCCAACCCACAAAGCAATTTGATTGATATTTTCAGTGACGCGCCTTCAGAGTCAAAGCGCACGACTGTTTCAGCTGTGCACGTAGAGATGGCCTAAGGAATGGAACGAAGTTCTATATTTAAGAGCTAGGGTCAAAAACGTGTATAATAATGCAATCAAATTAGCTTCCAATCCGTCATTTCAGTCTAACTGAAACTTTAATCTAAGACCTGAGATAACGCTGGTATTGACAAGCTAATAAATAATGGAATGGTAATGGAAACGAACTGAAACAATTCCTTATCGATTGATTTAATTCGGTATATAGTAATGAAAAACTACGAATTAAACGAAGTCTTATCGATTTATGTCGGTATAGTAACTGAAACGAACTGTTATCGATTTAATTACCTTTCCATATCCCGAGTTTCCATGACCAACTTTGACGACTACAGGAAACCTTGGTGTTATCAGCTGCAGAGAAAAGAACACATGCAATCATCATTAAGATATCAGATCCTATTAGTACGACCACTGAAGAAACCGTGACCGTATTAAATTAGATGGGTTCAGTATATAGTGGTATTATGACGACCCCTTCTCAGTTATAGAAAACTTGTTATGGCAGTTCGTTTTGAAGGCTGTGCGGCTTTATCATGTCATTTATCATTCAAACTATCCATGCAATTTATCCTTATAATCAATATCATAATCGTGATTAATAAAAGCCTGTCCTCTTATAATCGATATCATAATCGTGATTAATAAAAGCCTGTCCTCTTATAATCAATATCATAATTGTGATTAATAAAAGCCTGTCCTCTTATAATCAATATCATAATCGTGATTAATAAAAACCTGTCCTATTATAATCAATATCATAATCGTGATTAATAAAAACCTGTCCTATTATAATCAATATCATAATCGTTATTAATAAAAGCCTGTCCTCTTATAATCGATATCATAATCGTGATTAATAAAAGCCTGTACTCTTATAATCGATATCATAATCGTGATTAATAAAAGCCTGTCCTCTTATAATCAATATCATAATCGTGATTAATAAAAGCCTGTCCTCTTATAATCGATATCATAATCGTGATTAATAAAAGCCTGTCCTATTATAATCAACGTTATCATTGTGATATTAGTTGAATGTTTTTCACCGACAAGATCACAGGGTCGACTAAAGGGGAAGTTAAGGAAGGATGGTATAGGCGAGGTACGGAAAGTATCGCAGACAATAAGAATATCTTTTCCCCATAGACAGCCGGCAACGTTAAGCTAAGACAAGAGAAAGAGAACTATCATAAAGGCAAAAAAATATATATAAATAAATTAAGGAGATAGGAGATGTAAGAAAATGAAGAGAAAAAAGGTCAGGAAATCGACTAAAATGGAAAAGAAACGTCCAAAAAGAAAGGAAAAAATGAGATATGAAAAACGTCGCAAAAGGGAGGGACAGTTACTAAATAATAATAAAAATAACTTTATTACCGTGTCATATGTTCTAGCTTATAGTTACATAGTAATGAAACCGGCTAATTGGAGACACCCATTTGCACCCATTAAAACACCCTTCCCATACCCCTACCAATTAATATTCCCTCCACACCCCATATCTACAGTGATTCACATTCCCAACCGCACCCCTTCCCCCCATTGTCCACACCCCATATCTACAGTGACATTCCCACCCCTTCCCCCAATGTCCACATCCCATATCTACAGTGATTCACATTCCCAACCGTACCCCTTCCCCCCATATCTACAGTATTTCATATTCACACCCCTTCCCCCAATGTCCACACCCCATATCTACAGTGAAATTCACACCCCTTCCCCCAATGTCCTCACCCCATATCTACTGGATTCACATTCCCACCCCTTCCCCCAATGTCCACACCCCATATCTACAGTGATTCACATTCCCACCCGCATTTCTATATATACCCTTAAAATTAGAAACATTTAAAATAATTATTACAATGAAATAACTGAACTAATTATAACTGTACTGATGTACTGATCCACGGGCTATCATCATTAGATAGTTGGTTCTTATCCGTTATAATAGATGAGATTATACAACCATAGAGGTAGAACTAACACAGACTACCTTCAATAATCGCTAATCGTACTAGTGATGAGACACTGATATTTGTTATTTCGATAAAAATAGGTGATATTTGAAGATGGCCGCTGTTTGGTCTATAAACTATCTCTCTCTTTTTTTTCGTTATTCTTTGTAGGTGGCCATGTTTGCATTGAACACAGATTCTGCTTTTTTACAAGATCATTAATTAAAGCTGACAAATAATGAGACGTGGCCACCAAAAATACATCATTTTCTATTCTATCAATTCGCTTTTATCGCGGGAAGGCCATATTGGTTCAAACAAAGGTTTTCGCTCTCATAGGAATAAACATGGCTACAGGGGTGGATTCAGAAATTTGTCAGGGTGGTGTTCAAATTGCAAATGAAGGGCTCGCTCTTAAGGTGTTAGGGGGTATCCGGTCCCTAAATGTCTTAAATAAAATAGGGGTAACCGCGGCTCTAGGGGGGTGTCCGGTGCCTGAAGGGACACCCCGTAGATCCACCCCTGGGCCACTGTGTGATACATATGCGTTCGTTATAAACGGATGTCCTTGCAATGATCGTAAGGACATCCGTTTTCTCTTGTTATCAATCAGATTGACGTATAATGGCTTCGGAAGACGATCGGTCTGCTATCGAAACAGACATCCGTTTCTGCCTTGGTTCTGCTTTAATTGGGCTTTGTTTCTACTATCGGTCATCTTTCGGATTGATACACGTAGCACATAATCATAACTTCAACGGAAGTCGGTAAAATCAACTTTTGTGGATAACAAGACAACAACTGAATACTTTCAATACAACAAGTGAATTTATACTATTAAGACAACAAGAACACTATTATTAAACCACATCTACAAAAATATCATTCCCACTACTAGAATAATGTCATCCACGTAGACAATGAACGGCAAATATCAGTCAGGGTTAACGTAATGGCGGTACCTAATGAGACTTAAATAGTGCGTGGGTCGGTGTTTCTTATTCATATCGTGGGTTGTTACTAGCAAGATCAATTCAACATATTTCCATTATTTCCTTTACTATACAGGGGTCTAGAAGTCTAAAATGAGAATCACATATTTTGAATGCATATTTTATATACTTGGAATAGAGTCAATGAGATTAGTTATGGCATGGCAGTTATGCTCCTTTACAGTAACCCTTTTTGGTCAGTAAGCACCGGGAAAAAGCCAGATAAACATGATAAAGATAGCTCGTCATAGCGGGTTACGGTATAGTAAATAATACCACATTATATAACATGTTGACTTGCATGTACAGGCTTTGCTTTAATGACAAACCAAGGTCAGTAAAACCCTTTAAATATGACAACACTTTGGCTACATCATATTGGGAGGAAGGCAGGAAGGCAAGGATGTCGCGCATAGGTTGGATAGTTAAAAAAAATGTTATTCCTGTATGTGCATCACGTAACTGTTTTAGGACACATGGCCTCAAACCCTTCACAAAAATTTGCTACACATTGTCAGTCACATTCGTGACCGACCTCCGATACTGGTTTATACTAATACACATACAACGGTACGAATGAATATATAGTATAGCGCATGTGAACATATTTCAATGAAAAGTGCGCTTTATAAATTTCACATCATGTTCACCATACACAATCGTGGTCTGGGTATATAAGCTTGAGTAAAACATGTAAGCCGTGGGAATATCAGCGATCTTAGATGGTCATTCCCTCGGTATATATTCCTTTGTTATCCCATGCCGAATGGTATTAAAGATAACAAAGTTGTTACTGGTGTATATCTGACAGAAAAGCATGCAGTCATGATTTTTTTCAAAGTTTATAAAACTACGCAAAACAGGAACTGCAGCTCGCCAAAGAGCAATATTTGAAGTGGCTGGCTAACTGCCTCAAGCGTGCATATTAAATAGGCAGTTGTTTGGATTCGCCATTATTGTCCATTACCCACTGTGAACACAAGTAGAAATAGTTGTTTACAGAAGTCCTCAATGGTGTTTAGAATCGGTATTGCTCACGAACAATAAAAACAAGTACGTAATTGTGGTATTCATTCATTTTAGGAAAAAGCTTCCACTCGTGATAGTATCCCCCACTCCTTCCTTCGCTACACGGGCAATATTTCTACAAAGGGTCATGGCATGAGAAGAATTTAGAAAGGATATATTCTAGTCTTACCACACACTTAGTGGGTGTCTATGACGACATCGTTAGTACGTAGTATAAGAAGGTTGACATTGGGAATCTGCCGTCCAGTTCAAAACGGAAGCGAACTAGAAGGAATGCTAAGGGCCTGATCTGTTGACAGTTGCAAACAGACTTGATATCAAGTTTCAACATCTAGTTGAATTCTTCATTGAGCCAGTCACTTTGTACACATTGTGCAAGTATGATGGTTCTTTTACGATTAGCAGTTTTGTTAAGTTTTGTTTACGTGTGTTGGTCGTGTTCATGTCTACCAATGCATCCACAAGGTCATTTCTGCAGGGCGCACTTTGGTAAGTATATCTCATGGATATCTTGAATTAGAGCTTGCAGTTCACCTGCTTATTACATTGACTTGTTTTGGATAACTGCGTAAATATCTCTGCTTTGCCAGTACAATTACAATATGGATTTACATCAATACTATTCCTAGCCCTTTCTCCAATAAGCACGTCTACCACGACACCTAGCAAAAAGACTGTAGTACGATGTAGAACTATTGTAATGTGTGTAGAAGGGTTCTTGCATGTTTAGTATTCATAAACGAACACCAAAAAGTTAAGTATATTTGCCAAACGTTACTGGTACAAACAATATAAAGAAGCGTTTTAGTTGTGCAAACAATCTCAATTATTGTACATTGTATATGTTTATTGAATATAGTCACTATGCTATTAAGAGATCCTTCCGATCCGACAAACAACAACACGACAAAAATACTTGTCAAACTTCTACAACAGAGATTGATAGGCTTTATGGATACTTATATGGAATTATCTAATTGATTATTGAAGTTCTATAATATTGTCATAAATAAATCGGATTTGAAGTTTAGCCTTGGGATATCTTTGATTTAGAATTATTTTCTGATGGTAAGAAAGATTAATGAGCTATTTAGCATTATCTTGTTTTGCGAGCTTGGTTCAGCCAGCAAAAGGGTTAAATAGATCGATAGTTATCACATAAGATGTGCAGTCTAGATGGTCAGCTATTGTATCGCGTGAGTAAAGTTAGAGTTTCATCAGCTGGTGCGAAATGGATCACAGCTGGATCCCGTTAACTACTTGACACACAACCACCGGCAGTCACGTTACTACTACTAGATCTATCTACATCGTAACGCTTTAGAGTCTTCGGGATTATCAACGTGTACTTCTAGGCTCTACGGTATCAACGAGTTCAATATCAACACTTAATTGCATATAGAAAGTGGTCAAAACGCCCACGAACATCAGTAAATGGACTGTAAACTGTGCGTTATTAGAATAAAGTACAATGATATGAATAAAATATGTTATATATAATAATCATTATCCAACATCACGGAAAACTAACAAGCAACCTATGTGTATATCAGAAAAAGGAATCTTTTAATAGATTACGATTTCTGCCACTAAGAAATATCGAATTTGAACACATGTAAAAATCGATACTTTACATATGAAAATAACATTTGTATCAGTAGTTTTGCATAAAATTTTATGTTTATATAATAAACAGAATAAAAATGGACTCTTGAAGATAAGGAGTTTATCTTCTCGTGTTCAAATACGATATCCTACTCGTTCGATGCGCCCACAGTAGATCAAAAATGTTTCCGAAAAACTTTCCATTAATTGTTATTTACGTGGGCCAAATAACGTACTTAAGTTCCTTTGTAAAAGCTTCCAGTATTTTTCACTTAAAGGTTTATTTGTTTTGGTGGGAAATTATTTTGACTGTCGGAATTAAAGGACACATTTTGCAAATAGATGTTTTTTGATATTAATTATTGGGAGGAAAAAAAAATAAATAAATAAGAACAGATTCCGAAGTGTAATTTGTGGGTTGACAAAGTTCACAAAAAGTTTTAAACTGTATTAAAAAGAATTACAAATGAATTATGATTTGTATAAAGTTCTCAGTATTGTTAGGAATTCATGTGTTTTGAGATAATACTAAACTGTTGTCAGAAAACCCTGTTTCATATCTCGTATATATTGTTGTGTGAAGTTCCTGTTCACTCACGACTATCAACATTCGCCATCTACAAACAAACCAACATCCTCACTAGACGGGTATAATACTTCAAGTAGCCTTGTGGTTTTCCTAATTTCATAACCGACAATTTTAATGTTTTCCGCCATTATCATCGTATCCTTGATAAGTATTGACTTGCGACGCCCAGTTTTTGCTTGGGTTTTCTAGAGAAAGAGATTTGTTAGATTTTTTTTTATTTTTTTGCTCTCAGTCTCACCCCTGCACTTCCTTGTAATGAGAGCCGGAAAATCTACCACCGTCGCACCTATTTGAACTTTGATATAATTCATTATTTCGTTTCATAAAAAAAACTAGATTAATTTAGAAGATATGTTGAAGCAAATCAAATTATTTTTAGCACCAATAAAACACCATAGCCTTTTGAATAATCTAGTGCTTGTACTGAAGTGCTTATTTACGTTTCTGATTTCTTCCATTGGGATAAAAAAAGTATCTTGTACATTGTGAACAAGTAGTCGTCATTGCAGACGTTTCAGTAGAAAGGACAGTTTTCATGAAGCATTTTTTACATTCAACTGAGATTTCCACAGCGTTTCACAGCGCCGTCAAATGTTTATTCTAAGGAAGATTTGTGGTTGTCTACAAATGAATGACTGGTTTCCCGAATTAGTTCATCTAATAAAGATAGACCATTAAAAATTAGTAAACAATAGTAGGGAGGCATTTCCGATCTAGCTGACTGCATTGTGACTGATTCAGTACCATGCATCTATTTAAGTAAAGCTGTCTAAGGTCAATCCAACACGGAAAAGGATTGTGAGGTGCTCATATCATTGTTCTCTAGCATAAAGTCAGGATAAATTCATACAACAATTCGTCATGCACTGAGAATTAGTATTGGTGTAGAAAACAGTGGAGTAAATATAAACACTAAATTTAGTTGTAATGATAAAATTTGTAATGTTGAATGGTTTAGCACTCTTGCATGTACGTAAGCAAGCAAAGACCGCTATAGTAGCTGAAGCATAATTGACTTATGCCTTTCTAATTTGACTAAACATAATACTTAAAGGATGTGCTTCGTCGTATCTCAGTGATCTAGTAACGATTTAACTGCCAGTGAGGAAGCTGCACTCCAACAGCGACAATTTAGTACATCACGACTGTATGGTAAACGTACGTTTTCAATAGCTGCACCAAGGCTGTGGAATCAACTTCCGCCTTGCCTTAAAAACTGTGACAGCACTGAATGTTTTAAAAAACAACTGAAGATGTTTTTGTTTATTCAACTACCATGCATTTAACATTCTATTTTGGATTATACTTATTACTTGTAAATAATCATCAAAATCTTCTTACATTTATATACCACTATATTTTTTGAATGAATTTGTAAGGGCATCGAGAATTTTTGGGATGCACTAGATGTAAATTATTATTATTATTACATAATAAACAAAAAAAGTGCAAATGTGCTCTGTTTTGTTGCTTAGTGCTTCAAATGCATATGTTATTTGATTCACCTATGTTTCGGGATGGTGTCATGAACATCAGAAATTGTAACAATGAGTTAACAAGTCGAAAGTTCACGTACTTTTGTCTGCTCGAGACGGTTAATATGCTTTGAAATGTATCGTAAAATCGCTTTACAGACCACCAAGGAAGAAACAAGTGATATAATCTTTGTTTTATAAACACAAATCTTGTTATTATTTGTACATGGAAAACAGTACAAACGTGACATGAGAAAAAGAAGGTCAGAAGTCGATGACCACCTCAAAGAATCTCATTAAAACATCATCAATTAACGTCTTTTATTATTGGATCGTCCATAAAGTTCTGGTTATAAATAGGATTATGAACAAGGAACGTTAACATCCCCCTGCAATTGATTAATTATTGATTATTAAACGATTTGACTAGTTTGGTTCTTGTGCTGGGTGTGGTCATTGTGATATTTTGGTGTGGCATGGCGTGGCGTGGTGTGGTATGGTATGGTGTGGTGCAGTATGCTGTGGTATATTGATGCGATATGGTGTCGTGCAGTGTGCATGGTATGGTATGGTGTAGAATTGTGTGGTGTGGTGCGGTATGATATGCGGTGTGGTGTGGTAAGATATGCATGGTGTGTGATATGATAAGGTGTCGTGCAGTGTGTATGTATGGTATGGTATGGTATGGTATGGTATGGTATGGTATGGTATGGTATGGTATGGTATGGTATGGTATGGTATGGTATGGTATGGTATGGTATGGTATGGTATGGTATGGTATGGTATGGTATGGTATGGTATGGTATGGTATGGCATGGTGTTATATAGTGTTGTATGGCATACGTATTAGAGTGTACTGTGACCTGGTGTGGTGACCGATGATAGTTCGCGTATAATTAATGATACTATGTATACAAGTTAAATCTAACATTCTTTTAAACCGCATTCCATTGTATATCAAAAGCCTTATATCATTTTCTGATACCTCCTTGCTATATACAATCATTATATAACGTTCTTTTTTCTTGTCTATTGACAGTTATCCGTGGTAAAATCGTCTCAGGTCCCGTACAAGTCTTACCAGATGACAACCGTGTTCCTCTGGGTATTCCACGTCAATTCCTAGCCTATCAAGTCTACACATTACGCATTACAAAGATCTACAAAGGAAATGAAGCGATTCGTAGAACGGGAGGTTTACGTGTTTATGGACGTCGTAGACGAAGTTATACTATAAAGATATATACTCCTTCTAAGAAAAACTCTTGTCGAGTGGACTTTACTATGGACAAGGTATACGTTGTTGCGGGCTACATCGGCAGGAAGAAACTCTCCATCTCGGGTTGTGATTATAAAAAGGAATGGAGGAAAGTAACTAGAAAACAAAGATCTGGATTTGCACGTAAATACTATGGAAACTGTGAATGCAAACATGCAATTTGCTACGGTGATGACTGCAGGAAAAAGAAAATATCCAAGATGTCTTGTGCCTTTGATATGTCTTCTTCTTTAGCCAATAAATGCAGGGATAAGTACCAGTACTGTAGATTAAGCTACAATGCACGTAAATGTGTATGGACGGATAATTCTCAATATAAAAACTGTATCAAGAAAATACCTTGAAGAACGCGTACAAATCTGACTCCATAGAAACCGTTTTTTAACTTTTCAGTTGACTTTCTAGGGAAATCCAATCAGAATGATTGACGAAGCTCAAGCGAGTAGACTAATAAAGAGGTAGAAATGAAGTGACTTCGTTTAGTGAAAATGTTGCCAAGCTGCTATCCGCTAGAGTAATTCCTTATGGCTGTATGAGCACAATCAGGATTATGAAAATATATTGCTATTCACCTCTATGTATAATGTTTAGGATAGGGGAGGTCATTCAATTCGTAGGAGCTAATGCTGTTGGTCTATCAACACACTATCATCAGCCGTACTCCAGTTTTAGTACAGCAACGTCATTTTGGAAGACGGCATACAAGGGGATTTTTATAAGTACAATGAATAAAAAGGCAGTATTAAATGAAATGCTTGTACGTTGCCTGACAAACGACAACAATACATTCATTGTTAGATAGGCTAGCTTTGCTGTAAACTACTTTGGGAGAATTAGACGTGAATGAATAAAAGCAGGGATCGACGGATCCAGAAATTTGTCAGGGGTGTCCCAATTGCAAATGAAGGGCTCTTAAGGTGTTAAGGGGTGTCCGGTCTCTAAATGTCTTAAATAAAATAGGAGTAATTGCGGCGCTAGGAAGCTGTCCGGTGCCTCTAGAAACTCCCCCTAGATCCGCCCCTGAATAGTCATATAAGCACGCGGCGTTTGTATTGCTTCTTAACCTGTCGTCAAGTTAAGAAATTATTTGTAAATAGCAAATATTTTACTGTTAATTTCTAGATTAAAAAGCGAAAATACATAAAAATATATATATATGGTGTTTGTTTGTTTGTTTGTTTATGTTTTAGCAGTGACAGTACTTCATAAATTATATGATGTTTTACAAAGTCTCAAAGCTGCGCACACTGCAGTACCGACTAGAACAACACCCAACAATCACCAACAATCGTTTCAGTCAGGCCATGGTTTTACGAAGTATGCAGACGGCTGTGCGCACTTTTTACAACATAGAAAGTTTTACACGTGCAGTCGTGCGCATATCTAAGAAGGTTTGGTCAAAGATAGTGTTGACGACTACACCGCGGAGAAGTAATTTAGAATACACTCACCATTTCTTTGTGGTTTGGGTAATAAGCTTGCTCTACCAAAGGAAACTGTTCTTTACCTAGTCTTTTCTTGATGTGCAACAATTGTGCAAACTGCAAAAAGACTTGAATATCAATATATATATTATATATTTGAGATACTACGCGAGTTGTGATTGGTTAAGCGCTGTGCTTTATAAGTGAACAGGGCACGGAAAAGCCTGTTCTATTTGTTAAAGAGAACATTTCTTTATTCCTTCAAAGCAGTGGGGGCGTAATTCTAAATGTTTCTTTGTTTTCCCACTAGCGTATTATTGGTGTTCTTTTATTTGCAAGCATTATTTAATCGATGACGTCAGAGCGTTCAATAATTGAATAATCATCGAATGTGTATCTATCATTGTATAATACCTCGTGCAGTAGATCAATTAATAATTGTAATTACGTACCACCCATGGTTTTTCAGCAAAGTTATAAATGGACTCAAGCGAGTTGACACTGGGCACGTGACCATACTGTAAACCTAGAATGACGTTCCGATGGTCGTCCTTGGGCCCATTCCCACGCACACTTTGACGGACGAGCACAAAATCAGGGCGAAACGACCTAGGGATAGAAATTTGATTTATTAGTGTAAGTATGCATGCGTGATAAGAATGATAGGTAATAGAATGAAATTTGTAACACCGTAAAAATGTTGACTTAACTTTACTGACGTTTCGAGATTTAGCTCTTCGTCGGAGTAAAAAAGCTTAATTAATCCGACAAAGCTCCATCGTTTAAGATATTTTTAGATAATTGAATTGTTCTTACTCTTAGAATGAAAAAAGTAAAGCAGTAACACAAAATCTATTTACCTCGATTTATGCATGTTGAACAGTATAGGCTGTTACACCTAGTTCAAGAAACTTTGATTATTTGTAAATTGTTGGTATAAGACCGATAAGAATTATGGGAGTTCATTAAATTCCACTGATGCATTGTTTAAACCACACTTGAATGGTGCTGAACTAGAGATAGTCTCCATCGCAGCCGTTGAGTAGTGTAGTGGGAGGGACAGGAAGCCCACACTAATAACAGCTGCGAGGGAGACTAAATTAGAGATAGCAGTATTTCAGAAGTAAACATCAATATTCAAGCGTAGTTGTAATTGCATTTGGAAATTAATGATCTTCCACAATTCCTCTCGGTCTCAGGTCAACCATTTCCAGATGGTCAACTTTTATTAAACTAGGTGTATACCAATTGTACATGTTAATCGTACCGTACAACAATTGTTCCTTCTCGACATACTTGTATATCCACCATAGTACCACTATCAGAGTATGAAGCAAGGTTGAGATCATTAAAATCTGCCTGAAAAATAATCACAATTACAATTTACAATACACCATATATATATCCCTCTAAATTGTTCGAGCAGAGCCTGCTACCCGGCAGTCTGGATGAACCGTGTGGCGAGGGACATGACGGTCGGTCGTCATTGAAAGCACGATCACGAGATAAAATATTTCTCCTACAGAACAATCATTGCCAAAACAGCGAAATTACGGTCTCACAATTTCAAGGGAAAAGTTCAACTCCTTTTGCATCCACAACAAGGATCCTCAAGAGAATAAACGATAGCCAATAAAATGAACTTTGTATAACACCTTAAAAAATGTTAACTTTACTGACGTTTCGAGCTTTAGCCCTTCGTCGGAGTAAAAGAGCAAACCAAGGCGAAGGGCTAAATCTCGAAGCGTAAGTAACGTTATGTTAACATTTTTTTAAATTTCTTCAGTCTATTACCTATCGTTTATATCAAACACCGACGCAGCCTATACTAGTTTACTCGCTAGTTTCCATCGCATGAAATCTGATCTCCAAAAACAGGCAAATCTTCCTTCGTAACTGAATATCATAGAAAACCATAAAATAGAAACAAAATAGCTATTAACTAATAGTTACTAACTAATAGTTACAAATAAACTAATGGTACAAATAAAGTTGTTGTTGTTGTTGTTGTAGTTACTAACTAATAGTTACTATTTAGTCACTCCATTAATAATTGAATACGTAGAATGCGCAAAATACACATGTATATGATCTAATGCGCAGAAACATCAAATACATGCAAAGGAAAACAATACCACGTTACAACTTTACTTGTCTTTGATAAACGGTAGCAATTTGATTTGATTTAATGGATATAGTGTTGTATCTTATCGTATCTATCACCAGACCATATATCGATATCCTCGATCGTAAAGATCATTTTCGGCACATGCGCATTCATTTTCTTACACTTCAATGTTCTTTGAAATGACGACGCTAACGTGCTCAAGAATCAGTCCAACATACAGCAGCATGTACAATGAGAATGCAGCATCAGTATTTATCAAAAACCATGTTTATATCGGCCCAGCACTCTTTGACAAATATAGCAATTTTAAATGATTTTGTCGACTCTACAATGCTCTAGGCAGCACTATATAAATAGCATAAGATAAAGGCCTTATGGTCTTAACGGGAATAATAATGTTTTTAACAGAAATCAACAAAAAATGAGATGCAAATGATTCTAATACGCGTGAAAGTGTACCAGACGGTGATCGCTCAGCAGATAGGAAAGAACTTTAATAATTGAACGATTTGGTATATGAAAAAGTCTCTAACAAAACCTTTCACTGCGTGAAAACCCAATAATGCAGCAACGAATATAATTGAAATATGAAAATAAACATTGTAAAGATTGATGTATATTTAAATAGAAACAGAATAAAGCATTATCAAGATATTTCATCTTATATCCAGATATGAACTAATTTAAAATACAAAAAAATAAATAGAATAGATATTCTAGATTACATTACAAAGATAGCGCAGATGTACAAAAGGAAGTTAAACCAAATAAAGCAAAATTGATTTAAATTGGGAATATCCGAAAACATCCGAATAGCTTCAATAAAGCCGTACGAAATATTGAGAAATCTTGATATCAATTGTTTTATCATATATAATGTGTATTTTTCTAATTTAACCCAAGGCAAAATATAACAGATGATTCGGCAATTTATTATCAAAAGAACTTTTTAAGGGGTTTTCTTGCCGGAGGCCAAAATAACAAGTAATTTCATGGACAATGCGCTATACGCTGATTCAAGAATTATGTTGTAGAATAACAACACCCAATACTAGTTTAGTGTTAAATATTGATAGACTTCTACTGACATTGAGGTAACTTAGAAAATGCATGGTAATTGCCCAATAGATTGTTTAGTTAAAACATTAGCAAGCTTCTGTAAAACCACTGGGAATTATTATTTTCTAATTATGTGAAAATGAAAATAAGGCTATGTGTGGCTTCTACCTGTTCAACCCTGAGTTCATAGCTACCATTGTGCATTTTCTTCCCTTCAAATATTTTAGCCCTAAAAAGATAATAAAACAATGCCTATTGAAAAACAAATCACAAAAAACATTGCAAAGACGCATAGGGTTTTAATTTTTTTCGGTCATTTCTTAACTTAAAACTGATATAGCGAAGCATTTCACCTCAAATCGCTCATACAACACACTAAAGTGAATCCAGAAACCGTTAGGACGTTTTATTGCACTGACTTTGATAGTTCAACATAAAATTTACCGTATAATGAGACATTTGTTAGCTTAAACTAGAAATTTTATTTGAAATTGAACAAAGAGAAAAAAAATCAAATTTTCAAGCAAAGTCGCGCGCGTATATTTAACACATTTTTGATCTTTGATAGGCGTTATCTTCTTGATCACTCTCACAAAAATATTCATTTCTATTTGAAGAAGGAGATTTAAATTAAAGCGTGAAAAATGCTGGCGCTAATTGATTTGAAAGCGAAGGAACGGAAAAAATTAAAAGAATTGCTAGCAATCTTACCAGTCATTCTCTTGTGAATCTATTACAAGTAGAGTCTTTATCAGCTTTTTTGGAGTCTTGTTTGAAACATCCTCTTTCGAACTGTGAGTACTCGATAGTTTTGAGCTGTGTTCTTCTCGATATCTCTCCTGTACTTGTCTGATATTTGTAGCTATCTGGCCAGTGTTAGTTTTAAGCTTTTGCCATAATTCCATCTTTGTATTTACTGATAGCGTCCACCTTCTTGTTCAAGCAAATTCTTTCGTTCAAACTATAGCTTTAGATCAATGAAAACATACTTTAAATTCGGCGCAAATAACCACAAATGTACTTCCTTACTTGCAGGAAGTTAGTTTAATGCTTGATCTGAAGTCGTATTCAAACCAAGCCCAACCAGTAAACTGCTCAGTATTAATATTCATGTCATGTTGACAACTTCACACACCTGCTCATACACCAACCGCTCTCCTATATACCGTATAATAGCTTTGAAACTCGCTCAACCAATTGAAACAGAATTTTACAGACCTGGCATATTTAATATATATATGTTCTTTTAGTTGAACATAATAGGTCATTTGTTTTCGACGGTATTTATGTGGATTTAGTTCAAAACAAAAAGCTTTTCAAGTATTAAGTAGATCTAACAAGCGAAGATTATCAAGTTTTGTGGTTTCATCAAATACTTGCTGTTTGAGACGATGGTTTTTCATCCCGAAAGGATTATGTTTCGCATCTTCTCCCTATTTTAAAAACTGACATTACAATACAATACAAATAGTTAACATATATAGCTAAGCATAAAGAGCTAAATAACCGGGATATCGTGATCCTATAATTACAACTCCTTGACTATTAAATTCCTAAAGGAATGGTCGCTCTTCACCACTCTCTTCACTTAGCTATTATTTGCGTGTGAATGTGACACTTTTATTTAGATAAATGTACGCCCTTTTCTATTTCAAGACACAAGGGAAATATGGTTTATTTATCAGTATCAGTTTGTCTATAACAGATATATTATTCAGGATTTTTCATGCATTTTTTGCGTCGCGCGTAAAATGTTTGGAGCCATTTAATGGTGGCAGAGGGTGGGATAGCATTGCGGTTAAAGAAACTAATTGAACTTGCTTAGTAGAACCGAAATAGACTTTTTATTTCTCTTCTCGACTATTTGACCCGTAAAATTAATGAAGTGGTTATAAAGAAATATATGAACTATATGAAACGAAGTGGGGTTCCTGTGTCATGGTTGGGTTCCCTGTGTTGAGGTTGTAGGTGTCAAGTTTCATGACACAACGACTGTCACACACACACGTGTTATGTGAAGCAGCACCAAAACTCGACTACAATTACCTCTTCTAGTTACAGACAGCAGAGATAATCTTAGCCCTATTAGTTGCTGAGCGTAAAACGAAAGGAATTAACCAACTGGTAAGTAAATTCAAGAGATTCAAGCGAAACTATTTTGGGTTGGCATGCCGAAGTTGACATGCGAGCTTCATTTCATCACTCTACGTCATTTCATTGCTTAAAATACACACCGTTTACAATTTATATACAACATTTACTCCGAGTTAATGTTAAATTATATTAATTAATTAATAAGCATTACGTTTACAAGATATTTCTACCTCGGTGAAGTCCGTGCATGGTTGGTCCCTAATATGGGGGTAGGGGCTCGAATGTCAGTAGTATTTCCAATATTTTCATCATTAAAAATTATAAACTTATGATATAAAAAAATTAATTCACATAGCGTGTCACCCTCATAAAGTTTATCTTCAATATTATTAGTTTGTATTATTAGCCAAAGGTGAATCCAGTGGTTATAATAATAATAATAATAATAATAATCCAGTGGTACCTCTCCCGGCCTAATTAATCGATGACGATCGATGATCGAAAACTAATCGAAAAATCGATATTAATCAATGAAATTACCTAATTGATATCGATTAGCATCGGTTGATCGATGATTTATCGATAGTCACACAAAGTTCGGCCACTAATTACATCGATTAGTATCGATTGACATCGATTAACATCGTTTTTTTTTTTGCGAAACCAAGCCTGAGACAAAGAGTAGTCTAAGTGTGCATTCACTATATCGGTGAAAAAACATTCTGACACAATAGTGGACATAGTACAAATTGCTTTATTTGCGATTGTTTAATTGACACACTATTTTTTTACAAAATGGTATTAATAGTATATAAATAGTCTAGTCTCAAGATTATAGTTGTAACTATATAACTATGTATATAGTTAATAGTTGACGTGACAGTTTTTCCAAATTTTGATAGAGTAAAATAAATGAAAATTCATCTGAATGGCTGGAAAGAGAACTTCACAATTAGTAAAATCGCTAAGTTTGAGAAGAAAATCGTATAAAATAGCAAAGATATAGCGCTGTAAAGTCAGCAGATTTTACAAAGATTTGTATGCCAGACCAGAAACCTTGCCTACTCAGACAGTATGAGTTGGCAAGGTATCTCGTCTGGCATACAAACGTCATCTATTAGATCAAACATCAAATTCCGGGCAAAGTGTACATGTACAATGATGTAGAATGTTAACGTTAAATAAAATTTAATAAAACTCCCCATGCATGCTTTATTTCATTATCTTCTTTCCCTTTTTCTCTATTTCTTTAAACCTGACATTCGATATTATTTTCAAAATGAGCTGTATTATTACCTGTAACGATTCTCCTTTAAAACCGATACTAATCGGTGTTAGTCGATATTAGTCGATCGATGATTGATTATTAATCGATAAAAGGTCACAATGATCTTGGTCATCGATTAGTCATCGATTTCCAATATCAATCGATTGATTAATATCGATTAGTATTGATTAGTATCGATTAACATCGATTATCGGAAATATCGATTAATTAGGCCGGGTACCTCTATTAAGGATATACAGGACACAATTCAAACTAAATCAAACAACAGATTGAGATCCACAACCTTATAAAAAATTGAGCTCAAAAAAATTTTTTTGCAAAGAAGATATAAAAGGAAAAGCATTTTGATAGTCTAATGAATGCGTTGGAATATTGACAGGAACTGTAAAAATGTGTTATCTTTGAGGTCATGACCACATGGTATAATGTTGTTACAGCGAAAACAAACTGAATAGAGTAAGCTAAAACCAAACTAAACTGCAACAACATACAAAGTTTTTGATATATATTTTGATAATTCATCATTCTACTAGTTCTTAGAGTTCTAAATCGTCTTAGTCATGTTATGATCAGTCAAGGATCACATTTCTTATGTAACGCATATTGACGTACAGCGCCAAAGCTTGTCAACATCGAGTAAATAATCTTTTAATCCTATTAAAACAAAACTACAAATTTCTCAGTAGTAGCATTTGATAAAATATACAACTTTAAAAGGTTTATTTGCAGAGGTTTTTCAACCAAGTAACGCGAAAATCAGCATGATGATTCAAACATAGCTGTAGTTTCAAAGTGTGCCTGTGTTTGTTCTCTTTCGTTTTCTTTTGTCAGATATTAGCCATTTAGTAAATAATGCACTGAAAAATATGTAGGTTAAACTTAAAAAAACAATAAAAAATTATCGAAGCGCCAAAAGACAAATATTAGGCACACTTTGATAGATCAATCTTCAAATATGTAATCTTTATCATTTAAGCTTTCAGGAAATGTATACTTTGTAGGGAAGTTGATGTAAACTAAACGCGTTAAGAGCTTTTTAAAAAAACGTCCCGATTGTGTCCTGTATATCCCTAAGCGGTCTCGGACTTTCCAATAGACTTTCCAATAGCTTTATAATAGAGGTTGGCCGCTGAATAGAGGTATAGAATATGTATAGGAATAGATTTTGGACTTTTTATTGTGGCCGCCTAATAGAGGGTGACCGCTTAATACTTAATAGATGTACCACTGTATATGTAAATGATAACTGAGACAAGTTATTAGTGAGTGCTATTTAGGAAGCAAGAGGAGAATAATTGGTTTATTGTATATTAAAAGATATAAAAAACAAATCAGTGAAATGCTGCAAGTGATTATTCAAAAATAGGGAAATGTTCTCGAACCAATCAATATACAGGATTTTCTATAATAATCTGCATATTTATACTAATATCATTTACAGCGCGTCACACCTTACCGTGGCCACCTAATTAAAGTTTTGTACAAGTTAACCAATCAGAAAGCCAGAATTTGACCTTAATGTAAAAGACACTCCAAGTGTCAAATGGTAAACACTTTGAAATGTTCAAAGCGAAGACAAGAGTGAAGTTTATAAGTGTCTGAAAAACCTCCCAGGATGTTTAAATTTGAAATGGTGTAGCAAATAATTTGAAAAGAGAAACTTTTGAACACTAAGCTAACTTGTACAAAACTTTAATTGGGTTGCCACAGTAAGGCGCGTTATGCTGTAATACAAATCTATGGATAATTTTTATAGGTACACCAAATGTTCTAAAATGAATGTTGGTGGTGGCTCTGCAGTTGCTCCCAATCAAGACCTACAACAGGCACTTATGACTCTTATTTGCCATGGAACAGCTCAGGTAACATTACGTCAATTAAGGTTTTTAAGTCATCAATTAAGACTTTACTTTTAAAAACTTTTTATAACCTTAGCTCATGTATATATTATAACTGTATTTTATCTTTATATTATGGTATATAATTTTTTAATCATTAGATAATTTTTTAGTTTATTTATTTTTTTCAATTATAGTTATGCATATTTTCATATATATTATTTTTATCTATTGTAATGCGCTTTTGAAAATCTCACGATTGAATTTGCGCAATATAAATTGATAAATTATTATTAGGTAAATAACACACTTTTAGTATTATTTCTGACAAGTTACTAGAAACTGTGGCTTAAATGTAATCAATGAGAGTATCTCTTTTTTTCAACAATTTGATTGAGTAACTACTAAATAACTAAATAACTACTACATAGAAATAAGAAATAAAAAGTACAAAGAAAATTTACAATTATACTACAAATTTGGATCACACAAAGGGGAAAGTGCGAACGATACTCTAACATTTCCCTATACTCTAAGTCCCATGCAAGGCGTCTCCCACCTTAAATAATATAAATAAAAAGAACAGATAATTACAGTAATGTGAAAAGATAATTATTTTAAAAAGAACTAGCTAAATTAATAAAAAAATGAATCTATTTAAATCATCTGTGACAAGGACACTGGCGAACCAGTGACCAAGTGCAGTATACATATACATTAAAGATGTCATCTAATATTATCAATCAAGTATAGACCATATCACTGCAAATAAAATAATTCCTAATTCATTCCTAACTAATCCTAATTAAATCATTGTGCCAACTTGAATTAAAATTGATTGTTTGAATTATACACATGCTATTTTTATTATTTATTCATCTATTTATTTTTGACAGGAATTTGATATACACCTAATTGTAAGGATGTTGCCCTAAAAATAAAAGTTTTGAACTTTAGTAAATTAGTACATTTGCTAAAATATAGAAATAAATTCTCTCTAATGCAAAATGAAATGTCAACATTTGGTAACACAGGGATCCCAATACATAGAAACAAATGTTGCACAGTTGCCCAAGGTTTCTGTAAAGACAGTAAGTAAGACTGTCTATTTTCTAGAGCTCTAGATGTTACTATTCTTACCATAATTATTCAGTTACTAATTGCCAGTTTTAATAGTATTGGTGTTATTATATTCAGGATGCTTCAAAAGCTCAAAGTATCCAAAAAAGTCACAATCATACAAGTGCCGAAGACAGTGGTATGTTTTCTTTTACTACTAAATATAAAACTAACTGGTCTTTAATAGTTTTATAAGTGGTTATGTGTCCAAATATTATGGCCATTTAAAGCTTATTTACTGCAACAAAGGGCTAAAACTCAAAACATCAGTAAAGTTCAGTTACAAATTTCATTATATTACCTATCATTTAAAGCTGATTACAAGAAGGTTCAAAGTTTTGAAATTTACTTTTATATTTCTATTTTAATATCTATCACATAAGATATATTTATGTGTATATTATTCAGTAACTTCCACTTGAGCCAGTATTTACAGCATAAGAAGAAAAACAATTTGTTTAGAATATTTCTATAGACAAGTAAAGTTTGTTTGTGCATTGACACATGTGATGGATGTTCTGCCAATCTTCTTGCGACTGGCTGTATTATCTATAGCAAATCAAAGGGATAGCTAGTTTAAACAATATTGAAGCAGGCACACTGCTTGGCTGTATAAAGCGCCATGGTTATGTACCAGCATGCACAGTGCAAAAGACTGAATCTCGTAGACCATGAAAATCCCATATTCAGACATTTTGATACATTTTGTAAGTTGGTTTTAAAGTTTTCTTTTATATGTTTTCTGGTAATATGACTGATCTGAATGAATTATAACTGCATTAAAATCAAAATAAACAAGGCATGTGTCTTTAAATTTATTCTATGTTTGTATTACCATGTTTGCAGTATGTGTTATTATGTTTATTGAATTAACTATATAATAAAAGGCTCCATTATCTTTGAAGGTTTTCATATTGAAGCATTTGAGAAAGAAAAACATTTAAACCCAAGAGAAATGTGTCAATGGAGAAGAACTTTGTTTTCGGTTTATGTTGGTCATCTCCCTGGTGATGTTACCATGGTAATATTAACAAATACGCACATACTAGAGGGTCCACAAAAGGTTTTTGCCAAGACCTTTTATATTACAAGCTGGAAATCAGGAATTGTTGCAATGAAATATTCTGCAAGATTGAGAATTAAAAAAAAGTTGTGATTCCAAGGGTAGAAGTGTTTGGAAAGCAGGCTTACAAAAACCTATTGTGGGCCCTCATATTGCAAAAACAAGTTAATATGACAGAAGGTTTGGCCAAGGAGAGTTAAAACAATGAGAATATTGAATTGTCTGCTTTATAAAATCAGTCTAAAAACACTTGGACATAAATATTATTTGGAATTACCATAAGTATAGTTGTTGATATTGGTATGGTATTTGATACAAATTTACAACCAAGGAATAATAATACCACCCGTTACTTGTTGTTTTTTACTCTGAAGATGACTACTAGATTATAAAAATGTCAGACACCAACAGCTCAAGACTATACTCACCCAGACAAACATGATATTGATCATCATCGCTTATACTAGTGTTCAAAGCTTCCACTCATAGACAAAAACTACACAATAAGATTTTGTTACCAGAGATATCTGGCAATCATGACAAGTTCATTTCAAGTTTCATTGACATCAAGTTAATAGAATATCACTATTTTGTTGAGTAGTGACTCAGTTTTTGTGTAATAC
The DNA here is from genome assembly GCA_949775045.1 of Metridium senile. Taxonomy (NCBI): domain Eukaryota; kingdom Metazoa; phylum Cnidaria; class Anthozoa; order Actiniaria; family Metridiidae; genus Metridium; species Metridium senile. The sequence continues at coordinate 65,684,641 of OX459095.1, forward strand.
TCTAGAGAGAACTAGTCCAAATATTCACAAGTGCTGGTGAAATAAAGGATCTACATGTCCAGCCAGCTGACAATATGAAGAACTACACATATGGGTAAGTCAATATTGATGAATCTTACTTTATTTCATGAATACATTATGTAGGAGTATATATTATCCAGACAAATTACATGTAACTTAATATTTTATTTCTAATAATAAACAATTTAGTGCTAAAAACTCTATGATTAAAATAAATATTTGAACTTACATTAATTTTTTTTATACAATTCAAGTTTGTTTAGCTGCAATGAACAATAGTTTCCCAATATTGTTTTAGATGTTGTAGTTATAGATGCAAATAAAAAATCCTTTTGAAATACAAACTAAAATTTGACCCTAACTGCAAAACGTTGTCCGTTAATTTGTTTACATGCAGTAAGTTGAAAAGTTAGGACTTATGATCAATTAAGAAAGTGTGGAGATTAACACTATATCTGATGCATTTTTTTACCGTTATTAAAATAACTTTTTTGGTAGTTACTAGTTGTATGTTTTACTGATGTCACGGTTGACAAGTTTACTGTCTATAACAATGAATGTACATAGCGAAGAGCGGTTGGTCGATGTTCAAAATGTCACGTTCATTTTTTGATGGAGTTCAACTAGTGTTGGAGGGCCGTTGTCTTTGAATTTTCTGTTATTTTTTGGCCGTCTTAAAAACTCATCCATAGCTCGAACACAATGCCTCCATGTGTTCAAACGTTCTTCGGCAGCGACGTTATATAATTCGAAGACTGTTTCTTTAATGAATTTTAAGCGTAGAGGATCGACTTGTTCCTTGCCTCGCGTTCCAGAACAATTTCGATTAGCGAGTTCTTCTCCTTGAAATATATGTCTTAGCAATTGAACTGAAAAGTTTCCAATCGAGCAACTTTTGCATTTTATTTGCATGATTTCTGACCTTGATGCGAAAAATGGTGAGCGTTCATCGTCTGAACTGTCTGGCGAAGATGTCAGTGTCACGGCAGCAACGGGTGCCGGGTGAACGGTTACCATCGAAGAATTAGCAAAGCTAGTTTCTGGGATAGGTTGTATAGATGTGATAGGCTGTGTTGATACTGTGGTAGTTATATCCTGTGGAGGTTGTTCAGCCCGTGTATTTGATAGTTGTAATTGCATTGCTGGTACGACGGTGATTTGTGTAAGCGACGGTTCAACACGCGTTGGTTCGATCACCGATGGCAATACACCATGTACACTAACAACAGGAGTTACGGGCAGGTTTTGTGGAGCTGGCGTTGGCTGGCTATTTAATGTTTTCTGGGCGTTAGGAATAAGCGTGAATAGTTGCTCTAAACCGCGTAGTATCTTATTCTGATTGTGTAGAATTGTAGATTGATTTACCATGATCGCACGTTGATTCTCCAAGATGGCGGCAAAGCGTTCTGGGGTCGGGTTTTCAGTTAGATCCATGAAAGATTTTCTTTCCATTTCAACGTCTCAGCCACTTTTATACTTTGCGTCGTGTATTTGAAGGCTTACAGAGGAGTTACAAGATTTAGAAAGGCGAAAATTTCGATGAAAGGAGAACGACACGAAGCGAAAACACGAATGTCCACCCGTGTTGGCTGCTTAGTGGCCGCGCTACAGACACGTCACGCGCTCACTCACGTGACTAACACGAAGCGGAAGTAAATAGTGTGTGACAGTTTTCTTCCGGAATAGATCTAAGCAAACGATTTCTAACTGATTTTTAAAATTATTTTTACGCCTATATTTTAACGCCCAACGGTGATTTTACTTTCACCTGCTGCCGGCAGCATCTAAAAAAACGCGTAGATCCAAATAAACGTAAAAGTATATTTGATTGATTGATTGATTCACTCTGGTTGTTTTTGATGCACTTCATTTTTTTTGTAAACGATAGGTAATATAATGAAATTTGTAACCCCGTAAAAAATGTTAACTAAACTTTACTGACGTTTCGAGCTTTAGCCCTCCGACGAAAGTTAAAGTTAAAATTTCATTATATTACCTATCGTTTATATAAAACACTTACACAGCCTATACAACACAGTGGTCAAACGACTACGCATGCGCGAAAAAAACAAGTAAAATGATCCAACACCAACCTCGTTCCCAGGCTTAATTTTCGCACGGACTCTATAAAAAACGATGGATTGCACGACTTTCATCGCTTTTTTTTTCAAAATATAAACAAAAATACAAAAGTATAGACTCATAGCTTTAAAATATAACAAAGGTTATGTACACGAAACTTCAAGCTTATATATTCAGGGAATTTCTTATAAATCGACTTCAAACACTTTTACAATCCAAAATTTAGCGCTGTGAAAATTTTGCCACGCATGCGTAGTCGTTTGACCGCTGTGTTAGCCTATATTAGTTTACTCACTAGTTTCCATTTTTTTTATAGTTGAGCGCAGTGTTTACAATTGTTGCTGTTGTAATGCCAATTTTGCCAACCATTTGTACAATCATCTTTTTAATTCTCATTGTTCTAACGGCTTGAATGACAATGGTTGTTTGGCAAGACCATAACAAATTATCAGTCACTGTACATCCACCTATTCATTCATAAGCCTGTTCTTTTTCCATAGATATGGACAATACAACATTAGTAGATGGCTCTGTTAGTTATTGTTGACAATTTTTCCTCTCCAGAAGTGCTTCAAAAATCACCCTAAAAATGTTTCTCATTTCTCATCAAAATAGCCGTTTTTCCTCCAATAGTGACATCCAAATGGCTTTTTTGATTCTTTGATGTGATTGGTTAAAAAATGACATGTCTGTCTAGTTGTTATTGACTGTTTTTAGAATACAAAATGGATATGATTATATACAAATATATCTTTTTCATATGTGTCAATTCATTCATCCATCCATCCATCCATTCGTTAATTCACTTCTTCATTCATCGATTTATTCGTCCATTTGTTTCCGTTCATTGGATCATCAATGATCAAATTTCAACTTGCAAAAGCCATTTTTTCTTGTCGTCAATCAATATATCAAAGGTAACGACTGATTATTTTGATTGACAGCAAACTTAAACGCCGTATGCATGTTGATATTTGAACGTCTGTTGTCGAATAATTATAAAAGGCGCTGTAATAGCCGCTATATATATGTATATATATATATGACAGTTACATGCTAATGAGTTTGAACAGTGGATTCAAGTCGAGGCTTTTAGACAAACCTTTTTTTCATTTTTCCCGATAGCCGTGACTTGAATCCATTGTTAAAAACTATGCATATACACCTACTTGCAAGAACATTTTCATACGAAAAAAGAACATTTGTATTTAGTGGATTAGGAATAAATGAAAAGTACAAAAGATGATCACTGAAGCTGAACTCTTTCTTTTGTACTTTTAATTTATTCCTAACACACTAAATACAAATGTTCTTTTTTCGTATGACAACGTTATTGCAAGTAGGTGTACATACACCTATTTCAATTAACGTTGTCCATCTGGAATGGATTATCTGAGACCGATAGGAATTGTGGGAGCTCGTTAAACTGCAAATGTGTTGTTTTAATCACACTTGAATGGTGCTGAATTATAGATAACAGTATTTCAGAAGTAAACATTAATATTCAAGCGTGATTATAATAGTGTATTTGCATTTTAACGAGCTCCCACAATTCCTATCGGTCTCAGATCAACCATTCCAGATGGACAACGTTAATTGAAATAGGTGTACACCCTTTCCGAGAAAGTTTGTCACTTGTGAAAAGCCTACAAGCTAGTGGTGCAAAGCACCATGGTTCACTTCAGAAACTATAAATGTGCATTCGGCACACCTTTCTTGCTGTCGATTAAGATAAAATAGTCATTTCTTAATAATACATTGACAAGTGCGGCGATGTGACCATGAAATCCCTGCCTTCTACAATGGTTTACATAGGTTATCCATACTCGTTCCTCTGCACTACTAGCTTGTAGACTTCACTTCACGGGTGACAAAGTTTCTCAAAAAGGGTGTACATTGTATACGGTAATATTAATTTCTCAACGATTCTTGTATCTGTTGTTAGGTTCATACGATACAAGACAATAGAGGAAGCACGACGCGCCGTATCGACTATGAATGGACGAGTCCTCGGTAACAAGCACATTGTAGTAGAACTCGCTAGTGAAACTCGTATGGCATTGAGTCCTCAACAAAAAGACAAAGAAGAGATATTTTGTGGTGAGAAATAGCAACAGGACCATGTTTGATATAAATAACCCAAGCTTATGTTCTTTACTGAAACCACTGCAAAAACTACCGATTATAGAACTGATTGACATTGATTCGTCTTTTTCAGCGAGTAAACTGCGGATGCATTGATTTACTCAGTCGTTTTTGCAGTGAGTAACTGTGGATGCAACGATTAAGTCAGTTATTTGAGTAACCACTACTCAGTCGTTTTTTCAGTGAGTAACTGTGGATTTTGCAGTGAGTAACTGTGGATACATCTTTTTACCTAATGATAAGAATAACCATTATTAGTCCCCATTCTTGCTGGAACTCAATGAATAGATTTACTCAGCTTCTCAAATAACCACAACTCAGTGATTGTTGCTGTGTTCAAAGTAAGCCTCGGGAAATTCTTCTATGTGGGTGTTTACAGTATACACTCATTTCAACAAACTTAGTCGCAGCTTAAGCAACAAGCATCAAGCCAAGGCCGAAATGAATGCTGGTCTTGTGCTCGTAATTTATTCCATTGTTTGTAATACATTAACAAGCGCGTAAAAGTACTCACATTTTGATTTTACCTGTACAGTGGAACCCCGCCTAACGGCCACCCGCTTAATACGGCCACCTCGTTATTGCGGCCAGTTTTGTAGGTCCCGACGAAATGCATGCCTATACATGTTCTATAAAATTTACCCACTTAATACGGCCACCCCGTTAATACGGCCACATTTGACTGTCCCTTTGATGAGCGGATTAACGGGGTTCCACTGTAGTTCGAATTCTTTCGAAAACAAGCCTGATTTACCAGCACAAAACCAGCATTCGTTTTGGTCTTGGCTTGATCTTTTTTGCTTAGGCTCTGACACCGATTTTTGAAATAAGTGTAAAATCTAAAGCACGATATATTTTTAGTAATCAGTTTATAAGTATATTTTATTCTGCAGAACGCGATCGTCTAATGAGACGAGATTACCCAACTGTAGTACGACGTCGCTCCTGCGAAGAAAACGACGAAGACACGGTACAGCGTAAAGTTACAGCATCATTGGCTAAACTCCAGTCCATTGGTAACCATCAATTTTCACCTCAGGAATTGGACAGTAACAACAACAAAAATAACTCTAGCATACGCAACAACATATGTAAAAAAAAAATATGAGCAGGCGATCTGCATGTATGCGATATACAACGGCGAATCGAAGACGAGTCGTTGCATATCGCATACAGATCGGACGCGAATATTGTATAGTACTTATGAAAGTCTAACGTTAGTTCTCCCTTTATTTACTAAAATTCTCAAGATAAAAATAAAACTGGCCGAGAAAATTCATGTTGAAAATTATACAAATCAGGACGATATCTGAATGAGATTTACAGATCTCGTCATGGACAATTCTCCCTCGCAGCCGTTGTTAGTGTCGGGCTTCCTGTGTCCCTACAGTAGAGGGAGACTATTGAAGGACGTGATTTCTTTTGTAAAATTCTCATTAATTATTCATGAATTTTATAAATAGCGATATAGAACTTTCATTATAGATAACTGTTAGTAAGTGTTTGAGTAAAGGCTTGCAATGAAATTGTGATCACCGAGAAATGTTACTTCTTTGAATATTAATATTTTAACCGATGTTTTTTTACAGATATGAACCAAAATTTCCTTGAAAAAATTGAGGAGATTCTAAAAAGAGTTGCCGAGGTTCCGGGTGAAACCACTTCGTACGCTACAGTGGATGAGGGACCAGCTTGTCCGCTAAAAGGGTAATTTCGATGAAATGCACAGTTAGATATTGTAAAGAATATCATTAAAAGTATTACATAAACTCGGTTGAATTCGAGAACCATTTGGGGCTGATGGAGTGTTGCCGTAATCTTCGTTGAGCTTCTTCCACAATTTCTTTCAATTTCTAACTCATTCCATTGCTTGTGACTCTATATGACTACTGATCTGGTGTTTTGATGTCTACAGGTTGCCGCAAATAACACCTATCACAGGAACACTATCACCAAGACAGAGCAATGCAGATCAAGTTACTGGATATACTCCACCTCCGGCATCACCCACATTATTAACATTTCCAAAAGAATTTGGGCGGGGTCGAACCAATTGTAACTTCACATCTAATCCTATACCATTTCCATTAGGACTGGGTCGTGGTGGACTGGGTCGTGGTAGAGGTATTGCTAGTGATAGTGTTACTACTAGTAAGATAGCAAACAACACACTGCAAGGCCCTTATGGTGCGTCGAAAGAACTTCCATGTCAAGATGTAAGATTCTCACCAACTAAACAGGACCAATCTACACCGAGCAGTAACAGCACAGAGAAGGGTATGGAGTTTGAAGCTTCTTTACTTGCACAACTAACAAAAACGCAAAACGTTAACAAGTCGACTAGTGAGAATGCGATGAATAATGGTGACGCTAAGTCTACATACAAATGGTCCGCTAATGAACTGGATCACAATGAATACAAACAATCGTTGATAGATTCTCAAGGTAGTTGTGTGAATCAGCCTGGTTCACCTACAGACAACCATGCCATCACATCAAAAATACCTGCTTTACCTTTGTATCAACCTGGTTCACCTACAGACTATCATACCAGCACTGTACCTGCTTTACCTTTGAATCAACCTGGTTCACCTACAGACTACCATGCCATCACATCAAAAATACCTGCTTTTCCTTTGAATCAACCCGGTTCACGTACAGACAACCATGCCAACACTGTACCTGCTTTTTCTTTGAATCAACCCGGTTCACGTACAGACAACCATGCCATCACATCAAAAAAAGCTGCTTTTCCTTTGTATCAACCTGGTTCACCTACAGACAACCATGCCAACACTGTACCTGCTTTTTCTTTGAATCAACCCGGTTCACGTACAGACAACCATGCCATCACATCAAAAATACCTGCTTTACCTTTGAATCAACCCGGTTCACGTACAGACAACCATGCCAACACTGTACCTACTTTACCTTTGAAAACACCACAAAGCCCACAGGGTCAAGAAAGTAGTGATACTCCTTTGCATACGGAACAATTTGACATAAATGTACTTACAGTTCATAAACCACTTACAGGTACTGGGTCTGATCCATTAGTTACCAATCCCTACTGTGAGAAAGACGAAAGCAATACCTATCACAGTACCAAAACATCGGGAAGTTGTAACGACCTCTCACCTGCAAAGGTTCAAAATGATGAACAGTTTTTGAATAACAACACAAGAGAAAAGAAGAACGATTCCCATAAAACATTAACGCAGTTAACAAAAGAATTGCTCCTTTCTCCAGTCGGTAATGAACCAGTTGAATGTGTAGAGGATCCCTTCAAGTTGAACGGTGAAATGCAGTCGTTATCGTACGAGAATATATCAACAGGTTACATTGATTACAAGGCTGTTTCACCAACTGCTTGTACTGTTTACCCTATGGCGATTACCGCGAAACCACCATCTACCGGGGATACCTACACACCCACATCCATCGGGGATACGTCGTCACCTACACACACCGGGGTTACCTCCACACTTATATGCAACGGAGAAACGTCCTCACCTACATGCATCGTGGATACCTCCCGACCTACAAATACCGGGGATACCTCCCAACCTACAAATACCGGGGATATCTCTCCACATACACACACCGGGGATATTTCCTCATCAAGACACACCGGGGATACCTCTCCCCCTAAAAACACCGGGGATGCCTCGCCAACATACAGTGAGACTGTGCTAACATCTTCATCGTCCAAGGAGCTTTCTTGCTTAGATACGAAAGCACATCTAAATCAAGAAAACATCCAATCAACTGAACAAATGAATGGAAACGAGACAAATGAAGAAAGTGTATCGTTGTCTTCTAAAACTGTCAAGCAAAGTGGCAACGATCAGTTTTCTAAACCGTTTAACGGGATGAACTGTATTACTTATGAGATGAAAAAGAACTTTCCAGATAACGTAGCTAGTATCCGGGAACATCCCTCCCCTAAAAGTGAAGAAGTACAATCATCTGTGGATGATACGACATTGATTGACAATGGCGATGTTAAATCACAAGAGTTACAAAATCTTGAGGTGAGTTGATGTGTCTCAATTCTTTCTCTCCCAGTAGAAAATAAAAACTCAGTGACAGCTCTCTCTAGACTACAAGGCCCGATGGCTATTCTCTCCTCATCTTTGCTTGCTAACTTCAGTATACTGTAGAAGCAATGAGAATAGTTAGAATGCTTTGGATAATGTTTATTATTAGATTCGTTCTCGGCCCAAATTTACTTTACGTCAACTCGTTTCGTGTTTTTTTTTTGCAGTTGTGGAGTCGGTTTAGCATTTCGCTTTCCAACATTCAAAGATGTCTAAATAGAAACTGATTTCGCCCTAAATAAGTAATTATAGTTAACAAAATATTTATTCAAACCATAAAGTCAAAAAATCAACGAGTGCCAGCAGAAGAATAACCACTATGCATGTGGATCTGCTGTGGAAAATATGTAGTGTTTACAACATGAGCGGCCGTGTTGTATCGGCAGATACAATCGCAAGCCGAAGGCGCGCGATTGTATCGCCGATACAACACGGACGCGAATGTTGTAAACTACTTAAAAAATGTCTAGGTAAGCTCTTTCATATTTTACCAAAATTTTCAAGATTAAAATCAATTTTGCCGTAAAATTACCAGTTAAAACTTATGCAAATCAGGATATACAACACTAGTGTTGTATCAGATTTACAACACTCGTCATGGTCATGATTTCTTTTGAAAATGTCTCATTAATTATTCATGAATTTTTTAATATTATTAATATTCGCTAAACGATTGTTTGTTTGTATTAGCTGGAATTCCATAACATTCTCAAAGAAAACAACTTGCTCCAAAAGATCACCACCAAGCAAAACAAGAAGATATCAGAACTATACCACGACCATGACAGGTTTGTATCTTATGGATCTTTCTTACTTTTAATGAATGTATGTTATTATAAAGGAATATGTGAATGAATGAATGCATGAATAAATGGATGCATGAATAAATGGATGGATGAACAAATGGATGCATGAATAAATGGATGGTTGGTTGGATGAATGAATGAATAATGAATGGATGTATGCATGGATGGATGGATGGATGGATATACGGACGGATAGATATAGATGGATGAATAAATAATAATATTATTAATGAATGCCTAAATACTTCCGTGGGACTTTATATTTAAAAGATGAAGTGGACGAAATAGATGAAGGAATTCCTTTTGTAACTATGATATATAAAAACATTTTGACTTAACTTTACATTTTTTTACGGTCTTACAAATTTCATTCTATTACCTATCGTTTATATCAAACACCGACGCAGCCTATACTAGTTTACTCGCTAGCTTCCATTTATATGATATATAAAGACATCATGTTTGTGTTACAGAATGAAACTAGAAGAAGAGATTCACTACAAAGAAGTAGAACATCAGCGTGTCAAAGAAATGATGGCATCACGGTAAGATAACCCCTCCCCCCGATAGACCTTTTTGAACACATGCAACTCCTAGAAATTCTAATAACGTCAAACATGTATGCTACTGATTAGTATCTGGTACTATAAGTACCAAAGTCGCTAAATCGGAAAACCCTATTACAATCCTAATATCTGAGCCTGACTATTCCAGCGGTATGCATTAATGAAGGTCACGAGAAAAATATCATATGCACTTGGTGGGAATTGAACCCCACGGTTTCGACTTTCTAGTCCGACGTGTTACCACTACACCACAAGGACCAACCACGCTGGATACGCAGCCGGACAATGTAGTACTAGAGCAACTGTGGGGGTCCCAGGGCGATATTAATCTAATTGAACCGTGGGGTCTAATTCCCGCCAAGGACATATGATATTTTTCTCATAATCTTTATTTCACTTATACACCGAATGCATTTCTACCAATAATGAAGGGTTGGTCAGTACTACATTAAGTTCCATTAAATGTCCCCTACCCATTCAATGTCAACTAAAATGTGTATTGGAATATGTGTTCTTACATGGTGCACTGACCGTTCCACGAGCGAGAATGAACACCAATAGAATCTCAATAGCTTGTTAGGTTATAATTTAATCGTTTGAATAGTGAATTGTGTTTTCTTGTAGAAATGCCGAGCAGGAATTGTTGTACGAACGAGAAAAACTCGCTGCTGGCTTTGATAGTGATTTACAGAAAGAGGTACAATTGACCATATGAAAACAATCTTTGTTAGTATATTATCAGTTGATTTGCTATTTGCAATGATCAGTTTCGAGTTCTATGACCCGCAGCCTTGGAGTCGATAGCATGTGATATATTTTTTGTATTTAGTACAGCCCTTGGTAAGACTATGAATTCATTGCTTAGGCTTAGTTTCGATAGCATGTGATATATTCTTTTGTATTTAGTGTACAGCCCCTTGGTAAGACAAGTCAAAAAAACTCGAAAAACTAAATATCATAGGTTTGTCTTACTTTTTGATTAATTGAGGGTAAAGCAGGCCAGCACATCAATGAACTCATTCAAAAATTGTGTGTGAATCGCCGATTTCACACTAAAAGAAGGTCAAATCGTCTTCAGTATGACGTACAAGTCGTCTGGTGTGAAAACGGGACGAACACAATTTAAGACAAAAAGTCGTCTGATTTTGTTGAATGCACATTAAACGAACAAATGTACGGACGATTTGACCTTCCTGTAGAGTAAACCAATGGTATGAAATTGTCAAAATGTAACATAGACTGCGAGCAGTCCCTATCCCTCCGGATTCCGAGGAAAACGGACAGGAAAACGAGCTTTTTATAAAGGGCGCACGTTCGTGTTTTACAAAATGGTAATTTTCGGAATCCGGAGGGAAAAGTAGGGACTATTCAGTGGCGAATCCAGGATTTTCAAAAGGGGGGAGGGAGGGGGGGGGGGGGGGGGGGATTTTTGGAAAAAGTGGGAGGATTTTGGTTTCGGATATATAAAAAACCCAATAATGCTGGAGCTATCCCACGTAAGATATAACTGCTTAGAAAAAGAGGGGGGGGGGGGGGGGGGGGGAGTCACCCAATTCCCCTCCCCTGGATCCGCCCCTGCTATTCGCAGTCTAAATATGTAACATTAATTTCATTTCGTTATTCATTAATTATTTTATTGCTATTTTGTTTTTAAGCTCGACCTGGAACTGCACATAGAAGTCATCAAGAGTGATATCAAACTAGCAAAGATGAACAATGAATTGCTTTCTCTTTATCGTCGTTTATATGAGATGTGATAGCCACTTTAATGAAAATTTATAACTGACGCAGGCGTTGCTATAGTGACGTCTTTTTCAGTCTATGATAAACTCAACAGACAAATTGTTATCATCAAAGTCACCACAGGTATCCCGGCAGGTAGTTTTCATATATTGGCTTATTTATATAGTAAGCGTTGCTATAGTGATGTCGTTTCCAGTCTATGATAAACTTAACAGGCAAATTGTTATCATGAAAGTCACCACAGGTATCCCGGCAGGTAGTTTTCATATATTGGCTTATTTATATAGTAAGCGTTGCTATAGTGATGTCGTTTCCAGTCTATGATAAACTTAACAGACAAATTGTTATCATCAAAGTCACCACAGGTATCCCGGCAGGTAGTTTTCATATATTGGCTTATTTATATAGTAAGCGTTGCTATAGTGATGTCGTTTCCAGTCTATGATAAACTTAACAGGCAAATTGTTATCATCAAAGTCACCACAGGTATCCCGGCAGGTAGTTTTCACATGTTGGGTTATTGATATGGTTTGATTTGCTTGTCATGTTTTGATTTGTTTCGTATTGCAACTGAGTAGAACATCAAATATGACATATAATGTCTCGAACCCGGGAATTTTTTTTTTTATAAAAAAACAAGCGTTTTATAAATTAGAACGATTAATGAGAAAACATAAAATATGAGAATCAAGAAATCTGTCTTATAGCCTCCTCAAATAACATTTGTTCGTATTTAAATGTCTTGCACCCGGGAAATATTTTTTATAAAAAAACCCGAGCGTTTTATAAATTAAAACGATTAATGAGAAAAAATATAAAATGTGAGTATCGAGAAACAGTGTTGTAGCCTCCTTAAATAAAATAAAAATATACGATTGTTCTGGTCTGATTAGCCTCGTATACTTTATACAACCTTATTTCATAAGTGTGAGGCTAGTTCGTAACAATTGATTAATGTATGTCGATTTGGTCTCTTCAAATCTGCAACTAAAAGAGAATTCAGATATTATATTCCCTGCAAAGTCTCTCTCAGGGCGATAAATGTTTTTTCGCTACAAAGAGAGACTGTAGCAAGCAAAGTCGGCACAATGATTATCAGTGGATACAAAAACATAGTAATCCTTGGATACTTAATTTAGCAGGTTTTCGTCTCGATTAAAGTTATTTGCCACCGCAGTGCACGATAGTTAATTCATGACGATATTAGGTTACCGCTCGTCGTTTTCATCGTTGTTGTGTTTTTGGTTTTAAATCTTACTATTCGCTACTGTAAGACTTGTGTTACTGACTAATATTGCAAGTTTTCTATATATGTATGGTCTATATGACCGGGTTATGACACCTGTTATGTTTATATTGAAATAACGACTCTTAACATAAACAACCCAATATTCACAGTATTGATAGTATTTTATACCAAACAAAAACACTATGTTACACAATGTTATTGTTATGTCGGTCCAACCAATAGAGCTATTCAACAGTAATAATCATCTTACTGTAAGCTATTTATGTCATTAAATATTGGATCTTGTTCATTAAGTTGGTTATTGTCATAATCGATTATTTATTGGTTTGATCTTCTCCTGTATTTTATGGAATACGGACTAACCAATTGTGGTAGCTGTTTAGAAACAAGCTCCCAGGGCGGTCTGCTTATCCTGAAAATGTGGTCAATTAGTTATGCTGCGAACCAGTTCTCAATTTTGCTATTTTTATCTCATTATGCCCTATATAGATGTTTAATTTCATTTGTATTTTGCAATAGAAAGTTTTCTATTGCCCCCAAGGTTCTTCTATTGCTATGATTTATTGAGGTAGTTTTGAAAGCAATCTTTCCGCTGTACAATCTCTTGTACATAACTCGTTACATTGCATGGTGTGGTCACGTGATTACACGTAATTGTGGTAATTGGTACATGAAGAGGATTTTCAGTAGACCATCGTTGCAAGTTCGTTTCCTCAATGAAGAAATCAAACATGGAGTGGGTTTCCATCGCCGAGAAGATCTGGAAAGATGTCAAACACAACGATCCACGGTACCGTCGAGGAAGAATCAGTCTCCCTCTGAAACAGCGCGTGTCCTTCAGTGTCGGCCATGTATTCAGTGATTTATGTTACATCGTATGGTCAACGTACTTGATTATATACTTCAACAAAGTAGTTGGTTTATCCACAGCAAATGCAGGCTATATCTTCATCATTGCACAGTTATGTGATGCTTTCTTAACACCGTTTATCGAGATCGCCATTGAACGATGTTTTCCTAATTTCAAACCTGCGTATGGTAGAAAGAAAGTGTTCCATCTTGTTGGTACTCTACTATTATTCGTGTCGTGGCCGTTAGTATTTAGTCCATGTTTACTGTGTCATGATAACAGTCCATCCTACGAGTCATCTAAGCTAGGTTACTATGCTGTAGCGGTGGTAGCATTACATGTGGGATGGTCTATTGTACGTATTTCTCATTTGTCTTTGATGCCTGATATCGTCAAGAATCAGGACGAAGTTGCCGAACTTAATTCCATCAGGTAAGAGCCACTCGTCTTGCTAGGGTTTTCTCCGTGATTTTAACAGAAATTCAGATTATGTGGGATATAAATTAACAAGGGATTTGTTAAAATGAAAAAAGAAAAAAAATCCTTAATAATCTTTTAAGTTAAACGTTAGTTTTTGTCCCCTCAATGGTACTGGTAAATCACTTTTGAGTCTGACCTGAAACATTTCTATGAAATATTATTATTACCATTATTGCTTCGTTATTAACTTCCACATAGCTTTTATCCATTTGTAAATTACTATAATTCCTATTTACTCCATTTCTTTATTTATTCCAGTACATACAAATCACAATTCACATCTTTGATGTGCGAAGATATTGTTTAATAAAATGCATTATTATAGTATATAACTGAGTTATTGTCGGTCTGACCAGTTAAAACGTTTGTAGTTTTAGGAAATTTATGTCTTTACATGGAGGCAAATCTATCCGGATAAATATTGTATTTCAAAGGGTTTTTACGTGCCTCATATGAAATCCTGTTTTTTTCGTGACTGAAGCTAATGACTTGCTATCTTGTTATTACTCTCTAATTGGCTCTCGCAGTTAAATGAATAGAAACTTTAATCAACATTTAATAACATTGATACTCTTTAAGATAATGGACATCGTAATGGTCATGCTGAGCATGTGAACCATAGGCCTAAGGCGCATTTTGCGGCCTGGAGCGAGTTGTGTCCTGTGCTTGGGATCGTTACATAGCGACGCCATTTTTGCTTTTGTTGCGTCTCATGTAACAATCCCAGACTCCTTTGCGGGACTCGTGCCAGGCCCATTTCCATTCAGGGTCAGTAGTTATCGATGTAACAGCTCGATAAATGTCATGGAGTCTGTCAACATTTCAAGTAGATACAGATTCCTGAAAAGCTTGTCAGTGATTTTCATTTACAAGTATTCGATTTAGTTTTAGTCAACTAAATGAATTTAGAAAACTGCTTATCAAATATTCAAGAATGTTTTTGATACTCACTACATTGTATTTGTGTTTAGTTTACTAGAGTACAAACACTAAAAGTGTGCAATACTTTGTACTATTTACCACTAAATAGTGTTGATTAAACAATAGAGAACAAAAGAATTTGCATAATTTAGCAGTATTTAGTGGTATTTATGTTGCACACTTTTAGTATTTGTACTCTACTAGTGTTAGTATTGTGATAAAATAAAATGTATGGTGTAATCAAAGTTAATAGAGGGGTATAATTTATGGTGTAGGTCTGGTCTTTCCCTGGCCTGTGGTGTGTTTGTATTCTGTACAATATGGATACTACTGGGTCAAGCTGATGGATGGAGAGTAACGCCTGGACTAGAACAATACTTTACAGTATGTATAACACTCTTTATTATGA
Source organism: Metridium senile (assembly GCA_949775045.1). Classification (NCBI taxonomy): domain Eukaryota; kingdom Metazoa; phylum Cnidaria; class Anthozoa; order Actiniaria; family Metridiidae; genus Metridium; species Metridium senile. The sequence continues at coordinate 65,700,013 of OX459095.1, forward strand.
CAAACTGAGCCAACAACTGAGCCAACAACTGAGCCAACAACTGAGCCAACAACTGAGCCAACAACTGACTCAACAACTGACCCAACAACTGACCCAACAACTGACCCAACAACTGACCCAACAACTGACCCAACAACTGACCCAACAACTGACCCAACAACTGACTCAACAACTGCAGTGTCTAGCAAACGACCACAAAACTGATCTGACAGAAAAACCTTCCAATAATATACAACCAATAGACCAGCAACCTAATTATTAACCATCTGAACGTCCGTCCATCCGTCCCATATAATCCTACATCCAACAATGAAAGACCAACAAATGACAACTGACGAAACAATAAAAAAGACTGCAAAAATAGGTATATGAGTTGATATGTATTTGCGTCTTACTTCAGTGCTGTGGTTAGGTGATAAATCACCCACCCAATTAATTGAACGATCGTAAACAACAACTCATGGACACAAGTAAATACTAGTTGTATTGGTATCAATGTTAAAACTTTTTTGTTTTCTTCCCAGACTCTAAGCCTAGTCATTGTTGGCTTTGGCTTCGTTTTCTCGTTTGTGTTTCACTGGGGAACTAGTGAACCTTGTGTTGCAAGACCACCTCCTCTCTCAAGAACAGACTTCAAAGCCATGCGACGGAAAGCCACTTCACGTGACTTGTACGTCCTTCGCCGATACACTGAGAATAGCATGGAGTTCTTGAGCCAGCAAGCAGACCTTGGTTTGTCGTTACAAACTGTTGATGAGAACGGTCGTTCGTGGCGACAGTGGCTCAATGATCCTGAGTTTTACAAGGTATTGTTTTGAGAAATTCCTAGTATTCAAAACTAGTTTGTTTCAGATAACGTTAAAATCATATCAGTTTTCACGTAGAACAATTACTTGAACTGACGATTAGCAAGAATTATAAGTCATTCTGTGAAGCATAACCGGCCTTCATGAGTACCAGCCTGGTACTGGCATTGGATGCTTGACGAGTTTCGTTTATCAGGGTTCCTGATACTCCTTTTAAAACTCCTTGGAAACTTCTTAGAATTGATTTACGTTTTTAAGGGCACTTGAAAAGCCCTTGAATATTAGAAAATCAGCAAAAACTCACAAACTCCTTAATCCTAGCTAAAGTAGGGTAAAAATTCTAGTATTGCAAATTAAAAATTTAAATAAAATTTGTTCATTCTGTGCGACGTTAACATAGTCTAACAATGACAGGGATATCATTTATATATCAAAGTTGTCGCAAAAAGTTCTTAAAAATTACTTTTTGGTCCTTGAAAATTCCTTGAAAACTCCTTAGCTTTTGTTTACTGCAGACATCAGCACGAACCCTGGTTTATTATTCATGAGATTTGTACTTCCTCTTGAGAATAGCTGACACATTCAGGTTGTTTTTGCTTGAATTTTTTCACACCTTACAACAAAAAAGCGCAATACCGGAAGAGACAAAGATTCGGTCAGGCTAAACCTCAATCCCATGCATTTTTGTCTTTGGTACAGACGCTAAACGGTTAATACGAGGGAACTCGAGACTATTTCACAAAAGGCAGAGCATTGAGGTAGCTGTAGTGTGTGGACTACAGTAAAACCCCGCGTATAAAAACCTAAAATTTAAGAACCTGTCAGGCTGAATTTTTCACTTGTTTTTTTTTTTTCTAAAAAAGAGAGCCATGTGCAAAAGCATTGACTGGCCTGTATGTATATACAATAGGAAGAAAGGTGTTGTAATGATGAACTTAGCGATGCTAATAGAACCTAGATAGCCTGATCAGTTCAAGTTAAGCACCATTTATATATAAAGAACCTGTTCAGGCTGACTTGGAAAAATCTAGGTTCTTATACGCGGGGTTTTACTATATTGTTTATAAAGAGTGTACTTATTTTTCAGTTGGCTATCGTGTATACATGCTCACGTGTTGTTATCAACATAGTACAGTTCTACTTCATTCTATACGTCACGGATACTCTACAGTTTAGTAAGGTAAGTCATGATTACCATAGCAACCGTGTATCGCCTCTTTAACAGGCGGCTGCCTGGTGGAGATTTGCATTTTCCTGCGCGCGCAGGAGTCGCACCTTCACGCCTTTCGCCTAAGTCTTTTTCATCACCGTTATCCTGCAATTGAATTGATAGAAACGTCATCAGGCTAAGTCATTTTGGGGCTTGATCACTGTTGCTATAGTCTTCTATCTGCTAGAGGGCGGGAATGGGAAAGGGATGGGAAAGGGATGGGAAAGGGATGGGAAAGGAAGAAAAGGGATCGAATAGGACCTGAACAGGTAGTAACTAATAGTGTGTTTAAATTTGACAGGAATCTATCGCTTACTTTCCTCTGGTACTTCTGATAACTGAACTGTTTGCCAATACTTTTATTAAACACGTAAGGAAAGTAATCGGCAATAAGGTATGATCACATATATGTCTCTGTTTTGATACAAATATCGTAATTCGCTTCCCTGATCATGAAACAATAGAGTCCAGTCGAGGCTGGAGTGGATGAAATTGATGCATTCACACCTGTCTCGCTGGAATCAATTATTTCGTGGTCAGACAAATTCTGAATGAATACCTCAAGGAAAAGTATTACAGTGCGACTACTGAAAACAAACTTCAAAATAAGTAGTTTTTGAGACCAAACAAAAAATTGTAGAGGATTCTCGAAGGCTAAGATGTTTCTTATTCAATCTTGATCTTTTCCGTTCACATATAAATTAAATGAAAATCATTAGAATTTCAAGCAAAAAAAGTTAAACATATATAGAGATTGTATTGTTCATATTCTCGATCGTAATTGGATAATTAGGTTTTGGTGGCCCCGGTTTCACTAGTCGCACTGTAAGGAAAGTATGAATTTATGATTTGGCGCGTCAATAATTCATGGTGTTTTCTTTTCGATAGTGGACATTCTGTGCAGCCGCACTAGTGGTTCTTCAGTCTTGTATTTGGTTCCAACTGCAGTCTCAACATGGAAGAACCTTTGTATTCCTGTCTGCATTCATGATGTGCAGCGGTAGCTCAGTTATGCTGACGACGTCACTGAGCATGTTAACTGACTTGGCCAACAACGATAAGGTAGGTGTTTGTTTCAATATAGCTCAGTTGTCGTAAGCAATAGGTTAATTCTAGGCTGAAATGCTGAAAGGGCATACATCTCAACAATAAAGCCTGGTTTATACTAACGACATAAGCATAAGCAACATACGCAGACTCAGTGAAGCATTTCTAAAATAGGTGTGAGAAAAGACAAATGCGGCTAATTAGCAAAGCCCAACTGAGTCTGCGTATGTTTTTAATTCTGCCAAACACGTTTTTTTTCGTCTTAGGGGCTGTTTATATATGAAGGCGAGTTGTCCCTGCTAGCCGGGATAATGCTATTGTTTTATATATATCCCTAAGGACACAAAACAATAGAGTTATCCCGGACAACTCGCCTTCATATAAACAGCCCCTAATGAGCATAGAACATACGCTATATCAAGGCACTTTTGCACACGCATAGGACTAACGTTCTTATCAATCTATGGGATAGACTAAGAAACACACAAATACATGCAGTATCGAATGCAGTAAACAATTGCTTGTATTCGTTTAGGGATCCAGTGAATTTATCTACTCTGCCTTGGGGTTCTTCGAGAAACTCTTTGTTGGTGTCATTATCATCATAATACAGACCAGTTATCCAAACGTGAACGCAGGGTATGAATAGGCCTTTTATAATTAAGACATGTGTCCTATGTACCAAAATGTCCCACTTATTTCAGGGTATTGTTATTCATAAACGCAATAATGGCAAAGAACAATGTTATGTCAAGTATTGTTTGGTAGGTGTTTTATGGAATGCAATCATTAGTTTGCTTTCTTTTATTTGAATCATATCTGACAAATACAAACTAAACAAACTAAATATTTTTCTACCGGTTTAGAGTTGTTTTCATTCGCCCGTAAACCCGTAATAGGATAGCTGGCGTCTTTAATTCCGCTATTTAACAACGACAAAAATAACAATGCATTTTTATGCTAATATCCATGCTGCTTTCACTGCTCATTATCTTTATCCACGTGCCTTGGTAAGTAGGGCGTCCTCGTACATAGGACATATGTCTTATTTATAAAAGGCCTAATAGATGGAACAAAGTATGCCGACTGATCGATGAATCAGATTCATTGATCAATGATTTAGATTCACAGAGTGATTGACTCTTGACTGACTCACTGACTGACTGACTGACCGGCAGACTGACTGATTGACCGACTGGCCGGCAGACTGACTGACCGACTGGCCGACCGACCGACCGACGGACTGACGGACCGACGGACCGACGGACCGACCGACTGATTGATTGTTTTATTGTTTGTTTCAGGGGTGATTGTCCAGGATGTGCTGATTATGTTCGATTGTTTTTCACCCTTACGCCAGCCGTTGTGACAATTATTGCTCTTGTAATGATCGTCTTTGGGTTTAAGACTACTGTCACAATCTCTTGTACTAATACAGGTATGTACTAACCCCGCTATATCGAACCCCTAGCTGTAAATACCGACCACTAGCTAGTTATAATAAGAGTATGTACTAAGCCCGGTATATCGAACCCCTTGCTGTAAATACCGACCACTAGTTATAGTTATAGTACGTACTAACCCCGGTATATCGAACCTCTAGCTGTAAGTACCGACCACGAGTTATAGTAATAATATGTACTAGCCCCGCTATATCGAGACCCTAGCTGTTAATACCGACCACTAGTTATATGGTTTAGGCCTCCCATATACAGCCGAGGTGTTTGCATGAATGTTTCACTAAATTGTCTTTATTTTCCCCTTATCATGTGAGAATCTCCCTTTTCAACTCGGAATACCTTTGGACAACCTTTGTGTAATCGTTGTATATCATGTTTTCGTTGACAGCTAAACGGGAGAATATATACACACAAACTGACAGCCAGCCTGATAGCCAACCTGACAGGCAGCCTGCAGTCCTACCACCATCTGATAGTATCTGGACAGTTAACGAAGAAGATGAGATTGAGAAATCCATCACTGATAGTGTTAATCAGGAATCACCAGCAATTTTACAAGTCAAAAGTAAACAAAGCCAAAGTGCTCCTGTACTGAATCATGATGTAACCACAAAGGCACTGCCCTTGGCTGCTTTATTACCAACTAACGAACTGGCTCAGCAGTTATCAGTCTCATCATCTGCACGTTCCATCACTGCTTCAGACGAAGCTCCCTCAAGGATGGAAATCCTGCCATTACTACAATCGAAACAGTCTTCTACAGCTTCTGTTCAAGTATCGTCTACATCGTTATGTAAAACAATAGATGGGGTTCCTCTAGTGGCTGAAAAAGTATTGGTTTTCTCGTATGATTCGTTTGTAGCTGGTGGGATCTCGGCCCAGTCTTCGTTACCTGAATTAACTGATAAACTAACTGAAGAACTGGAGTCTAAAGAACCCGATTATAATCGAGTTAGTTTACTTCGTTCTACAGAGTTATAAATTTGGATAATTTTTCTGCACGCAATATTCGTTACCTGAACTAATTGTTAATTAGCTTATTATAATTAGTTTATTTTGATTAGTCTATTATCGTTAAAACGATAAGATAAGTAACAGTTAAACGTGCAGCCCAATGGTGAGAGATGTCTTCGTATACAATCAAGTGTCCGCCGACCGGGCGGAGGGGGACTGCCTTTGTCCAAGTTGTCGTATTGACCCCTAAAAGGTGCGCGCGCATAAATTAATTGTTAAAACCTTGTTGATTTTAACCCCTAAAAAGTACGACTGTGCTATGTCCTTGGCAGTTAATCTTATTTTTAGTAACAAAACCAGAAATCATGTTACGTATTGACTTTTGAACCAGAGCCCCACAGGAAATACAATTCAACCTTAAAAGGGGCGCCGAACACCACTTGGACAAAGGGAGCACCCCTCGGGCGTCGTTGCTTTCTGCAGATTAGTGATGTTAAACACAAAGAAAACTAGAAAAACAAAATGAACGTTTGTAACTACTTCGCTGATTTGTTACACTGATTGCAATACCATGAAATATATTAATTTATTAAATATCTGGTTTATGCTTTGACAGTATCGGTAACACAACTTTCTATTTCCTCTTCCCCCAGAAGAAACGCTTGCTATGCAGGGTAGCCTATACTCTTTTTCTTCTTTGGGCTTCCTTTGTAACGATTTATTTCAATTGTATCCAGTTTCCCTCTCCGCTCTTCCACTTTCCTAAACAGGAATCCCACGAGAGTGGTGGCTGCGCACTTAAGACGCAACTGATGGTCAACATATGAATACACCGAGTCGTTAAATGGCAAACAATAATCGACAAAACCTATTTTCTTGACTGGCTCTCCTCTCATACATGTGAAAACTTTATTGTTTTTGGCGCGAAAGCGAGGTTAACCCATCAAGAGCAATCATGCCTCGATTTCACTTTGGAATAGAACAGTGTTTTCACATGTATGAGAGGCTAGCCAGCCAAGAACAATAATATATTAATAACAGGGATTGGCGCACATGTATTGAACACATGTAAAAATGTGCAAATTTTATCAGTTTTGCATAAAAATAATTTTTGTTTATAATAATAATAATCAATCTTTATTCAGTAAAGCCTATATCACATACGTGTTTTACAGTAGGGTCCGTATAATATAATACATGCATGGGCGCTTTGACTGAGAATGGAATTGATCTTCTATTGTTCAAATTCGAGATACCGATTGAGCACTCATAAATTCCATATCTCACCGTGCCCGTGTGTTATCAGTCTCCATTTATTCATATTGGCCATAATTTTTCGATTTTGTGTATACATTGTATTTTACTAAAATTGAAAGTCTATTATTTATAACTTACTGATATCGTGAATTATCAAAATAAACTAAATCTCTTATTGTTTTCCTATTTCATTTTTTTCATTATTTCGGTAATATTATCAGAACGTAATAATAATAATTATAATAGCGCTTGACAAATTTACAGTTATGAATATGTGAAGGATTTATCGGACTGCTGTAAACCAGATATTACATTAATTACAGAAACTGCAAGCATTCGTTATATATTTGCCGCTAGTCAAAGGTTTATTTATTTATAATTCTTTTAGAAAAATATGTTTACAAATGTAATCTTTAATTTCTTCGGATACTCTTTCACCGGCTCAGTTACTCCGCGGTTGTTTCAGATATGACACTAAAAAAAAGAAATGTTTGTTTTTCTAATGTCGCTGACAAAACGAGTTTTAAATATTATTTTTGATAACCGTCGACTAAAAGAATTGCGTGATGTTGGTGTATTAACAGGTAAGCATATGAAGGCACTCAACCACAATAATAAGGCGACCTGTGATGTTACAGATCAAAATCAGTTTCTGTAAAAACAATATATAGAAGAAATAAATTGAAAAAACATTTCGGTAAAAATTTAATATCAAAGTTGAAGAGAAAAATAAGATATTGTTTTGAATCAGAATTAAATTTAAGTTATAAAGAAAAGGGTGTTGAAAGGTCTGATATATCACATGAGACAGCGTGATGGGTGGAAAATAATGAAACCGCTGTTGCTTTGAACACGTGAACAACATGTGACGGACGTTCAGAGGCTCCGACGAAAAATCCAGAAAACGGTACGAAAAAACCCAACTAATTTCATCGTTTTAGACCTCGAAATAAACAATATTTTACATGTAGATAAAGTGGAGAGTTTTATCGCTGATATCGCTGTCTTGTCAGATGTTCTGGTGGCGTTCTTGGTTCCCTAGCAAGCTGTTTCGCTTCATTGTTCTTATGCTAATTATAGCGCGTGACTTTGTGACGTCAGTTTCTATGTGTAATTATCCGTGACGCGAACAATGATGGAGGGAGGGGAGGTACATATACCATTTCAAAAAGATGGTATTATATTCGTCTTACGAGATTTGTCTTCATTTTCGAATATCAAAACTTTAAAATGTACAAATTTATATTATTTAAAGAGCTACGTGTATCTTACATAGTCTAATCATCTGATAATATTTTTATCTATAAGAGAGAATACTACCCCTCCCACGGTAAGAGAGTTTCGACATGTGTTCGCTTGCAATAACAAGGGAATCTGACGAAATCATATGACAAGCGAGCGACTCTTTTGTACTGAATTTCGCCAGGGGTTTTTCCTAACGATCGATTGATTCTGCTCTATTTCTCGGCGAGATTGATCCAGGCAAGTTCATTTAGATTAGCCGGGTTAGTCTAGGAGCTTTTTCGTGTAGATTTGAATGTTTTTAGTGCGCGAAGCGAGCTTATAGCCTAGAAACTTACGTGATCCGAGCAAATTATACATGCAGAACATCAATAACAATCCAAGGAAAGCACATTACGGTTGACTTATCGAAAACCCGATCTTATCCAAGCTGGTTTAGTCTACCAAGTTATATAGGTAGGTCGAAATTTTCCTTCTAGAAGTCATGATAAGTAGTAAAAATATTTTTAGCCCTGATCAAATTATCCTTCATATTTTATCCTTCAAAGTATCAATCGAAACTGAACGGGTCAAAGTCCATGATTCGAACCTGTAAGTTGTTATTAATGTATTTAGTGTTTTTATTGCTGAGGTATGGTAAAAAAACTCCTTTCAAGTTAGTCTTTCTTTGTGTAATGTGGTATCTATGATCAGCTGTCAATAATTCCCGTATTTGGCTTTCAGCGCTCAAATTTCTTTAAAACTGTCAATTATTAACTCAAAGATCTTTTACATACTTCCCTCCAAGGTGAACACACAGTTCTGAGCAAGGATGGAGAGTTGCTTGTCTTTTCTTCAGCCTCTCAACCAAGTCTTAATGACCAAATGCCTTGGACGTAACAAGAACAAAAAGAAAGATAAAACCCCTGTCAAACAGAAGATTTGCTACGGTGTTGGACATGTTTTCAACGACTTATGTATTCAAGCCTGGTTTAGTTATATCATAATTTATTTTACCAAAGTTGTTAAACTTAGTTCAGTACATGTAGGTTATCTCTTTCTTGTTTCACAAATAATGGACGCAATTTCAACACCATTCATCGGCTATGCTTGTGATAAACAAATCTCGAAAAGAGTCGGTGAACGCTTTGGTAACAAGAAGATCTGGCATTTATTTGGTAGTGCTGGTATGGCTTTGATATGGCCATTCTTGTACTCTAGATGTCTACTGTGCAACGAGGGGTCCGAAGGTTGGGTAGTTGTCACATATTACGGGATATTAACTGCTTTATTCAGCTTCTTTTGGCCAATGGTTGAGATTAGTCATTTATCTTTGATGCCCCACGTTGCAAGACGCGCAAAGGACGCATTGGAGTTGGGAGCAATAAGGTAAGCAACGCTTTACTAAACAAATATTCTAAAACAACTACGTTCTTTTTAAATAATTCAAAAACCTTTGAACTCGATATAGTTTGTACAAAGAACATTTTTGGGATCTTTGGACAACAATTACGCAATAGAAACCTAAAGCCACAATTTCTATTGAGTATTTTAAACTAATTCTCAAAAATTTATAGACTCAGTTTAGAATCTTTCAACAAAAGCATGCTACACTTCATGTATCAAACAGGGAATCGCAACTACAAAAATAGGTTTACTTTGAAAGTAAAACTCGTGACCCTGTGCTTGTGGGGTTATCTGGCGCTCTCATTATATTCATAATACTCTCATTATATTCATAATAATGCCGTTACATAGTTGTTTATTTGCCAAATAATACTATTTTATACCTCAAACAAACTGAGCATTCAAGGGTTAAATTACAATGAGGACACTTAAACCGTGAACACTTTGAGGTTTTTTTGTTACTTTTTTAAACCCACATCCTATGAGTAAATAGATTAGATATAAGATTTATTATGAACACTTAGTGTATTTGAATTCACGGCTTCACTTCAAAACTTCAAGAAGTAGAAGTTTCAGAAAATTTTAAGTGTTGTTGTTTTTTAATGAATTTCTACTTGCTTATTTATGCTGACATTGTAAAGCGTTGTTGAGCCTTGTGAAATTACGCTATATAAATTATACATTATTATTATCCTAGCTGTAATACAAGTATTAAACAGTGGTATTGCCCATGTGGTCTTTCGGAGTTTGATCGCATGCAGTGCTGAGAGAAAGGTTCTCTGTAGGTTATACACCATGAAGTAAAACCATCAGTGTAGAATTATGTCTTTGTTTGCCTAAATCTGTCTTTTGTCTTCAAAACGATTACTTTTGTTATAGCAAGTCATATTAATTTGTACATCACTCTGAGACCCCGGCTACACGGATCCGGATACTTTTGAAACCGCATACTTTTTGATGCGAATCGGCCTAAATTATACTTTTTGAAATATTTCTTTAACAAGCTACGCAAAACATGCTGTAAGCCGCGTTTTTTGTTAATTTATAACAAATTAATTTATTTATAACATGTTGATTTATAACGCATTCTGATCGTGCTTAACTCTGCCAACGTAATTAAATTTGCACAGTGATTTTATAATCTCGCGAAAACATTTGCATTGTGCTTATAAAAATACTCATAAAATGAGCCAAAGCGGTTATTAGGGACGGTTTTCTATTCATATATATATAGGTTTATTACTTGAAGCTAGTATTAAATGCTAACCTCTCCTCTGCGCAATTAAGAATTAAAACACCAACTTGTGAATACGTATTTTTGAAATGAAAACTGTTCATGTTGTTGTCGGGGCCGAGGGTTTATATTACTACATGTTCTAACCCGCACTTCCTGTGTTAAGTGTACTTTGTGGAAGAGAAGGAAAAGATTGAATATACTGCCAAAAGCTAAGCCTTCTTGGTACTTTCGTACTTGTATTTCCTTTAATAGATCTAACTTTTTGTTCCTGTTGTTTTGGTATTTTGTTCGATAGCTTTGTTTCTATTTATTGTCCTTCGTGCTTTCTTTCATTTCTTACCATGGGTTTTTATCCATTCATTTCTATTTCTTCCTTTTCCCTTTCCCTATTTATCCAGTTTTATCTCTTCAACTATAACTCGTTTTACCTTCATTCTCAGCGCTTTGTTTATTTTTCACTCTCATCAATTTTCGACTTTTTCATTTCTTTCCTGTTTGTTTTTATTTTCGTGTTTTTCACTCTTTCGTAAGCGACCACCCTCGGACCAGAAGAAAGTGGTCGCTTATGGGAGATGGTCGCTTTACGAGAACCTTTAACTGACAGGAAGCACAAACCACGAGAACCCTATCAAATGAAGCTCAAACCATGTGTAATTTTTAGCACGTCCGGACACATGTCGACAATTATCAACGAATTTCAAACTGAATTACTGTATATTACCTCTTTGTTTGGCATATTTTTTCTGCCACGGTATCTCTAAAGATGCTTTAGGTATTGGTTTCCAAAAGTCAGCAGTCCAATGACTCTAGATGGTCGCTTACGAGAGAGGAAAAACAATGAAAAAGTCCACAACTTGAATCCAAAAGGTGGTCGCGGTCGCTGACGAGATTGGTCGCTTACGAGAAAGATTTATTATCGAGTTTATATTTGGAAAACAAAACGGGAAATTGAAATAGTGGTCGCTAACGCAAGATGGTCGCTGACGAGAGTGGTCGCTGACGAGAGAGATTTATTATTGAATTTATATGGGAAACAAAACGGGAATTTGTGGTCGCTTACGGGAGATGGTCGCTGACGAGAGTGGTCGATGACGAGAGAGATTTATTATCGAATTTATATGGGAAACAAAACGGGAATTTGTGGTCGCTTACGGGAGATGGTCGCTTACGGGAGATGGTCGCTGACGAGAGTGGTCGTTCAGAGAGAGTCAACTGTGTTAACAAAATAAAATCCTTAGCCACCCACTAGGGTCAAGGTGATCAAAACCTTTTCCGGCATCGTAACTATTTTAATCCCGCATTAGGATTTGTTTCGGCGCATTTCGTCTTAATGAATCTGCAGCGTTCACGTACCCCTACCATCGCTTACGAAAGAGCCTATCATCTTACATTCTTTTGCAATGACGTCAACAATAATTCTTACATACGCGTATACAGTCATTCCTAACCCCTCTCCCCCGTGGGATGGTTATTCTACATCATTGAGCACAATAATAAACGTTGTTCGAAGTGAAAAGTGGAGTGCATTAATATTAGACATGATTAGAGGATTTCCTCGTCTTTCTTGCAATACCGGATTTGTCTGTGTGACGTCATTTCCATTAGCTGACATTGCTATTCCGGGGAATATCATTACGGCTTAAAAATGGCGGCACTTTGAGGTTGGTACCCACAGAGACTGACGGAGAACAGTAAGCTACTTTATAAAGTAGTTGATATAAACTGATCGCGCTCTCTGATTTGTTAAGCAGCGTTCTCCATCACTCAGTAGAGCACAATAAGATTTCGGTGTTTTTTTTTTTATTTCAGCTTCTGAATATTTTATTTCAAATACTTAGAAAACTTGGCAGCGCAGTCGAGCTATAGTACACTTGGGAATCTTAAGAATACTCGAGAGGCTAGGCGTCCTTTTTTCGTTTTCTTAAAGTCTCTGCGTGCTCTAAAACTGGATATACCTGTTTTCTGTGTCTTCTATACAAATGTTCATGTTTTATTGTACACAATGCTTGTACATTTGAATAAACGAACACTGAAAAATATATCCTACATTTTCTCCGTTAAACAATGTGCGTCAATTTCGCCACATTATTTCTTGAATATTCTAGTTCTTTGATCGGCAAAGACTCGCTTCGCGTGAGGGCGCGGGTTTTGCGGTTTCTATCATAAACGAAATGTAGACTAAGGTTTTTTTTGCTTCATAAATCCCACTTGATAATTTATTAAACATGTTCATAATCTGAACGGCAAGTCTATTAGTTTTCACGTACGTTTTATGATATTAATAAAAATAGTATTCGTGAAAAAACAACAATAAGACTTTCTACATGATTATGATTTTTATTGTATTTGCCTTATGAAGTATTATATTATATTAGTGAGTATTTAAGGCAATCAAAAAACGAGTACTTAAAAAAAAGATCACTAAAAAACGTGCTTCTTATTATTGTATAAACCTTATAAAGAATTATATTATATTAGAGTATTTATGACGATCAAAAACGAGTACTAAACAAACCGATGATATCACAGACGTGTTCAGTCATACCCATGTCGTGGTTCGTGTTTCTTGACTATCAGGTTTTAGTCCAGTTTACGATAAATACATAATTGACGTTCACTTCAATGCTATTTTTACTGATCATCAATCAATTTGCAAACTATCATAATTATAGTTTAGTTAGTTTATTTGAGTTAAAAAAAATACGCAATTAATGAATACAAACAATTATAAGATACTGTGCTGACTCAAATCTGAACCCGTTTTATGTTGCGGCAAAACGATCGTCTACAGTCTCAGCACGCAATGTTTGACCTCCCCTACAGTCGTGTTTGTTTTTGATGCTGAAACTTTATATGCGTCAAGACACGAATATTCATTCTAGAATTTATTTCACCGATAATTATAATGACAATGATGACAATGCATGATGATAAAATAATAATTAATATTTATATAGCGCTCATAGCTGGGAAAATGGAACTGGGACTGGGATTTACAAATAAAAGAACAATAGAAAATGGGAATGGGATTGAAAACTTGAGCATACACTGCAAAAACGGCTGAGTAGATTAACACAGTATACTGCGTTAATCATGCATTCAGGATAACACTTTATAGTGAGTAAACCCAACTCATTATTGAGAGTAAACATAAATGTAGATGTGCCATTGAGTACAATGTACTCAATATATTGAGTTTAATCTCACTTTTACTCACTATAGTTGGGTTAACTCACTATAGAGTTGGGTTTACTCACTATATAGTGTTATCCTGAATGCATGATTAACGCAATATACTGTGTTGTATCTACTCAGCCGTTTTTGCAGTGTAACTGATGGGATTATGTGATTTTTGACTGGGATTTGGTCCAATTATAAACTGGGAAATGGGATTCGGACCCCCCCTTTAGGACCCTCTTTCCAGTTCTGTCTTTGCATCACTTTATATATTGATTGTTTTTGTATATTTTCAGGTCTGCTCTTAAACTAGGATGTGGTGTTTACATTTATATCATAACGTGGATATTATTAGGACAAGAGAATAGTGAAACTATCAATGAGAATACTCAAAAAGCTTTCACGGTAAGAATACTATTATCCATTCAACAGTGATTAAATAATGTACGCGGGGACTGGGAAGGAAAACTAGCTGTTGTATGCATATACTACCTATTTCACTACTCATGACATCAAACCTTCTGAATGTCATATCTCCCATTGTCATCTACTTGTCATAATAGTTATCATGATAATTATTTGTCATCAGATTTCTATCATAATCATGTTTCGTCTTCGTCATTTTCAACCTAATGATAGTCGTCATCATCATCATCATCAGCATCACCTTCCTCCTCCTCCTCCTCATCATGATAATCACCATCATAGATGTCTTCATCATAACCATAACCATCATCATTGTTGACGTCCGCAGCATACTCTTTCACTGCATCGATTTCTCAGTTATCTGATTAAGTTTTAATCTTTTGCATGTTACAGTATCAAACTATCATCGTTATAATTACTGGGGGATTCTTTGCTATTATATTCCACTGGGGAGTAGACGAAGTGGGAAGACATCGACCATCTAGAAGAGGTAAGATAACGTCTTTTCGAGAACAATTCCCCTGTATCATATATCCACGGCCAGCCAAATTTGTAATGTCAAATTAGCGCTGAACGACTCGATCAATCGATCTGTTTACGTCAAGTAAAATCTTCGCCTTATTATAGTGCGCTAATCGGTACGCCCTTTTATGTTATTATGTAGTTCAGCCTGTTTACCATGTGGGTTAAATTTTTATAACATGCTTACTTACGTAGATTTGTTAGTTGTGATAGCGGTACGTTGCGCGCATGCTCACAAGACACTAATTTTGTCATAATCGTTTTGTAGAAGAAGTATGTATACAAGACAAACCACCAGCAACAAAGGACCTAGAAAAACAAAGACTCCAAGAACAAGAACAAGAACAGCATTTAGAAATCGTTTCGTTAGATACAAGTCATCACCAACTGCGTCCAAAAACATTTAAACAGTGGTTAAAAACACCGGACTTGTATGTGGTAAGTGAACAACTGTGTTAGAATACAACAAATACAGAGAGACCCCTGCAAAACTGTCGTTTGAAACGTTGTCGTAGAAATTGAAGTTCAATCGATTAAAGTGTTGGCAGAGAAAGAATGAGGAAGACCTTGCCAGAGACCAGGAATTTGACTCCAGTATATTGCTTTGAAGTATAAAAAGTGGCGTTTGCAATACAAAGGACATGATTCGTACTACACATGACTATACATGAGAATTAGTGTATTAGTAAAAGTTGTATTTCAATTAGCCTTTTCCATATCGAGCAAGGGACTATAGAACCAAGTTTTTCAAAATTGATTTAATTCAAAAATAAACCCCTTCACAGGGAAGAACAAATACAAATTAGTAAAAATTGAAAGTTGGAACAAGTTTGTGCAAATTGCAACGAAATTATGGTATTTTAATTTTTTTATGAAAATTCAAAGAATGTATGGTTTGGAAGGACGTTTTGGAAGGACACCATACATTTCTCTGTAATTTTGTCAGAGTTTGTATGCTCATAATGTTTTTTCGATTTAGCCAAACGTTCTGAAACTTGGTCAATAACTCTCTTTGGTCAGTAACTCTCCCATGAGACGGGGTTATTTTTTCTAGAACCATAATCAAATTAGTTTTTCACACTCGTACCCAGTCTCTTGCTCGATATGAAAAAGGCGAATGTCTGTGCTGCATAGTCTGCAGTTTGACTATCTACCTTATTATATTTGACCTCTGCCGCACGGTACCCCTAAAAATATCAAAGAGTTTGTGTGTTTACCATACTGATTCTGTGTTTTGTTTTTTCAGATGATGTTGATTTATATGACAACACAGAATGTTCTTAATCTGGTACAGTCGTACTTTCCTCTTTATCTTACACAAGTTATGCAGTTTCCTAAGGTGGGTTGTCTTTCGTATTAAACACTAATAAGAAACGTTTCTTTCCTCTCCTTATAACGATTTATATACCTATTTCAAAAACGATTGTCAAACCTTGGTCAGTTATTACATGACACATAGTTAGGATTTCTTATTTGTTTTTACCAATACATTATGATAAAAATACAAATTCGTTTGACTCTGACCTGATTTTGGTTAAATTTATTTAGACGTTTCGATCTACACTTGACCTTCATCAGTGATCGTTACAAACTGAGTGATTCGTTATAATGTGATCCTGGCTGCAAATTCAACATTTTAAATACATAATGATGTTTTTAGATAATTCTACAATTAGAAGCGAAATATTGTTTTTTTAGAGATAAGGGACTCTTATACACAATATTCCCGAATCGAAACCATTCTATAACTATTTTATGCATGCCATGGATACCGACATGAAGCCACACTGACAATACGTTCTATGCATGAGACATGTTTGAGATGCATTCCGAATACGTAAAAGGTTGATCTACATTTGTGTACTGATATTGTTGTCGTTATTTGTTACAGGAAGCAATTGCCTACTTTCCTCTTATCATCCTCATCTGTGGGATTATCGCAAGTTTTACTGTCAAACTGTTAACAAGGAAGTTCTCCAACCGAGTAAGTCTTTCTCGGCTATAATATTGTAAACTGTTGTTCAATAGTAAATTACATTCTCGTTTGATAGTCCTTGTCAGCTTCACTACAATCGTCCCAATTAGCCACAGGCTTATCAGTTAGTTGACAATACGCAGATATCAGTATATTCATTTTGCAAAATCTTATTTATGTATATTTTTTTATTATTGGCTTATTATCTTCATTATCATCATCATCATTTTCATTATTATCATCATCATTATCATCATCATCATTATCATCATCATCATCATCATCATCATCATCATCATCATCATCATCATCATCATCATCATCATCGTCATCACTGATCATCATCATCATCATCATCATCATTGGGGCGTGATGGTCTAGTGGTCAGTGGATCGGATTCTGGGCCTACTGGTCTGGGTTCGATTCCCGGCCCGGGCGATTGCGTTGTGTCCTTGGGCAAGACACTTTACTCTCTATGTGCCTCGTCTTCTCGGACAACAGTCAGGCCTCGGAGGCATTCACTAACAACACTCATGATTGTAAACTGCTGGTTTTCAGCAGTCCGATAAGTCCTCCATATACACATTAGTAGATTGTAAAGCGCTATGAGCTATTCTAGATATATAGCGCTATATAAATGAGGCATATTATCAACCCTAATCATCATCATGTGTAGAATGCCAATTAAGGGTCGGTACTCTTTTCTGTATTTTCCAGGTTTTGTATTGTTTTTCTGCTGTTATAACTATCGGCTCTGCTGCCTGGTTTTTCTTTACACCTTTGGAATCCAGAAACGCAATATACGCGCCCACGGTCATTATGGGATGCGGTATGTCGGTAATGGTTGTGACGTCACTTGCTTTGGTAGCTGATCTTATTGGTGATGATAAGGTGAGCCTATCAGATGTCAATCAATCAGTCAATCAACGAATCAATCAATCAATCAACCAATCAATCAACCAATCAGTCAATCAACCAACCAATCAGTCAATCAACCAATCAGTCAATCAACCAATCAGTCAATCAATCAACCAATCAATCAATCAATCAATCAACCAATCAGTCAATCAATCAACCAATCAATCAATCAATCAACCAATCAGTCAATCAACCAATCAGTCAATCAATCAACCAATCAATCAATCAACCAATCAGTCAATCAACCAATCAGTCAATCAATCAATCAATCAGTCAATCAGTCAATCAATCAACCAATCAATCAACCAATCAGTCAATCAACCAATCAGTCAATCAATCAACCAATCAATCAATCAATCAACCAATCAGTCAATCAATCAATCAATCAATCAATCAATTGTTTAATCAATCGGTCAATCAATCAATCAATTGCAATCAATTGCAATCAATCACTCAATCAATTGCAACCAATCAATCAATTAATCAATCAATCGTTTAATCAATCAATCAATCAATCAATCAATCGTTTAATCAATCGGTCAATCAACCAATCAGCCAATCATCAATCAATCAATCAATCGTTTAATCAATCGGTCAATCAACCAATCAGCCAATCATCAATCAATCATTAAATCAATCAATCAATCAATTAATCAATCAATCGTTTAATCAATCGGTCAATCAATCAGTCAATCAATCAACCAATCAGTCAATCAGTCAATTTATCATTCAATCAATCATTCAGTCAGTCAATCACTCGATACATCCATCAATCCATGAATCAGATAATCAGTCATTTGATCAATACATTTGCGTCTCAATAAGCCTTGTTGTCTTACTTATTGTAATGTTTTATGTACACAGCATTCTAGTGGAATGATTTATTCAGCAATGGCATTCGTTGACAAGCTTTCTCTGGGACTAATTGTCTTAGGTTTACAAGAAACTTATCCAGCAGGACAAGAGTAAGTAACGTGGTGTTGAAACAATGCATTTTCACATCGTCATTAATCATATTTACAGACCGCTGTTTAAGGCGCACACTGCAGCCACGCTGCTTACAATCATGGCGGATCGGTAGATAGCATGTATTAGTATGAACAACCTTAACTACTAACGGTAAACGGTATATACCTGTGTAAGACAAATTACTAACAGAATAATGCTAATTAAAATTGCACTGATAGTATTAATGTTTCACGGATGTACGGTTTAGCAATTAATGCCAATTATGATTCTTGATGTGATGTATGCAGTTATAAAGATTGTCACAACACTGGAGAAGTGTTAAGAATCACGTGCAGTCCGCTTTGTGCGCGTAGTGCTTCTCTTAACACTTCTTTCGCGCGCGTGCTGCCACATTTTCTATTTATTTAACCTTTATTGGATTATAATGTTTATTATTAATGATTATTATTATTAATTAATGATGTTTGTTTTTGTTGATAGGAATAACTTAGATTGTCTGGAATGTAGTGA
Organism: Metridium senile; assembly: GCA_949775045.1. Lineage (NCBI taxonomy): Eukaryota > Metazoa > Cnidaria > Anthozoa > Actiniaria > Metridiidae > Metridium > Metridium senile. Next base: position 65,719,109 of record OX459095.1, read on the forward strand.
ACACGTGCGATTGTCTTTTGCCGTTATACCTGGAATAGAGGCTTTGCTAGGATTTGTACTGGTCGCGTTCTTCTATAAGCGAACACCATTTCAAAACTTAAGGAAAAACAGTAGCAGGAGCCCCGACGCTAGTAAGTGACACCACTGTAGTAATAGACCAGCTGTTTCATGTAATCTAGCACCGCTGTGCAATTTGACCAAAGGCGCATTTGCACAGGGATAGCCTCAATTCAGAGCAAATTCAAATGTGTTTTCTATTGTTCAGCGATAACATTTTTTTGCGCTTAGGATTTATGATATTTTGACAACAAATCGAGGCTTATTATGTGCAAATACACCCTTTGTCAAATAGTACAGCGGTGATAAAAAAGAAACTGAAAGTGTCTTAAATGGGGGAAAAAAAATGTATTGAAACTACGGCGATCATTTAAATAACATAACAGATCTACCAATAACCATGTGTGCAATTAAGCGACACTAATAGTAGCACTGAGATAGCCCGATATGATACAGTATTGATTGCAATAAACCTGTGTAAGAAAATGTAAAATGTTGCTATTTGTAAGAGATGAAGAGAGGTAGATGCTACGCGTTGATTAGATTGACGTATGTTCATTAACAGAAAGCATAAACCTTTAGTCAAACTAAATAGCACAATATATTGTATTAAAAATGCCCTCATTTTTATTATTATTTCTAATCTTTTTCGACTTTCATTATTTGCAGAGTATACACCACCTTCGATCGAACAGCAAGAAAATGAAAAACTTTATGATGAATCCCACTTGGAAAAGCTAGAAACACTGCGATCAACAGATGTCTAACAGAGAACAGCAAAAAACGGACACAACGTTACGCTACGTCATATTTCACGATGTTACGTTACTAGTTGCGTTACTCGCTGCGTCACGTTGATTAACTGGCTACGGATTTTGTGTTAATGACCGCGTACCATCGCGTTACGCTGCTTACGTTTCTCGACCAGCTGCGTAATTTGTTATGCTTCGTTGCGTGACCGGCTGCGTTACGTAATTTGTTATGCTACGTTGCGTGACCGGCTGCGTTACGTAATTTGTTATGCTACGTTGCGTGACCGGCTGCGTTACGTAATTTGTTATGCTACGTTGCGTGACCTGCTGCGTTACTGGCCGCGTCACGACATTTGCAATAAAGACATTTGGGTTTGACATTACGGGAAAAGAATTGATTTTAAAGACATTATCTTACTAAACATATCACGTGTCAGTCATGTGAACAACATGCACAAAAGGAGAAAATTACCAAGTAATGCTTTGCGAAACATTTTTATCATAGCTTTTATTAGATTCAAATTAGTGACATTCGTGAAATACACCAAATCGAAATATGGTGACCTATTTATTGAATATTGCACTTGCTAGCCTCGTGTTTGTGTAGAAATATAATCGGATTTTTAGACGAGTGAGAGGCTAGTTCAATCCTTGATGCTTTAGATAAGTTATCATATTTCGAAATGGTTTATCAAATATTCTTATATTGTAGTTTAGAAACGCAAAGGACTACGGGTAAAAGACCCCGCCATCTTGAATTTGTCGACTTTCTTTTTATCCATTCATGTTTGATATATAGTCAGGGTTGTAGGCCATCAACACGAAATGAAAATCACTACAAAAATACCACATTCGATTTATAAAATTACCTTTTCAAGTTTAGACTCGACTAATTAATAAATAATTACACAAAAAGAAACAAAAATATCAAAGATAATTAACAACGGTGAAAACCTCTTCTATATTATCGTTTATACATTATCTTTTTATAAAACCAACAAAAATAAATCTATATTTTGATTATTATTTAAGCATCATTTATAATGTGGAAATAGGGAAAATAAAATGATAATATCCTTATTACGAATTTATTGTCATTAAAAGTAAATAAAATAATTACGGCCACGTACCTGTTGTTTTGTTATGACTTTTGATATCCAACGCTTGCTGTTGAATGGGCTGTACAAGTTCATTGGTTACTGACAGGCAGAGAAGGAAGTGATTAATATTTGCATCGTACATAAATCTACTGTTTATTCACATGGTTAATTGACATGCTAAGAAGGAAGTCCTTACTCTATGTATCGTATCGTAATTAAAAACATTTAAAAAAGGCGTTTTTTAAATACCCAACCGTTTACCAATTTGTAAGTTATTTATAACTCAATTAAGCTATTGGCAGGCAGGTAGTTTGTTATCGTTGATTAATAACAGCAAATTATCTGTGTTTGACTAATGGAACTGCAATAACTACTTCTGCAGTGTTTAAAAATAATAATGCGATAATAGTAAAGTGTTAGATAAATGTGATATTTTTAACAGGCGAAATTAGACATTTAACACTGAATTTGATTTGGCCTCTCTCAAAGTGTTTTGTGTCTAGAAATAAATCAGTTTTCCCGTAAAACGCTCTTCTCATTTATCTTGCAAACGTTAAACAATAGTTAAATCGTTACAATGACAAATGACCCTCATTAGATGAACTGGAATATTTCGTAATGTTTCTAGAACTGAAAACAATGCTTAGGTGTCTGTCTTAATAGCCAACACCGGCTGTGTTCAAATGAAAGAAAGAAAGTTAGTTTATATAGCAGTAATAGCAGTGGCCATAAAACTGTATTGACAATGATTTAATTTTTCTATTCATGAAAGGTCTACACATTACCACTTCCTCTCTCCGTTGGCTGCTGATTGTGTGATATTTACAAAAAATATATGAGTTTGGTGAGTTTTGGGGTTTTCTAGTCATTAATATTGCATGATCTAAGAACGCTGGAATGTACTATGTTGAGCAGCTCATTGCACTAAACCAACAGCCTTGTATTCTTTCTCAAGTAACTTCTCTTAGTTCGACAATGCGGTGAATTCGTGGCAAGATTGCTTCTCATTATTTCAAACAATGTTTAGTTGCTGATTTTACGGTAATGTGGGTCGTTAAACAGGTGAAATGTCAAATACATCAGAAGACGATAGTGGAACTACACCAAGACATAGCTATTTGAAGTCTTTCAAGCAATGGATTCATTATACAACACCTAATGTTCTGCCACATCTAACATTAACGGCATGGCATTCATACGGGTTCTTGTTCTTCAGACTAGTTGTTGACCTAACTGCTAGCGGTTTTGGCTGGTTGTATTTTATATCTCAGTTATCAAAAGTAGTAACGATAACGCTTGTCAAGTGTTACACGGAAAAACACGATACTACAATCAAAACATGTGGGACTTGGTTTTGTCTCAAGGATAAGTTAACAATTCATCTATTTGGCTCGGTTGGGGTTTTATTTTTTTGGCCATTTTTACTTGCCCCTTGTGTAGGATGCATGGTCAATCCATCAGTTTCTTTGATGGCCATCGCGTACTTTTTCCCGTTTGTATTTTTTTCGTGTTTTTGCACTCTTCTTGGAATGACGGGGTACTATGTAAACACGACGACATTAGTCGTAACAAACCACAGACGGCATCTAGAGAACGTTTTACAAAGGTGAGATGATTTAATCTGAACTAACACATACTATATATACACTGACAATAGAACACTGGAAAATGATAGCGTTTTTAAAACAATATATTATAAACTGTGAAATATTGGGATGCACTAGAAATATATTATTATTATTATTTTTTTATAGCAGTTTTAAGAACAAATAATTTAATAGATTAGTGAAAACGTGGAAACGAACCGAAACACAACAAACAAACGAATGAATAACTGAATGAATGAATGAATGAACAAACAAATGAATGAATGAATAAATGAATGAATGATTGAATAAATATGCAAATAAGTAAATAGATATAATTAATGTTACGAAACCTGGGTGGTTTTTACTACGCTTTAGAGAATACAGTGTTTATTCTATGTTTTTATAACATGATGTAGACTGTTACATAATATTGACACGTGATTTTTGATTGACAGCTTAACACACAAGTCTACTATAGGATTGATTCTTCACTTGGTCACGTGGGTATTTCTAGCTTATAATAAAGGGAGACACATATCGAGTGAGACCCAAAGTGCATTTGGGGTAATTACTACTACTACTACTAATTATTTATAATATATTATAAAATATTTGATATAAATCGCGCGCTCTGATTGGCTGAGAAGCGTTCTCTATAACTCAACAGTGCACGGAGCGTCGATTCGTTTGATTTTAACTACTGAATATTTTATAAAAGAAATAGAAAACTCGGCAGCAGTGCTCTATTGAAGGAATAGAAAACGAGGCAGCGTGCTCTATCGAGTCATAGAGCACGCGGGAATTTTAAGAAGACGAGAGAAGCGTTAGGAGAAGCACGACGCGTAGGTCCCAACGAAATGCAAGCCCATACATTTTCTATAAAATCTACCCGCTTAATACGGCCACTCCGTTTATACGGCCACTTTGGACTGTTCCTTCGGTGGCCGGATTTACGGGGTTCCACTGTACACCAGAAAAAACAAGATACACCAGTCACTAAATGTAATTATTTGTTTAGCCACTTTAAGTTTTTATGTATGTATAATGTACACCTGTAATTTAGTGGAAAAAGATCAATCAAACTCTTTCTTTTGTTATTATCATTCTTAGTACTAAATTAATGTTCTTTTCTGTGGAACAACATTATATAGCGTCATATACTAGCAAGACCAGAATGCTTTGCCTACTATCAGCCGTAAATCATATCCTTTTTCTTGTTTTTACGTAGTGTCAACTTTACGGTCTATATTTGGGTATGATTAGATTGGAAAAATCTAAAATCTTTATTTACTGTGTTTAATATGTTATGTTTTAGAATCAAACTCTATTTATTGTTGTCACTGGATTCCTCACAACTATCTTGTACAACCTAACTTCTTATGATATGAGAATAAAACACAAATCAAGAAGAAAAAGTCAACAGCCAGGTATAGTTACAGGTAAACATGGTTTTATCAAACTTGGTAGCCGTGTCGGTTCTATTGGCCTTCGGTGACATAATGAATCACAGGGGAATGGGACTGACTTTAAAACGCCTGCAAAAATGGGGAATGGGTTTTATTGCTTATCTTCACCCAAAGCCAAAAATAAAATAAATTTACATAGATACAACTTACTCCTATTTTCCACCTCGGAAGCACCCAATCCGTTCCCAGGAAAATCCCAGGAAAGGAAGTTTGGGAAGCACCATTTTTGCGGAAAAAAATGGCAAAACGTTAAAAACTTACATATACATATAGCAAAGTAAATACAAATGCGTTAATTTTTCCAAATAATATTCACAGCTGGAGTAAAAAAGAGCGCTATACGTCATAACAAATGAAATGTCCATGAACAGTTAAAAAGTATTTGGGATCTAATAATGCATGTGCCTGCTATTTGTTTACAGATGAATCAAACGCTTCCACACCTGCGCAGGTCCAAGTATCAAAGTTAAATGACGTTTATAAACTCCAATTTTCATCTCCATGGAAACTACGCTGTCAAGAGCTTACATATTTAGTGGTAGGTATTGAAGGGATGAATGAGCAGGGCAGTCAATCTTAAGAAGAGTGGCGGGAGAAGGAGAGGGAGGAGAAAAATGAGGAGAAGGAGTAGAAGAGGGAGAAAGAGAGAGGAGGAGATGGAGGAGGATAGAGGAGGGGAGGGAGTTTAAGGGAAGTGAAGAGGGAAGGAGGGAAGAAAGGGACGGAGAAGGTCAAGGAAGTAGAAGGGATGCGAGGGAGCGAGGGCGGGAGGAGGTGACGAATTTGATTCGGAGAGGTGTGCGACAATTATATTAAATATTTTCTCCGGTTCTCCCAAAGATTTTTGATGTGGTTATTTATTTCTTTGTAGTCTGTGTTCGTACATGTTCTTAGTACCAATACTTTTAACATCGTGCTGTTACTGCTGCCTGTCTACTTGATAGAGACAATGAAAGCTAACAAGGTAAGTCTATCAACCCAAAGATGATATCTCGTGAGTTGGCTAAAGAAAACACTATTATTTCTATAACTAAAGTTTGGGCATGATTGGTCTTAGACTGTAGCTAATGGGTCCATTAATGCAGCATCTTTTTGTAGAGATAGAGACTGCGCCCTTATGTCTGGGACTAGAAGAGAACTAAAGGTACCTTCCCTAGTTCCCTGCTTCAGCTCACACTCTCAGATGGTAGTGGGTTCATTTATGTAGTATCATTTTGTAGAGACTGCAACATTTTGGTCGGACACAATCCGGAAGACCCAGAATCTGGGTCGTCAGATATGCGCATGCTCAACATTTTCTAACTTCCGGTAACAAAATGGCGAATTTAATTGTCGCTGACGCGTTAACCCAAACTAAACGTAAAATTCGATCCTAAAGAAAACCAAATTGTGGTTATGGTTATAGTTATGTCAAGTGCTCGAAGAAAGTAAATACATTGGAGAGTTTGTTATCTGCTAATAGTCTTTCTGTTCTCAGACATTCCCACGGACCCAACGGTTATCAGTTGTCTGCTGCTAATTACTCGCCAGCCAGTATTTCGCAACTAGCCGTTGGAATGTCTCAGCTCTCGATCAGAACTCTTTTAAAAACTAGACTGAGATTTTACCAACTGATGGATAGCAAATTTCCCAAATTATTATTATTTTTGTCGAATGTACGGCCTCACGGTAAATCTAGTCTGAAACCAAATAAATGCGATCAAAGGTACATTTCTAGTAGACAGTTGTCTCTAGCAACATCAAAACAAAATCGTTGCGTAGAAGGTGTGTATAATTATCGCTGATTGCGCATGTACTTATTTCACCAATCATATTGACGCTGGATTTAAGGCCGACCAGAGCCTTTGATCAGTGAAGCTGAGAAGGGTCTGGGTAAGAGAATGGGGTCCATTCATTTAGTATCTTTTTGTAGCGACTGCAACGTTTCTGAGGAACTGCATGCCATGTGCGGTTCCTTAATAAGCCTTACCTCCTTCTACAAACCGAAAGTTAATTTCTCAGTGCCTCATTTTCTGGAGCACGAAGAAGGAAGTCGTCCTCTTCCCTTTTACTATTACCCCAATAACCCTCTCTAGTATGTAGTTTGTGATTAACTAACCTATTTGTGCTGTAGTTGTCAGTAGCCAATTTTCCTACTGTGGTGTTTGGAGGCTTTTCTATCGGCAGTCTTACAGCCAGGAAGCTTGTCATGACTTATGGATACAGGGTAAGTACAGATAACGTAGGGAACATTTTCAAATAATCATTCGCAGGGTCAATTTCTCGATTGTTTATTAATAAGTTTCGAATTGTTTATTATCAAGTGAAATATAGGATTTAGCCCTCTGGCGGTACACCCCTTTCTAGAACCACGTTGAGTACTGTTTTGACAAATAATAACTATGGTTGTCAAAACTAAACTGATACTAAATATCTTCATGTATTTGTATATCGACGTATAGTCCAACTGAATATATGGTTTGAATAAATTAAACAATTGGCTTTTCTCTTATACGATATGCCAATCAAGAGAAATAGCTACTCACAACGATAAGCTGTACTCATTTACACAACAAATGTTTTTGATTTGGACAGGGATTATATTGTGCATCAGCTGGGTTAACACTGACAGCGGGGATCTGGTTCTTAATCCAGTCCGTCAGCTTGAGCGATCTGCTGTATTTTCCCGCCTTGGCGTTTGGTTTCTGCAGTTGTATTATGATAGTGACATCACATATGATGGTGTTCATGTCCTCTCAAGACCTGGGTTTACATTTTACTGATTCTGATGAATTTGTAAGGGCAATGGACGAACTGTGGAATGGTTTCGTCGTGTTCGTGATAATGCAGGCATTCCCTGACGGACATCATAAGAGGTTAGTTTTTGTATCATAATGGAATCAACCTTTGTTGCCATTTTCTCGACCGGCTTTATTAAATGTTTATTTTAAATCAAACTCATATACCGCAATCATATTTGTATGACGTTTTTTAAAAATAGCGTTATTAAAAATTAAAAATTAAAATGCACAAGTGGAAAATAGTGAGCACTTCCCAGGGGGCTGCCTTAATCCCTTAATTGTTTGCCTTTTCTCCCTTGATGCCCAAAAATAACTGTTCCCCTAAAATGTTTTATCATATTTCCCCCCCTTATTTTGAGTATGATTCCTGTTCCCTGAAAATAAATGCTTCTGTTCCCTTGTTCCCAAAAACCCCTGGGAGAGGCTCAATGGTGTAAATATTATTAAGTTATTTACAGTTTACGTACAGGTTTACGTACAGGTTTACGTACAGGTTTACGTACAGGTTTGTCGGTTAGTGCTTTTGACTTATACAAGCTTCGTGCATATCATTGTTTTTACTACAAGTTATATGTTAGGTGGTGTGTGTTCTTTATATATTAACGGTGTGTCCTTTGTTTATCAGCCATAGTTCTAAACAGACCAGTGACTTTCTTCGTGTTGTGTTGTTTTATGTCCCTGCCATCCATGTCATTGTTGCTGTTATCAAAGTGTTATCCCAACTTGTCCAACACGATGGTGAGTAATCAAGATTATCTTGTAAATCGACACAGTAGAACTGACAATATATAACCTTTTTCTTTACCAAAGACCAATCAGAAAAGAAAGAACGTATTCAGGAGTACGTGAAACGGTTAGAACTGATACGTCATCCAGTTACAGATAACGTAGATAATGGTATGTAGAAAAATACATTCATTATAAAATAGCTGTTTAAAAAACAGCGATTTCAGTGATGACAGGTTTCGGCTTGTATTGGGCAGTAGTAGAATTGGATGGTTATTTGGTTATAATTAATCATGATTTTATGGATTGATGCATAGTTGGTTAATTGGTTGATTGATTGACTGTTTGTTTGTTTGGCATGTATGTTTGTTGACTGGTTGTTTGTTGACTGGTTGGTTGATTGACTGGCTGGTTGTTTTTTTGGCATGTATGTTTGTTGACTGGTTGGTTGATTGACTGGCTGGTTGTTTTTTTGGCATGTATGTTTGTTGACTGGTTGGTTGATTGACTGGCTGTTTGTTTGTTGGCTGGCTGGTTGGTTGGTTGTTTTGCAGGTGTGCTTGTTGACTGGTTGATTGATTGGATGGCTGACTGGTTGGTTTAAGGTGACTTATTGATTGTGTGGTTGATTGTATTATGTATGGATTGATGCATAGTTTGTTAATTGGTTGATTGAGTGGCTGTTTGTTAGTTTGGCATGTGTGCTTGTTGACTTGTTGATTGATTGGGTAGCTGGTTGTTGGTTGATTGGTCGGTCGGTTGGTTTGATTGGATTGATAGTTGCATTGGTTGGTGTGGTTGTTGACGGTTAGTTGGTTGATTAACCCTAACCCTAACCCTAACCCTAAGGGTTGGAACTTTTGTTGGTTAATTGATATGCTGTTATTGGTTGGTTATTTCGTCGGTTGGGGCATTTGATAGGCGGTTATTTTGTATACTTGTGGGTCACTTAGAGGGGCTCCATAGGTCAAGACTCGTGCAACTTTATTTGACTTCATACTGGGTTACTATTCTTTTTTATACAGATGATGAAAAGGGTGTTGGCATTGAACAATCAGATCTTGAAACACTCACCGAATTACCAGCCTCAGATGTATGACTTTAAATCAAAGAGAAATATGTACGATGATTGAACTAGACGTGTGTAGGCTGCGTTAGTGTTTCTATGGAAACAATTGGAGTAAAAGTATACGATAACTAATGGATTGAACTAGACGTTGGCAACGTTAGTGTTTCTATGGAAACAATTGGAGTAAAAGTGTACGATGACCAATAATTGAACTAGACGTGTGTTGGCTGTCTTGGTGTTTCTATGGAAACAATTGGAGTAAAAGTATACGATAACTAATGGATTGAACTAGACGTTGGCAACGTTAGTGTTTCTATGGAAACAATTGATGTAAAAGTGTACGACGACCAATGATTGAACTAGACGTGTTGGCTGCGTAAGTGTTTCTATGGAAACAATTGGAGTAAAAATGTTCGATAACTAATGATTGAACTAGACGTGTGTTGGCTGTCTTGGTGTTTCTATGGAAACAATTGGAGTAAAAGTGTACGATGACTAATGGATTGAACTAGACGTGTTTGGGCTGGAATAAAAATGTACTGGTGCGGTCTGCGTCAATCAACGTTTCTAAAAAGAAATAATTAGAATAGAATTTGTTCAAAATGTGTCATAGTATCTTTTTTATAGAAACGCCCAAAACCTTTTAAAGATTTATCTTATACCTTTAAAACTGAGTTTATTGTACGATCTTAGAATGAAAAATGTGTAATGTTCAACAAATAAATGCTCAAATCTAAATGCCTTTGTACGTAGGTGTGTTTGTCATTATACATCTTTGTTACTTGGTACGTAGTATGATAAATTCATTTTATTGTCACCAAGCTTTCGGACTGCGTAATAAATAAAATAAAATAAATTTATCATACTACGTGGTAGTAACAAAGATTTATAATAAGAAATAAAATTAATGCTCATCTGTCTAGGAGGAAATTAGTCGTTTGTCATGCGAATGTCGAATTGGTGGCCTAGCGGTATGAGCGCTGGCCTTTCACCGCTGTGGTCCAGGTTCGAGTCCCGGCTGGGGCATGGATTATATATGAGTTGAGTTTGTTTGATGTGTTCTTCTCTCCTATGCCACGAGGGGTTTTCTCCGGGTTATCCGGGCGGTTTTCCTCCCTCCGTAAAAATGAACATGTGAGCAGAGTTGTGTGCAAAATATTTAACGTAGAGGTAGTAAGTGTGTGTCTGAGTCTCCCAAATTAGTAGGGCACACGTGTCCAGCTAGAAAGATTGAGACGTTAAAAAAGTGATTTATTTATTTATTTAAACCAACGATGTTGGTTTGACAAACGACCGAACTAATTTTCTTACAAAGATTGTATTGATACAAAGTGATAAACATGTAACATGGATTTTTTTTTAAAGAAAATAACAAAAAAATAACGCATCTAGCTATACATATACTTAGTTATTTAAATTATATATTATACAGTAATTTAGTTATATAAATTATATATTATACATATAAATTTAGCTATATAAATTTATATAAATTATATATTATACAGAAATTTAGTTATATAAATTATATATTATACATATAAATTTAGCTATATAAATCTATATAAATTATATATTATACAGAAATTTAGTTATATAAATTATATATTATACAGAAATTTAGTTATGAAGGAATCTCAAAGTTGTGTTTGTACAAGTTCCTGTGCTTGAGGACCCTTGAGTCTAATTATATAAAATCCTGGAGTTGAAATCATAATGTAAATACAAAAAGACATTACTTTTGCTGGCAATATACCTTAGTTATTACATTATAGATATTGTTAAATATATATTATATATTAGTTAATATTATACGTCGAATTTAGAGAACAAATATTATACCCGTGAAACAAGTAGAGTACAAACACTAAAAGTGTGCAATACTTTGCACTATTTACCACTAAATAGTGCCCGGGGGGGGGGGGTGGGGGGGGGGGGGGGGGTGGGGGGGTACTCCCTTATATTGACTATACAGGGACGTTCCGCCAAATAGGGTATGTTTTTTTTGCCTTGGCGTCTTGAATAGGGTATACAATTTAGCCTCATTTGTCTTAAATTGCCTTACCTAGGGTATACAATTTCCCCCTTGAGTCTTGGGTAGGGTCTACTTTTTACCAATTTGTCTTGAAATAGGGTACATATTTTTAGGATTCTGCTGTCTTAAATAGGGTCAGGGTTTAGAGGTACCAGCGGAACGTCCCCGTCAGAAACTGGATCAAGTCCCCCCCCCCCCGGGAAATAGTGTTGATTAAACAATAGAGAACAATAGAATTAGCATAATTTAGCAGTATTTATGTTGCACACTTTTAATGTTTGTACTCTAGTACTAATAGTACTACATAGTGCTAATTAAACAATAGAATTAGCATAAAACATCACTATTTAGTACTATTTATGTTTCACCCTTTTAATGTTAGCCACGATGAAAGGTATGACCAAGGTATCAGACAGAGGCCTTGTGAGGATAATAGAACTATGGAAAACGAAGTCAAATTAACTATTTGTCAGCGTTCTTAGATAAACTCACTTCGACCTGTAGTGTAGCTCACGTTGTATGAACCCTGCTATGTCTATGTCATTTTGAAGAGGAATTATAAAGTATTTTGACTCCCTTATTTGAAAGAGTTGACTTAATTAAATATATATACATTAATATAAATATATATATATATTAAATTTGGTAATAAATTATGTCATAATTACAAACGAGTGTTGCAGATATCAAGGTCTTTATGTGATTGAGTTCTATCCATTGCAGCTTGACAATGTTCAATGTCGGTGATTTCTTCAATCAAGTAGTTATGTACATCGTCATGTGTTGCTGTCTGTGTTTCAGCGTTTACCATTACAGGACTAGGTGTTGGTTCTTTCTCGTTTTCAATGATGACTTCAAGATGGTTGGTGTGTCGAGGTTCTTCGTCAAGTTGGAATTCTACTGTTTGTGTCTCTGCTTCGGCTGTATGCGCTGTGGAACAGAACAATTAATATTACAACAGTATTCTTAATTCCATCCTAATCATTACATAGCATAGATGAGTATTAAATATCAGTTTTGTCTTTCCATATTTTATAACTATATAACTCCCATTAAGGCTTCTTCCACTGAGATTCACTCCACACATACTAGTTTCCCGCCACAACTACAATCAAACTACACACATGGGGCTGTTCCGCGACACTACCATTACATGCAATATTTACAGCTAATAGTTCCCTTCACAGTTCCCTGCGCCATCTTGAAAGATAGCCGGACCTTTGCATTGAAGCGAGACGAACGTTAAGACTGTAATGCGTCTATCATTGCAGTCTCAACGTTTGTCTCGCATCGATGCAAAGGCTTGGCTACCTTTCAAGATGGCGCAGGGAACTGTGAAGGGGACTATCAGAGTTTTTTCGCATCAATGAATGATACTTACTGATTGGTTTACATTGAATTGTTGCTGGGATGAATAGAATGAATGCAATCAGACCAAAGAAAGCGCTGACACCGGGCGTTAGGGAAAACACGTGATGAATGTAGTCGGGCCATTCTGAGTTATTTGACCTGAAACAGAAACATTTTTTTGTACGTTTAAAACCTTGATGATTTGATAGCATATATACTTTCTGATCAAAACAATAGGTCAGTCAGTCAGTCAGTCAATCATTCACTAGTCATTCAGTCAGTCAGTCAGTCAGTCAATCAGTCAGTCAGTAAGTCAGCAGTCAGCTGTTGATATTTACCCTGACGCTTTCGGTGAATATTCCTGAAGTAGAAAAAACAAAACTCCAAATACAATCTTACATAGAACAGTCATGGAGGCAATCATGAACGCACCAGAACTCTGAAAAGAAACAATTCCTCATAAGAACCAGTACACAGGGATATCAACAATACAGTGAACAACCAGGAATACTAACACTTATATTATGAAATAGCTATTAGAATCCAGGCAGTTGGTTGAGGCGCGTGCTTTATGAGAGCACACAGCAAGCGCGTTTGCATTTTGATCAATTTGTATTTTATTAAAGAAATAGAAAAACTGCTGCTTTTTAGCTGTATGAAGTTATGAAACACTTGGGAATTGTCAGAACACTCAAGAAGTGTTGAGAAGCAGTCCCCTTCCATCGTGGTCTTACAACCCCGCGTGCTTTATAACCGCTGCACACAGCACGCGCGCGTTTTCTATTTCTTTATCACGTTATTACTATATAATGTCTTTCGATAGTGAGAAAAAGTTCGAAATACATAATTTGCAGTGAGTTAAAAATACGGCAACTGAACTTTACTGACGTTTCTCATGAGTAAGTTAAGCATCATTCAAATTTTTAACGATTTGTAACATTCTAATGCTTATTTACTGTTCAATACGTACCCTGTCAGCATTGATTAAGTCAGCAGCTAAGGCCAGTGTAGTCACAAACATGATGGAGGTTCCACATCCTGTCAAGATGGCCGGTACATACATGACTGAACGATTTTCAGGTGTCAACAAGTAAAACCATCCTGATGCTCCCATGACCATGATAGAACCCAAACAGAACGTCCACTAGAAACACGATTAATTTTAGTTATAGCGGGAAAGCACATGGCGCCGTATTAGTAATGGCGGGAAAGCACATACGACTTCATGTTGGTAATGGCGGATAATACATTAAAGCATGACGTCATGTTAGCTATGGAGGGAAATTTATTATTATTAATTTATTTATTAGCTCAAGATCAACGAGGATAAGACTGAATTTTTGCTAATCGGAACTCGTCAGCAACTCACTAAAGTAAGAACTGATAGTCTGTTAGTTGCTGAAACTGATGTGTCACCTGTTAGTGAGGCTAGAAATCTTGGCGTCTGGTTCGATAGTAACTTTCAATTTAAATACCACATAAATAAGACATGTCAGTCTGCTTTTTATTCAATATTTAATATTAGACGCATACGTAAGTTCCTATCCGTTGATGCTGCTAAGACGCTAGTACATGCTCTCGTAATTAGTCGATTAGACTATTGTAATTCGCTTTTGTATGGTCTACCAGCAATTCACATAAACACACTTCAGCGCGCACAAAATGCAGCAGCAAGACTTATCACAAATACGCCACGCTTTTCTCACATTACTCCAGTAATGATAGAATTACATTGGCTTCCTGTGAAATTTAGAATTATTTATAAAGTTATTTTATTTATTTTTAAGGCTATGCATGGACCTACATATTTAAATAATCTGATATATTTTAAACATTCTCGGTATAACCTTAGATCCATAAGTAACAACCTTTTAGCTAGACCTGAAATCAAATCAGGCAAGACAACGGGAGACCGGGCCTTCAAGGTCGCAGCTCCAATATTATGGAATGAACTACCTCTTAGTGTAAGGTCTGCAAACAGCATTACAACATTCAAGAAGCTATTAAAGACCCATTTGTTTAAGAAAGCATATTTTTAGATTTAGTTTTATTATTTATTATTCTGCTTTTTCTGGAACTTTTTGTTTTGTTTGACAACTATTTCTATTTTGTCCTATTATATATTTAAACTAATTTATATTCAATCAATGTAAATATTTAAAATGTAAAGTAGAGCTTGAATATCTTATAAATATTGTAGTATAGTTTAGCTTAGTTAGGATTTTTCATGTTGTAAATTGTAAATTTTATAAAGCGCATTAGATCATATACTTTATAATGAATTTTTGCGCTATAGAAACATTAAAATTAAATTTATATGACGTCATGTTATCCATGGTGAGAAAACATATATGACGTCATGTTAGTTACAGCTGGAAAAAACGTCATGTTAAATGAGGGCAAATCAAATATGATGTCATATTGGTAAAAACGAGCAGGAAATATTTGATGTCAAATTAACAAATACGGAAAAGGGATTTGAAGTGATACTTACTTTATTTCCTAAATTTTTGTTAAATTTCTTGGCTGCAAAACTAGCGAACACTCCACTTAGTAGTATGACCAAAGGAAAGTAGGCGATGGCTTCCTGAAAAACACCATGTGAACATTATGAAATAATTCTCAATTTCTCAGTTGTAAACAGGAATTAGCTGATACAATAGTAAACAAACGTAGTTAATTAACACTACATTCGTATCATATTGATTACTTCATTTCTTTATTACAGTGTAAAACATCAATGTCAATGTTGCTATCAAGTGCCATGTTAATTGGTAATTCATTGACACGGTATCCACATAAACCCCAAACAATGTGATCTATTCCTGCTGACAATTGGGAATTGGGTGGTGTAAGTAATTCAGCAGTTGAAAAGGATTTTACTATAATGGTGCCAACATTCTTCTCAAAGATTGGTCCTTGACAAGCAATGCGCATGCCCAATTATCATTATATTTATCCAAGACTCACCTTTCCAAACTTCAAGTAGTCTGTCAGGAAGAGTGGTAAGTATGATGTGGTGACATTCTGACAAACTCTTGTGAACATGTACGCCGCTCCAAGCTGGTCAGTAAAACAAAAAGTTAATAAAGTAAATATAATATGATTGGCGTGTTTATGGTTGGCTAGCAACCGATGCTTTGCCCATCAGCCATTGGCTGCATTATTCCAAGCGGCATTATCAGATCAGGACCAACCACTCCAAAAAAAAAATACTTGTTTTACGTCGAGGTACTCCCTAACCAGTGGCTAATGTTTGAGTATTCACACGCAATACCCACACATTAAATAATTTTGCATACCACACTAATCACATGTTGATTTTTGAGTGAGAAAAAAACGGATAAAAACCCTCGTGGCAAAAAAATACCCTAATCTGCGCGCTGTTTTTTTTCTTTGCTCTTGTTTTCCCTCAACATATTCTTGCAAGTTTAAATATCAAACATGGAAAGCTGTTTTATACTGAATACTGTAAATATTATAAACATTGTTTCAACATACCTTGTAGAACTCAGGTTTCTTGAAGACCGTTTTCCAGGAATTTTGTGGCTGTACACTGTTAGTCTGTTGTTGTGATCTGTCAATGATTGTCAGCTCATCCTTCTTTGGTTCAGTAATTTCTTCTATTACTGACAAACTATGATGTTCTTTTGTTGTTATATTATCATGTTCTTTCTCGTATCTATGTGGCTTAGTGTCCAACGTCACATGGGTATTTGTCGAGGGAATAGGATTCATATCAAATGATGTTTGTGACAAGTCAAAGGGAAAGGAGGAGTTCGGCTGTGGTAATGATTCAAACGGAGGAATAAATCTATTTGATGTAGATCGACATAACCGAGGAGTTGCCATTGGACTAACACGACTACTAGTGGAATTAAGTCTTGATCTCAACACCACGTTATATAAGTGTTCATTTTGTATTTGAGACGAGGCTCTGCTTCTCCTAGACGCCGCTCTAGACAGCCGTGGACTAGGCATGGGACTGGATCTATTTGAGCCTCGATGTGAATGCAGTATTAATTCAGAAACATGTGGTACCATGTCCATGAAAGTACCAGGCATTGGTAACTCAATCATCTCACAATCAGAAGACTCTCCGCTTGTTGTTTCTTCGCCATTTCCATCGTCGTAATATCCACCAGACTCAATGCTACTAGTTTCGTCCGTTTGTTGCTCATTCTTCTCTGATAATGACTTCCACAGCACTGCTTCCAATTCAGTTACATCTAATTTTGCTATCTCTTTGTGTTTAAAGTCTTTCTCATTGGTCGTCAGATTCAAGTTTATATGTTCGTCGTCTTCGAATGAAGGATTAACCAATGCTGTGTCCTTTAATCCTTGGATGACGTCAGATACATTATGCGCATGCGTCGAACCCTTTGATAATTGGTTTGCTACGTGAGTATCTGTGGCGTCACAGTATTCGTCTTTGGAAAACTGGTGAGCAGTATGAGGACTGCTCTTGTGGTGAGAAGACCTCTTTGGTTCCTTCAACTCTAAAACAGAAAGAAACGAACAATAATTACATTTTGGTTTCTAATAATGTAAATATAGAGAAAAAGAGGAAACATTTCCCAACACCGAAACCAAGAAATAGAAAGAATAACGTATAACCATATATACTCTATTTATAAATTAATATGTATTGGCAAAGTATTGACAACATTTGTTAAGGTTTGATCAAAGACGCTTCATTTCAGGGTTTATCCCAACCTAAATACTTTACTCGATCCTTACACATTCTCTTGGGAGATTTTGAGAGTGGCACCTATAGTGAAAAACATTCACTTGAACTGCGTCTGTGATCAAACTTACAGTCAGTGGTCAGTGTTAAGCGGTATTTTAGATATTTTGGAATAATGGCAGCAACAACAACCGGTACATGACAAACACGCCGGAGTGAACGGAGCACGATCGCTGAACGGCGATTGCACTACCGAAAGGAATTGTGGTTAAGCACTTCTTCACAAATAGTGTGGTAAATATATATTGTTCATGAAATTCTAATTCTGTTACAAAAGAGGCATAAATACCCACAGTTCCTATCGGCCGTTCAATCACCGTTGGTTGTTTACTCGGCCGGCAACCTTTTACAGTGCGACTACTGAAACCGGGGCCACCCAAACAAATGTCAAAATAAATAGTTTTTGAGATCAAACAAAAACCTTGTAGAGGGTTCTCACTGGCTAAGATGTTTCCTATTCAATCTTTATCTATTCAGTTCACAAATAATGAACATTATTAGCATTTTAAGCAAAAAAGTCAAAGATTTGTAGAAATTCTATTGTTCATATTCTCGATCGTGATTGGATAATCATGTTTTGGTTGCCTCGGTTTCAGTAGTCGCACGGGATAGCTGGATGCATGACACATTTAAAGCAAACACATAGCAACAATAAAATGCTCTATTTTAATGATTATGAACTATTATTAATTGATCAGTATACCAATAATACCTTTCGTGGGTTCGCGAGTACCAAAGTGAAAGATGGCAGAGAAAAATGCTCCTGTCCCAACCACAATTACAACAAGATACTGGTGGTAAAATGCATTTGATTGTTATACAAAACCCTGTTTTCTTTCTTTCATTATCATTAATTGCACCGGTAGATATATCGATGTCTTAAGGTAGTCACAGTGCATTGGCGTTTTTTTAATCTTCCACAAATACTCTGTTATTATCATAGCCCCCTCATAGCCATCATATGGCTTCCTGTGTTACTCGACGAGAAAGATTGACAACTATAGGGGTTGTTGAAAGGCAGGTTTAGTAGACTTCAAATCAGTCCCTAACTCAACTACCGTAATTCCATTGCAAATAGTTCAATCAAGAGAAAGAAACGTGGGAATGAGGCGAGACACCGGTCTTTATTCTCGCCTCACTCCCCGCTCGTCCGCCACTGAAATTCGATCGAGTCAAGTTTTGGCCGTGAGTGATTAAGAGAGATATTTTTTCCGCGGAGACAGTTTTTTTTCATGAAAGTAGGGATCTAAGTAGTTAGGAAACCCATAAAGCTAACCGAACTAAAACCGCTATACTGGAAAACAACCGAGGAGTAGTGGTTTTTCAAATAACTGATTAAACCTGAGATCTAGTTAACTAAAGCTAGTGTAATCAGTTGCTTTACCTAGTGGAACATCCAATAAACCATTATTATTATTATTATTATTAAGTATAATATACACATGTAAACAATGTTGATATTGCTCAAAGTAATAATAATAACAATCGAAGTAATAATGTTAATAATAATAATACTGGTAATGATAAAGTAAGGCTACGAAGAATAATATATAAAGCATTCATTTTGAATTAATGAACCGTTGCCGCATCCAAATCATAGAAAGTAGAACCGTTTACTGTGCGACTCGCCGTACCGTAGTCACATTTTTGACATTATTTTGACATTTTTTCATCTCAATCGGACCAATCAGGTACAAATTTATAATGAATGCCTGGAATTGTCGGACTGAGATGAAAAAATGTCAAAATAATGTCAAAAATTCATCAAAAGTTTTTGTGAGTGACTACGGTACGGCGAGTCGCACAGTAACCAAATTTATTTAAACAAATAATTATAATTTGCTTAGGGACGGACCATTACATTTGTGGGGGGGGGGGGGGGGGGGACAATTTTTTTTGCACGATATTTTCCCCCACTCTAAGTATGTGCACGAATTTTTTTTTCATCTAGCACGATCTTTTTTTTCAGAATATTTGCTGTGCTCGAATTTTTTTCTTTCTCTTTAAGGTTGTGCTCGAATTTTTTTTTGGTATTTGCCCAACTCCCCCCCTCCCCCCCCTAAAAAAAATCTAATGGTCCGTCCCGTATTTATAATGTATGTTCTGAATTTGGGCTTTGCCTATCCGTCAATCAGTTTTGAGGCGGACCTTACATCAACTAACCAAAGACTTCACATGTGTACGTAAGCTCCGCCTCCAAACTGATTCAATGGTCTGATAAAACAAAAATCAAATTGAATCAACACTGAAGCACAATTTGTAAGTCGTAATGCTCCAACTTTAGATGATAAAAATTTAGCTGATTTTACAACCATAAAAAGTACATATTAACACATATGTTAGTCTGAAGCATCCCGTTGAAGTCCCGAATTTTTTTTCCGGGCTTCTATAATAGCAATTACATAAATTGCTTATCTCTCCGCGACGACCATACTCATATACAAATCATATAACCGCGGATCAGACCCACATATATATCTAAATATGTTAGTCTAGCTCTACTAGTCTTACCATGAATTTCTTCCACGAGGAGAAGGATATTGTTTCACTATTGTCTGAACCAAGCAATATCCAAATGGCTATGTACACGAACATGCCACAAATCAACGTTATCGCAGAGCTGCAAGAATAGGTAGATATACATATCGTTAAACTGACAATATTCAACTGATTTGGCAATCCTTTTGACCTGATTTACGTTAACAGTAGTTAACATACACGCACATATGGCATACTTAGGTTCTCTAAGAAGACAGTTAAATGGTCTTAAATGACGATACTACTAGCTGCCAGTTGAAACTATATATTGTGGCCTGCTTAGTTTTTCTGATAAAACAGAGTGAAAATCTACGAAAAGTGGCTGCCGGTAAAACTAGTGTGAGCTGCGTCGGATTTTTGAAGAAACAGCTGTGTATAAAATTAAGAGAGAAGTCGTAAAGAAACATAACCGAATGAAATTGTCCACATGTAACATTGGTATAGAATGGTTCAAAAGTATTTTCAATGATAAGGTAAAACGCGAAAGCCAATAAGCCATCTTAATTTCCAGAACATTCTGTCCTATTCCTCTCATCTTCATTCTGTCCTATTCCTCTCATCTTCATTCTGTCCTATTCCTCTCATCTTCATTCTTCCTATTCTCTCTCCCTTCAAAAGTCATCTAGAGTACTGGCAGACACTTACAGCGCAAAGCCCAAAAGTATGACCGGCAATAATTTATTCATATTTTCTCTACATCTTTTCAATCAACTCCTCTAGATTAAATGTCAACATTTCTCACTGTGAATCACAAGACAAGAATGATGTCATTCTTCAGATGAATTTTGAGGTTAAAATAGCTAGAATGAAGTCCATTTGAATCCAAAGCAGCTACAGACAAGCATGTCAAAAGAATGTGAATAAATTATCTGTGGTCACACTTTTGGGCTTTGCGCTGTAAGGGCTGGAAAATTGAAAGTTTTACTAAAAAAAAAAACCATTTCTCCCAAATTTTGTTATATATTGATGTAAATATGTATATATGTATATGCAATGGTATAAGCAATCATGTTACTGTTTCTCATTTATGTACGGTAGCATTAATACAATTAAATAGCTCAGTACGAAGTAAAAGATGAAGACTATAAAAGGCGTACTGAGCTATTTTATTGTATTACTGATGCTGCCGTACATAAATGAAAAGCGGTAACATGATTTAACACGAAGTAGATGATGATATCATTGTCACAGTATTACCATATGGGTAGATACTAACATCTTACTAATCCGCTTATATTACTTCAAGTCTTCCACAGAGAGCAAAATAAATCGGAGAACGATTTTGAGCCAAAAAAATAGTAAGCAATGAAAATATAATTAGAAAAAAGAAGAAGAAGAAGAAGAATTAGAAGAACCTGAAAAAATAACAGGAAAAAAGTCACGAAAACGAAAAAAAAGAAAGAAAAGAATGGAAGGAAAAAAAAAGAACAAGAACAAGAAAAAGATGAAATCAGGCTGATTTCGTTCAAAGATAAACAGTTATCAAGTCAGTAAATCAGCTTATTTAGAGGTCAACAAGACGGAAATTCCTTCGCATGCTGGGCAAGGCGGGTTTTCCGCAGAACAGCATATTTTGATGATCACATGATGGCCAGTCTGGTCAAATCCTGTCGAGCAAGTTTAACAAATCTGGATTTACAGGCGTACGTTACGACCTGCTGTGTAGTCTTTAGGGCGAATTATACAGACAATGTTTTATTTTTGAACTACATGTGCTCGCATTAACAATAATTGCTTACGCCTGTACCAATCCATTAACAGGCGCTCTTGACCCTAACTTTAGTTTATCACTCATCAAGATCATGCATAAATTAAAAAAAACATTGCTTACTTTATGGCTCCTAGCTTGACCATTTCGCTTTGTCTTTTGGCTATAACTGGTATCAAAGCCAATACATTTGACTGTGTTAGCCCCCATCCAGCATATGCCAGGACTTGGAATGTACCATAATAAATAACAGTCTTCCATCCCGCTGTATTATCGCTGCATAAAAAACAGGGCATGAGTATAAACGGTGAGCAGATGCCAACGAGTGTACAACCTAGTAAATGCCATGATTTTCTTCTTCCGTAGAAACGAGACATGTAAGGGATGGAAACATTGTCCGATACGTAGCCAATAATAAGGGAAAGCATAGCGTCTACTCCAGCAGGAACCAGCCATAGTAGTCCTACAATGTTGTTTGGTAGACCGAGTACTTTAGTTTGAAATGTAAGCAAGTACGAAGTATAGATAGCATTGCAAAGATCGTTCATAACGTTTCCAACGCTGAAAAATATCATTTGATGTAGTGGAAGCCGCGGCTTCTTCGCTCCCGCCATTTCTTAGATTTAGTATGGACAGAGTGGCGTTATCTGAAATAGAAGAAATCATTGAGTTGTTCTGATAAAAACGATGACAAAATAGAAAGTATCTGTTTTATGGCTTGAGAAAAAGCGCCTATTTTAGCAAGGTAGCTGGAGAGCACGCGGACATAATGGCATACATACACAAACTGAACAAGACATCGAGTAACAAAACACGAATATTGAAACTCAGTTTTTGGTTATAGCTGTCTGTCTGAGTTATGCTAACATAAATAAAACTATTGTATTGAAGGGTCATAAATAAAACTCTTACCTTGTGTAAAACAGCCAATCGAATAAAGCTTGTTCTTGTTATCAATAACTGCTTCAGTCGACAATATGAACACAGTTTTATGAAGAGCAGCATCATCACTAAGCCGCTATAGAAACCGGTCCAACCTTGTTTATTGACGAGTTATGTTCTAATATAAAACAAGTTTACCGCTGTTTGCAGTGCGCCGCGGAAACATGGGAACGATTCCAAATTTCTTCCGCTCAGAATACTAATCAGTATTACTCGCAGTATTACTCGCAGTATGGTAACATATTACACTTCAGGACACTTTGAGTTAGACTAGGCGGTGCATCACGAGATTGATATCTTTGCTGGAAAGGATTGTTAGTTCGTGTGAATCTAGTCTCGGCCAGGTTATCTTACTTATCTTTATGGTACTTACACAGTGATATCTCTTCTCACTACATTTCATCTACCTGGCTAATTATTTAGACATGTCTCCTTCCTCCCTATTGTGAGCAGCTCTCCCAGTCTATTGTGAGGTCTTTTGAAACGCCAGTTTCTCCCTCATCCCTGATCCGTTACTCGTCACTCATTCTCCCCAAAATTGATTAATTATAAAATGCTTTTGTCTACAAGTACATACATGCATACACACATAAACTTTATTTGGATTCGAATTTCAGATTAGTATTACACTAATATCTTCGAAGTATAAACACATTTCTACCAATGACCTCAATCGTGAGACAATTGATTAAGTATCCTTTTAATATAAACACATTGTTCGGAACAGCTGCAGTCCGTAATCCAAGGTTAATTCCCCATATGCATGTGATGAAAGGTTCAAAGTTCTATGGAAAATCATAATAAACAATGTAATGATATGATATCCGTTTCTTTTTCTTTTTATATCATGAAACTTGCAAGTCTTGTTTTACCAGGGTATAGGGCAGCAGTGCTTTATCAGTTTTCAGTTTACCTTGTAATTACTGACCATTGTCATATGAGCAGCCAATATACAATACAACACAACAACAACAACAACAACAACAACAACAACAGCAGCAACACAACACAACAACAAGACAACAACAACAACAACAACAACAGCAGCAGCAACACAACGACAACAACAACAGCAGCAACACAACGACAACGACAACAACAACACAACAACAACAACAGCAGCAACTTTACACAACACAACAACAACAACTACAACTTCAACACAACAACAACAACACAACAACAACAACAGCAGCAACATAACACAACAACAACAACAACACAACAACAACAATATTTTTATTACTTTGGAGTTTTTTTTTTGCTTTACAGCTTTAAATTTGTGAAAAATTATACAACCATTACGTGTACAGTAAATGTTACTCAAAATAACTAAAACACTAATCTGGTTGAGTAACAAATTGTTTGAAATTGACAGCATGAAGACTAAAGTATGCGTATCAAACTTATTAACTGCAGTAAAATACTTTTACAATGACAAAAAATAATAAATAAATCAAATCAAAACACTAATATTCAAGTAGAAGCTTTAGGCTTCCAATGAAATAATAGTTGGATGTAGGAATAAAAGAATAACAGTATACATGTCTTAGATATATTTTCTGTTTGCTTGTTAGATGTGGACCACGAGCATTAATAATAAATATGTTGATATATTAATCGAGGGTAGTATACTGCTGTATCTTATTAAAGTTGTTTATTCCTTCAAACATGCGGAGTTGTTGAGCGGCTTATTGACCAGTTAATAACCAGTATGACTTGATATACACTAGTTATCAAGGACGTTCGCATCCATTCGGTTTATGCACATATTTTCAATGACGCGAGGAACGCCTGGATGATTTTGTTTACAATAAAAGCCTTTCACAGCACCATATGATTATATATACTAAGACGACTTAAAACCGGCGACAAAATAATATATATCATTCAAAGAGTTCTCGAGGCTCTACTGTTCGCTCGATTTTGAATGAGAGTCTTGAAGAGAATGACCGAGAGATTACAGCGATAACAATTAGAAATCTTGAAAAGTACGGTGTTTTTTTTTTCACGCACAGTCATGTATTATACATCAAAATGTCCGTAAAAGAATGGTGTTTTCGAATCCATGGCTACTTTTTGGAAAGGGTTTGTTTTAAATATAGCCCATATTGTAACTTGACATGAGAATAGTCGCACAATCTCTCTTGTAAAAGTGATCAAACCGTTAACTTTCAACCCCCAAAAGTACGTGCAGTTTTTGAACGGAAAGTAGATCAAAATAATTTGATAAGGTCATCAAAAGATTGAGCCGGGTAGCTGTATCCATGGCTACTTTTTTTTACTTTTCTGCAAATATTTTGAGAAAAGATCGAAAAACCACGATTTTGTGGCCTTATTTCTACCATTTTGACTAGGCGCATTGAAGCGTGACGTATAGCGGGTCTATAGCTGACCAAATGTTAACATGTCTTTTCCGATGTTCATATTTTAAACTTGTGACACAGGCGATTTACGTTCCACTGATCGAGTTTATTATAAGATATTAAACGGCAAATAACCTAGAAGAATTACAAGTTACAAAATTACAAATGATTATTTGATACGAAAATACTAAAGAAATTACAAAATAAATGATTTACAATAACGATTATATGCTTACCCTGACGGTACGGCACGAAACTAATAAAGCATTCACATGTTTGTATTAATTACACATTAGTAGCGAAGTATTTAAAAACAAGATGGCGACTGACGACCACATGGGTCTTGCTACATCACGGGCGAGGAGGGAGGCCGAAACAATCCTCGATACTAACGGTCAGCGGAATGTATAGTGACAAAGGAATCCCAAGTAGTGATACCATACTAATTGACCTGAAGACAAATTGAGTAGTATCCGATATATTATTCTAAATATTTGGGTTTCGAGTGAGTGACGATTCTTGCTTATTTTCAACATGATCAACAAAGGTAATGATACAAAGCTATAAATGAAATATGTTGCATGTATATATTGTAAATCAATAAGTAATAAAATAGGTAAATAAAACCATTCAAGACATAGATAACGTGGATAATTAAAAGTCAATTATCGGGCTTGTTAGGGCAATGTCAATCAAAAGGCAATTGATGAAATGGCTGAGGCAGAATATTCCAACTCAAACTCTCAAAATATCGTTTTTAAAGGAAAGTCTGGATTGTATATTAAGTATAGGAGAAGGATATTGTATAGGATATGTCGATACAAACAGTCCCGAGTCAGTAGAAGAACTTTTTGAGAGATTCCTACTGTTGAACTCCACGTGCTTTGTACGCAGCCAGAGTCACTCGAAAGAAAAGGACCACAAGAGGTTTTCCAAAACAGGTACAATAGATTCTATTAATTGTGAATTTCATATCCACACGATTTTTTTTTTTTTTACTTAATGCGATAATGCAGTATTGGCTACGTTATTTTAGTATTTCTTCAGTTATTTAATTATTCGTCTGTTCGTTTATTTATTATTTATGCCATCATTCTTTTATTTAATTAATTTATTTATTCATTTAATTAATTTATTCATTTAATTTATTTTATTTATTTATTCATTCATTTATTTATTCATTTATTTATTCATTTATTTAATTATTTATATAATTCATACAATGATTACAAACCTACTTGCGTTAGTTTTTGTTCTACAAGTAACGACTAAAGCCACTTTAATCAAGATTTATTTATTTATTTATTTATTTACTATCCTATCCTATCCGATCCTATCCCATCCTATCCCATCCTATCCTATCCTATCCTATCCTATCCTATCCTATCCTATCCTATCCTATCCTATCCTTATTTATCTTTTAACGCTATTTCATTTTATCTATTTTTTCGTTAAGGAAAAATGCCAATTTTTGCAAACAATGCAAATGTGATGATGAACATGCATGTGGACAGAATTTCCACGCAAGTTGTCTTGACATTACTAACAGTGAAGCCTTTACTAATTATTTCACATGCCCGTAGTTGTTCTTTTGCCATACAGCAAACAAAAATATATATCAGATTGACGATTAATTATATGTTTATTTTCCACATTGTATATATTGTATATATCAAATTTAACGATCGTTTCGTTCTTTTCGCACTTTGAGGTGCAAAATCGCAGTTTGCACATGCAGAACCTTTTATAATACTAAAACTTTAGAAATAAGTTACACAAGACTAGATCAACGGATCAATCAATCAATCAACTTTGTGTGTGTGTTTAGTTAACAAGCTACTTGTGGACCCGGTTGTAGACACGCACGGACTACTGTAGAAGTCATAAAGCGCAAACACTTAATCCGTGAAATATAAAATCAAAATTGTTACTAACAAATAGTTCTTATTTAGTGGCTATCACTTAACCACAACAGTATAAGAAAAGGCAAAAAAGAGGAAACAATACTTCATCACAGCTGACCACAGCTTTACTTATCTAAAATAGTCACTAAATAAGAACTATTTGACAGTACAAATAGATTTTATTTCAGGGATTAAGTGTTTGCGCTCTATATATGGATTTCTTTGACCGCTTATCAATCCAAAAGAAAATATAACGTACATATTACATAACGTCGTCAAGTGCCAGGTCATGGTGTGTATTTAGATTAAAGATAACTCTTAAGATATATTTAAATATATACACATTGGGGTTCCTTTGTCACTATACATTCCGCTGACCGTTAGTATCGAAGATTGTTTCGGCCTCCCTCCTCGCCCGTGATGTAGCAAGACCCCGACCACATGGGCTGGCTAGGTACCAGACCCCACGGGACGACACAGGGTTCCCGATCCTGACCTATTACAAACTCCTTATACCCAATTTAAACTGTGTACAGCCCTCTTCACCCCTCCCCCCTGCGTGGAAACAGCAGGAAGGAACTTTTGACCAGGTTTTGGATAGCGTTGTTCCGCCTGAGATTTGAAAACCTGAAGACCAAAACTCCTACCAATTTCAGCAGCACGTACCCATAAAACAAATATGTGTGAGTACCCCCTCCCCCTGAATGTGCAAAGAGGTTAATATGTATTATAAGTAATGTGAGCTCTTTTTTAGAAGTTGATATATAGGTTATAGGACAAATTTGTGGATGTGAACATTTATTCGCGGAGAAATAAACTTTAAAGTCGGGTTGAACCAAGACTTTGATCAGGAGACTGGCCCAAGAACATTGATGGCGTAAACTCGGGAACACTGCGCAGCTAGTATGCGGACTTCAGTAAACTTATCATCGTTTTACTGTTTTTTTTAGACACAGTGCCAAGCAGATCCGTTCTGGGAGGCTAATGTAACAGAGTAGAGGACAAGAGAGGCATTCAAGTGCATTAATATATTTAGGGAAAAATCGTACGCTTGCTAAAGCGTGAAGACGTAAAAGGGTCAAATTTGTTCTACAAAGTGTTACGGGGGTATTACTGGTCTTAGGTAGGCTGGTATCGGATCTTTATTATTGCTCTTGAACTCACTTATCTAGTAGTCGGAGCTACTAGTTCCTACGAT
This sequence comes from Metridium senile, assembly GCA_949775045.1. Lineage (NCBI taxonomy): Eukaryota > Metazoa > Cnidaria > Anthozoa > Actiniaria > Metridiidae > Metridium > Metridium senile. The sequence continues at coordinate 65,747,436 of OX459095.1, forward strand.
TTGCATGCTCAGGCTTACTCATATTTATATCGAATACAAGGTAATATGAGCCTTGCGCTCTGACAACTTGAGCTAAAGTTCTGATTGGCCAACTGCAATGACATGACTTTAATAAGGGACAGGTGCTAATGTGAAATTGTCTTTAAAACTATGTTTAACGTCTAGGGGCATATCCCATCCTTATATTTTCCTAAACTATAATTAATCAATAAGAAAGTTTCTTTTGACCAGAAGGTCGACCATGAATCATAAGAATAAACATGACTACAAGTTTGTATTGAAACCTGGGTCCTGCAAGGAGATAGAACGATTAATTAAACCATTCTGCCTTCCTAAATGGTAGTGTGACATTTATGACAAACATGGTAGACCTCTAGTCTCCGATTTGACATTAGTTTCCTAAACTATTGATTTTTCTAGTTTTTAAAATGTTATCACTTTATATAGTTGAAAATATATCTTCCTTTAAGACTTCCCCCTTGCGACTTTCGAGTTCCACCGAGAATAAAATTCCGAAATACCCAATTTTTTGAATAAATATGCTTAAGAGTAAATAATTGAAGTATAATTGTAGAATTGGCTATCAAGTGATAGACTGACAATATATGAGTATATGTTAACTTGACGAAGGTATATATCGTCGTAAAATCTTTTAAACACTTACAGTGCAACTACTTTAACCGAGGCCACTTGAATAAAACTGGCCAATCAGAAAACAGTAAAACCAGACAGAGATAGAACTGTTAACAGCATTAGCCAATCAAATTATAGTGTTCCCACGCTCATAAGAATCTTGAGCTAAAAGCTGAAATATGATTGGTTAATGATCAATTTATCTAAGTGGCCTCGGTTGAAGTAGTTGCACTGTAAAAGTGTTATCCCTAAGATAAATGTGAGTAATATAATAACTTCTTTTTTTTTAATTTTTTTTTGTGATTTTGTAATTTTTTATGCTTTCTACTACGATTATCATAACCTAGAGAAAATACATCTCTGAAATGCTATGACGCTCATAGTTAAACATTGGAAGAGTAAATATAGGAGTAAATATAATTTGGGTTATAGCTGTTCTATAACCGTCTACAAAGTTCAATGTCGTGTTTCGATGTCTTTTTTAAAATCTGCTTGTTCAATGTTCTTGTTTAAATGTTCTTGCTCAGTGTTCTTTTAAATGTTTGTTGACGTCTTTTCGTCTTCATCCGTAAGTACGACTTCAGTATTGATTGGTTGTTGACAATCTGTACTGTCTTCGTGCAGTGGTAGCTGAATTGCATCCTGAGAAGTATGGTATTTAACTGTTTCAGAAGGCTTGTTGGCTAGCTTGGCTTTATGCATCTTAAAGTAACAGCATGAGACTGTGATTATGACGATAGCGTTGAATCCGGCTGGTGATAAGGCTGTGATTGCAACAATAAGAGCTGATGATGATTCTTGTGTTTCGTGGATGCTATCGATGTCTTTTGTAATCTTTTTAAGTTGCAGGTGTAAGCGTCCTTCTAATCGTTATGCTTTATCCAAGGCGTTGATAGTGGATTTTTTTGACTTTGAGAAGAGAAGAAATTTTCAATGATTTGTAGTGTAGTTTGAATGCTTCGCCGTCTGCGGGTGGTGTCCATGGTATATAGTTGACTGATATCTTCTGGAATACTGGAATGAACATCATTACAGTTTTAGGGCAAAATCCAAAACCGGTTTTGAGAATTGGATTCGTCTCGTTGCATGGAATATGGTAGATAGATAATGGAGTCATGGCCAGTGGACCAGTGGACAGCTGAAGATCTGAGGTTGAAGTGGAGAGATCGACCTCCAAGATGAAGGATTATGGGTAGATTCTCGTCACAAGGTACTTCGACGTACGTTCTGTCAAACGTCATCTTCGTACCAGGAGTCCATGGAAAACCTAGCGAAGTACTATCGTTGGAACTTTTTAGAATGGGCCGATAAGAGCATTAGGTTGTGAGAAGCAAGCAATTAACATATCAGCCCTGATAACTAATTTAGAATTAAGACATAACACAAGAACTAAATCATCCTGTGTTAAAGGTCCTTTATAACATTTTTCTCCGATACGATATTGCAATGGAAGCAATGTTTCCATTGTGCAAAAATAATCATCACTTGCTATACCATGGGTTTGGATATCCAAACACACGTGTTTAGATCTAATTACCATCCGATGTTGGATCATGGTATCCAAGGGTATGCACGTGATACTAAAATAAGCAACCGATTGGACTATGAAGTCATGAATTATTAATGAGTTTGAGAAGTATACCTTGTAAATAGTTGGTCAATACTCGGATAACAATTATTAGCAAGTACTATGGTAACAGTTGATGCATATCGTGTAAGTAGTTTGTCAATACCTGGATAACAGTTGCTAGTCAGTACCTTGATAACAGTTGATGTATACATTGTTAATGGTTGGTCAATACCTGGATGATAGTTGCTAGTCAGTACCTTGATAACAGTTGATGCATACATTGTTAATGGTTGATCAATACCTGGATAACAGTTGCTAGTCAGTACCTTGATAACGTACAGTTGATGCATACATTGTAAATGGTCGGTCACTACCTGCATAACAGTTGATGGATACCTGGAAAGTGGCAGATCACTACCTGGATAACAGTTGCTATCCAGTACTATGGTAACAGTTGATGCATGTCCGTTGTAAATGGTTGACCAATACCTGGATAACAGTTGCTAGTCAGTACCTTGATAACAGTTGATGCATACATTGTTAATGGTTGATTAATACCTGGATGATAGTTGCTAGTCAGTACCTTGATAACAGTTGATGCATACATTGTAAATGGTCGGTCACTACCTGCATAACAATTGATGGATACCTAGAAAGTGGCTGATCAATACCTGGATAACAGTTGCTATCCAGTTCTTTGGTAACAGTTGATAGATACCTTATAAATGGCTGATCAATACCTGCAAACCAGTTGATCGATACCTTGAAAGTGGCTGATCAAAACCTGTATAACAGTTGCTAGCAAGTACTATGGTAAGAGTTGATGGATACCTAGTAAATGAGTGGTCATTACCTGGATAACAGTTGCTATCCAGTACCATGGCAACATTTGATGGATAGCTAGTAAATGGTTGGTCAATACCTGGATAGCAGTTGCTATCCAGTTCTTTGGTAACAGTTGATATATACCTTATAAATGGCTGATCAATACCTGGATAACAGTTGATGGATACCTTGAATGTGGCTGATCAAAACCTGTATAACTGTTGCTAGCAAGTACTATGGCAACATTTGATGGATACCTAGTAAATGGTTGGTCAATACCTGGATAACAGTTATTATCCAGTATTATGGTAACAGTTGATGCAAACCTTGTAAATGGTTGGTCAATACCTGGATAACAGTTGTTATCCAGTACTATGGTAACAGTTGATGTATACCTAGTAAATGGTTGGTCAATACATATTTATTTATATTAGGTGCTTATAGCGCATTTTAAAACTCAATGCGCTTACAAAATTATATTATATCAGGTGTCAAAATATTCACTGAAGAGAAATGTTTTAAGTTCAGTTTTAAAATTTGTTGCAGTGTCTTTAGTTTTTACATGTTCAGGTAAGCTGTTCCACAGTTTTGGTGCAAAGTTTGAAAATGCACGGTCGCCATACGATACAGTTCTCGGAGGAGGCGATGGCTGTGTCAGAAGACATCGGGCAGAAGAACGCAGTTTACGGGCAGGGCGATGAAGGTTAATAAGTGAGGACAGATAGTCAGGTGCTTGGTAGTTAAGGCATTTCCAGACGAGTAACAGGACTTTGTACTTTATTCTCGATTTTATAGGGAGCCAGTGGAGATCTATAGATAACAGTTGTTATCCAGTACTATGGTGACAGTTGATGTATACCTAGTAAATGGTTGGTCAATACCTGGATAACAGTTATTATCCAGTATTATGGTAACAGTTGATGCAAACCTTGTAAATGGTTGGTCAATACCTGGATAACAGTTGTTATCCAGTACTATGGTGACAGTTGATGTATACCTAGTAAATGGTTGGTCAATACCTGGATAACAGTTGTTATCCAGTACTATGGTGACAGTTGATGTATACCTAGTAAATGGTTGGTCAATACCTGGATAACAGTTGTTATCCAGTACTATGGTGACAGTTGATGTATACCTAGTAAATCGTTGTAACAGTTGATATATACCTTGTAAATATTTGGTCAATACATAGATAACAGTTGTTATCCAGTACTATGGTAACAGTTGATGTATACCTAGTAAATGGTTGGTCAATACCTGGATAACAGTTGTTATCCAGTATTATGGTAACAGTTGATATATACGTTGTAAATATTTGGTCAATACATAGATAACAGTTGTTATCCAGTACTATGGTAACAGTTGATGTATACCTTGTAAATAGTTGGTAAATACCTTGATAACAGTTGCTATGTTTGATATTTGCCAGCAAGTTTTAGGCCAAACGTTTACTATGTTTACTTATTAAATGAGTACTTATTCAATGCAACTATCTTTTATTATCATCCTTTTGTGTGGAGTTCACATTTAGTATTTCTCTTTATCTTTATGAACACATTATATATTATTTGCATCTTTATAGTTTGATATTGTTTATACTGGTACTCATGGACCGTCCGTTAACCTGTGCAATGACCACTATTCTAGGGTTTGTGGTATACACAAACAGCTGTGGAAATCAGGGATGCATTCCACCTGCAAAAGAATAGGATATGGTTGAGAGAATAAAATAACTAGCTCTGGCTAAAGTACATGGCATGGTGTAGTTTGGTGTGGTTTGGTTTGGCTTGGTTCGGCCGTTTGATTTGGTTTGGCTGTTTGGTTTGGCTCCATATATGGTCTGGGTTTGCTTGCATATTTTGTTTAGGTTGTTTGCTTTTTTAAGTGTTCGAAGTACAAGGTAACTTACACATTCACAACAGCTTTCAACCGGTATCTTTCGAGATCTTCCTACACATGTACTATAAGATATCTGAAAGTATACATAAGTAGACCATCAACTTTGTTTTCCATTGAAACTTGAAATAATGATAACAACAATTAATACTTTTATATATTGAAATAGTTATTGGATGCTCTAGCAGATCCACCAGCCTCTTCTGAAGGAGTGATGCTAGGTTCCTAAAACAGCAAATGAGAGTATAACATTGTAGCTTCTCTCTATTGATTTAAATAATCAATTCCAGTGTGCAGGTTTTAGCTTACATTGTCACTCCAACGATTTCTGTAGCGACGAATGTGTGCATGCTTGGAGCACATAGCACAATCAGTGCCCTATCAATTGAAAAGCATGATATCAGCAGTTATAACATTAAAGAAGACTTGTAATGAAATCTTATGTAAATTGGAGACATATCACCATGATACAATTTTATCAAATCTATGTAACTTACTTTCGCACAGGTCTCTTGTGGAATCTTTTTCTTTGTGGAAGACATTTCTTATTCAGGTTTCTGCATGAAAAAAATAAATAGTGTTTACGTTTCTAAAGTTAGAAATAAAAGTATATTCAATCCGAAGTAGAATCATTTTTAAGATAAAAAAAAACAACAACAGAGATTATCTCTATTTGAATCAAAGCTTTAGTCCAATAAGAGATTTCCCTGCATATCTGTTCTGGAAAAAGAGCGCCATATTTCCACGTTTTGTAAAATCAAGAAAGTGCTATATTTCACACCCTTCAGTAAAAGCAAATCTCACAATAACAACCCAAATTCCTATATTAAGCCATAATTTGAACAAATAATATTTTAAAATGTTCGTTGGATAAAACTCATTGCTTAGAAATATTAAAAAATGATTTCAGGTTTGATGTAATACCATTTGAAGGCTTCTTGCAGTCGTTTTTGGAACGAGCTTGAAATTTTATTCCAAGATGGCGACACAAAGTGTGCAACTAACTTTGGCTTAGCCGACGTATGCAAAACATTTCGGTTTGCGATGTGTTCGGAAGTCGAAGATGTACCGACAGCGAACGAATTTTTTCTGTTAATTTCTTAAATTTACTCTCAATGTGTGCTTTAAAATAGTCTCTATGTGGTTCTAATTGCATAAAACACAAGAAGACAAACCTTATTTTCCAAACCTGTTCCCACAGTTTCCATCGCGGTAAGAAGTATTACAGTGAATAACGATGCTCATTGAGTTGTCGTCTTCCACAACTTCCATTTGCTCCATGTTTTGAATCCACAAACGCCTAAAAATCTCCAGCATGACATTTCTTGCTTGTTGTTACCTTGATTTCTGACCATAGGTTTAAAAACCTATGAAATTCAAATGTCTGTTATTCAGATCCATGAAGCGTCAAGTATGCTCGAGCTTGTAGGCTTCCGTCTCTCCATGTTTTGATATGCCTTGCCTTCTCCTATCCTTCGCCTGTTGTTCTTCGTCTTTGTAACAACATTGCACATATTTCCTTCTCTTTAAGGTTATTTGCAATGGGACCAATATGCGATATCCAAATAACCGTTAATCCAGAAAAGCGACAAAATATTCTCGCCATTAATCGATAAACCGCCATTGCTTGAGTACAGGCTGCTTTTCAAATTTTCCCCAAACGTCGCAATTTTCACAATTTGAATAATTTTCTGATTCATCAATAATGTCCTAGTTCAATGGTTGATAAAGTAATGCAAGCTAAATTTCTAGTTTTAAATAGTTTAACATGTTTGACACCTTTCCAACTTGTCTTTTCCAAATGTCATTGTGCGCATGTTGACATTGACAGTTTCCCAAGACTGCTTCATCACAATTTTAACTATAGTGAACGTTAATTCTGCAAACTTTAGAAACTTTGACAAAACGTTGACAATCGACGAATTCACAAAGCAAATCGACATTTTTCCAGTAAATTAAACCTTCCAGTGGTACAATTACTTTGTGAGTCTTTCCAGTTTCGAAATCATCTGAAAATTCCTTGATAGATTATTATTGGAAGATGATTTTAATCTAGACAATAATTACTTGAATTTGTGAATTCGTTTCTGAATTGTTGTTTTCAACTAGAATGTTTTGCAGTGGTGCCTAGTTACCGTGAACAACATGACGTATCATTGGCCTATCGCCATAATTAATAAAAACATTTATTATACTTCGAGAAAGTTTTATTAAAAATTTATCATTTCGAAGTTCTACAGGCAAGTTTGGATAAGAAAGCATGTTTTGGTGGCTGTATGCCAAACATTTTAGCCATCGTAAAGTTTGAGTGTATATATTTTGTTATGGTTGACATAAACTGAGGAATGTTAATAATGAGAAATAGAATTACGAGAAGACCAGTTGTCATTCTTGTAATTTGTATATTTCGGTCTTTATCCAAAGACCATCAACTTAGTTTAATTTATTCATTTGCAGTTGATGGTCTTTGGATAAAGACCGAAATATACAAATTACAAAAATGACAACTGGTCTTCTCGTAATTCTATTTCTCATCAAACTATATGCCCAAAAGAATATATTTAATGTTAATAATATTTGTTGATAAATGATCATAACCCTTATTTTCTTAAATATTTTGAGGAATGTTGATAATATTTATTGATAAATTATTATATGCCTCATTTTCTTGAACTCAGTTGATTATATTTTGAAAGCAAACCCATGCATTTATTTATACAATTATTAAACTAATGTACTGCATAGATGTAGCATATATCTTGATCTTTATGTGAGAAATCAGCGGTCTGGGCTTCCTGTTCTACATTTTGACCGTAGGGCAATGGGAGCATGCCAAAAATAATGTGTAGGGAGGAGGGAAGGGGAGGGGAAGATTCCGGCCGTATCTTTCCCTCTCCACCTCCCTCTCCACCCTATCTAACATTTTTGCTCGGCAGCTCCTAAGCATCTTTCTCACTTATGGTCCATCCACTACAAAGGTTTTCCAAAATTTATATTTCAAAAATATTACAAGGTCGCTGGACAATTAACGTGACTGGCTTTTGACAGTTTTGAAAATAGCCAATAAAATATATGTTTATAAGTTGCGTGACAAAGTGGTTGTCATGACACAAACCACACCAACCATATTTGGAACCTAACCACCTCCGCAGGCGTCTTTCTTCCTTATCGCTCTTCTTACTGCTCTTGGGCTTCCTGTCTTCCTCATAATACCGTGAGGGACTGTGACCAACCTGAAAAATAAGCTAGAGAGGGGTCCCCAACTGGGGCAAGAGGATAACACAGGGATTTCAGAGGGGCAAAATAAAGGGTTACCTGTGAGGAGGCTTGGAACATACAGTGCCAATTGATTGACACTGTTTTGGTGTTGCCAAGAATATTTCATGAGAACAAGCGTACAACAAGATAAAAGAAATGTACATGGAATTGAACACAAGGAATATTATTATATAAAGTAGGGTATCTTTTACATTTTTACACATTAACAAATTTTGAACAAGTATATGTACATGCAATAATTATGCTTCTAACTTGAGTTTAGTTAATGCAAGCAAGCTTATCTGATGCAAGTGTACGTTGATGTATGTAACATGTATGAAAAGAGTACGTCACTGTTTATTTATTAAAATTATTATCATATCATTATTCAATTGTCTAGTCGCATAAATTCATGTAAGTCTAACACTAATTCAGAAGTACAAAGCAGCCACATAAGAAATATACATTGCAATAACATTATCTTCATCTAAGTTGTTGTCTAAATTGACTCTAAAAACATCAATACAGGTAAAATTTGATATGTAATTGCAATAAAGCTGGACAAAAAATATGACTGATTTCGTCGATACCTACAGACAGTTAATTACCGCTTTAAAACAATCTCACATTCGAATTAGCTCGATTACCGGATCATGTTGCGCTTCTACGCGAGTGCCAGCGTTTCAAAATAGCTTTCCAGCACAGCTGTAATGGCTTTGATTGTTCTGCTCAAAAATACGATTATCTTGTTTTGACTTCAAAAACTCATGAATAATTAATGAGGATACAATCCAATGACATCAAAGAAATCAGTCACGTGAATGGACCTTTATACCATAGTAATATATAATCATTCTTAAAGCCCGGGGGGATTTCGGTCCCAGGGGAAAGTGGGGCTGAATGAGTAAAATCATTGTTATGATAATTAAGACAATAATAATAATAATAATAATAAAGACTTTATTAACGTGTCGGAGAATTCTAGTTTACAATATATAGTGAACTAATGGTGGACACCTATAATGAATCATTATCTAGGTACTTTATAACGTGTGTATATTTTGTAAGCTTTGGGGCTTTATCAGTGAATTTCTAATGAGAGAAATCTGCGTATATTTATTTAAGACAGATACATAGATAAACTGGAAAATTGCTCTTTGAAACTTATGTGAATGAACACTTTGTTATTAACAATCCATGATGTTTTTGAGGTAGCTAGTGTAATTGTTTAACAAAAGAAAACAAAATTGATTGACTACTTACAAGTACTGTGTTCGAGTCGATAACAAGCGGCCGGAAAATTGAATTAGGTCTGTCAGTACAGTGCAAACACAAGAAAAGAAACAACTAATTTTGAAGTTATAATTCAGTTCAAAAAAATCATATCAAATGAAAAGTCAAATTCACGAACAATGGAAAAAGCTAACCAAAACTATTCTAGACACGTTGTAATAAACTTGTTCCCTTAAAACTAAAATTACTGAGGATTTAATATTATTTTGGCATTTTTTCTGCAACCTAGCTTACATGTTTCGATTCTCCCGTAAAATATATTTTAAGGGTGTTAGTTTCTTGGCACATACTGGTGGGTCTTTTAATATTTAATACACACGGCTTTACCTTAATGCACAACCATTAATTAGCCATATAAATAAACTCTGACTATACCATCAGATTCAATGTAGCTTTGGCATGAACAGGTGAGCGAAGAATATTGTTTTGGTATTTTTAAATTTAACTAAAATCTTGAAATGTTTTTTTTTTTAATATTAATGCAGAATGTGTAATTTTTCATCCGAATTCGTTTTGTCAATCTTTCAGACCTGCAGTTAATTCCAAAATGATCGCACAAGCGTTACATTTGTTGGTCGTTCTGGCATACTCACTTTCAGTAGATGCAGAAGGCCCTTTAAGAGACGAACGAAAAAGAAGTGCAGTTTTTACTAAAGTCGCAAAAGGTATTTCTTTTTGTTATTATTTCAAACCACATTTTACAAAGTTTACACTCGCAGCTACAAAAATAAAAAAGAAGGGAATGCACATTAACAACAGGGAAAGAAAAACAATTATTACAAACTATGGCCTTCTAAAACCAAATATTAACATGTATTATTTTTATCATTATTTTTATCTATATGAAAGTCCGTTTTAGGAATGAAGAAAACTATATATGCTTCATATGATTACTTATTTAAGACAACAATGTTACAAAAAAGTGCTAATTAAACAAAAAAACAACAACAATAGAATTAGCATAACATTGTACTGAATTATATTACCAATGTTTCACGAATATTCTGCACTCAACAAAGTTATATATTTTAAGCTTAGTAAGTATAGTGCAATAAGAATTTGTCAGAACACCTCGCTTTTATTATCCATCATGCAGTGCAACGAAATAAATATGAAAGATGGGGAATAAGACTGGGAATGAATTGTGAAAGTGTATTGATATTTTGTACTAGATCACAAGCTATCAGGTCACGTGATTGAAACCCATAACGTCACCAGTTCCCTGGCATGCGCAGAAGCGTGTTTAGGTACCAGAGATTGTAAGTCGTACAATTACCAAGAAGCAGGCTCTCCCCTTCACATTTGTCAACTGAGTAGCCAATCAAAACCCTCGGCTCCTTCATCTGATTATGTCATGCAGGCGGGATTCTCGTATTACGACGCAGAACAATACGTAAGTACTGACATAAACAAGTACAAAAGCTTGCCATAACTAGGGTTTTATTTATTTATTTATTTTCTTGTTCTATTTGTATATATATACTGGCAACTGCCTGGCCTACTTTTCCCGAAAAGTGGCGTGGGGTCCTTAACGTCCCTTCAATCAAGCAAGCGCTATTAAATATACTTTTAAAAACTAAATGAATCTTAGTTTGTTCCCAAATAGGATTTACCTATTTCTATGAAATAAATAAGATAGGAAATGAAAGTGATTTTTAAATCACTTCTTGGATGCCTTCTGTTTACTAGTACGTCACCAATGACGCAAACGGGTCTATATTGTTTGAGGTTTGAACTTGATTTTTTTTTGTTTTTGTTTTTGTTATTTTCATCCTTGTTTTGTCTGAGTAATAACTATATAGTTAACTATATAATAGTTCTCTTCTAAACGGTTCTTCTACCAATTTATTTGTCGCATATTCGGCTACGATTTTCTAATATAACAAATACAGTATGTGTGTGCAAATCCGGACAGTGTACAAATCCGGACACTTTGGCATTTAAGCGTTAAAAAAGAGATCGAATTTGTTTACAAATGAATACAACATTATAAAATTAAGCATTTGTATGTTTTCTATTGTGTAAGAAGTTTTTGTGACAATCGAGATACTTTCAGCGAGGAAAAAGAGCGATTTGTCATGGCATGTGAATATGCAAATTCGCAATGAGTCAGTTTTTAACGCGCTTTGAATTATATGTTAAAATTAAAATGGTGATTATTCTGCAGATTCAAATGATAACGCCAAAATATTTAGCACGTTTTCAATTGCAAACAATGTTTTATCTTGTGTGAAAAGAAGAGCTTTTAAAAGTTTGAAATAAGTGTAGGAGACGGTTTTAGGAATACTACTAAAATCCACTAAGGTATGTGCAATTCCGGACGATAAAATAGACAAGATTAGCAATCACCCATAACTTTGAATTGTAGATTAAAATGTCGATTAAAAATATACAATTCAACTGCAGGTTGATTTTGCAAACAAAAGTTATCTTTTGGATAGTTTAATCACCATGCACTATTCATTTATAGGACATTTATATTCATTTGCAGAATCCAGCGCACGAAGGCAATTACTCATGTGTGAAATACTTTAGTGCTCAAACGTATTAATCAAGCAACGTAATTCATGATTTAATTAACACAAATTTATGCTTTAATCTCAAATTTGACTGTGGAAATAGAAAACCTATCATAAGCATTCGAAAATAAGGAATTCAAAGAATTGATTAAACAGAACCTACTTTAATAGTGTCCGGCTTTGCACACAACTGTCCGGAATTGCACCACTCAAACTACTTTACAAATATATCCATAACATTTTTAAAAATCGCTAAAATTAACCAATACTTTATATAAATCTTTATCAGATGTTACCTCATCTCCAAGGAAAATATATTTCCTAAACAATGCATTTAACGAATGATATGGCAATTTATCTAAAAACCGTCCGGAATTGCACACACATACTGTACCGATTTTACGCATCGAAATTTTTTTTTTACTGAAGCAAAAGATGTTCAAAAAGTTTCTATTTTTAAATTTCACCTTGAGATCAGCGGTGCTGTCTAACTGGGGCCAATAAAAACGCAGCTTTCGACTGGTGAAGTCTACATTACCAATTAACTGATAATTACAATATCTCACACAGAGCTGGACAAACTTTTCGCAGTAAAGATCTTTTATCCGCGATCTCATTGTTTTAAACGAATTTTTGCTCACCTAATTTCATTTTAATTTCCTCTGCAGCTGTCTTTACAATAGACTTTTCAGCACGAAAATATCTTTCCATTACAATAGAAGTAATATAGGTCCATGCTCTGGACTATCAAAACCTAACCTTAAACATTGTTATTAGGTTATGCCTGGATGTTCATCGTCTTCATGTAAAAACGGTGGTACTTGTCAAATTACTGGGTCTACTAGTGATTATCTATGTCGATGCCCCGATGATTACTTTGGAAACAACTGTGAAACATGGAACGGTAATTATATAAGTAGAAGCACTATAGTACATAAACAATAATCAAACATTTGTCACTTGAATAGAATTGTCTTTGATAGTACATATAACCAGAATCTATAAGCGGGTATATTGTCGCCTTTTATTGCACACAAACAAACTATAAACTGATGAGCAAGTATTTTTTATTTTAAAAACCTCCGCCTTTGCTACGTCATACCTTGCAGGTCAGGCCCTTCTTTCCTCTCTCTCTCTCTCTCTCTCTCTCTCTCTCTCTCTCTCTCTCTCTCTCTCTCTCTCTCTCTCTCTCTCTCTCTCTCTCTCTCTCTCTCTCTCTATCCTCTTCCTCTTCCACAGGGAACCCAAAGCAGAGGGCCATCTCGCAGACTACAATTTTAATGTGACATACAGCATTACAAAGTAGGAAACATTTTGATCTAGTTACTCTTTCTTTATAACATGATCGTATCCACAACAGGCATTGGCTCCTCTAGAACACGACCCGGGCGATCTTGCTTGTACATCAAGGAATATGGAAAGGCTAAAGGTGACGGTGACTATTGGATTGACCCGACACGATCCGGGAATCCATTCCTTGTGAAGTGTGACATGACGACCGATGGAGGTGAGCATACTGCAAAGTGGTTGAGTGGGGTAGAACTTGTTTCGTTTGAGTTTTCAATTTTCAATGTTATCGATTACGTAATCTCATTTGTGCTCGTTTCATCGACGAGTCTCGAAGATAAGTCTCGATTAATCAATAAATTAATTTTCAATTACTGCATTCATCTTAATCTCATGAATTAGTCTGGATTTTCTCTCTTATCGACTTGATAAAGTACCATCGATTTTATTGCTAATCGAATGTTGCTGGGGGTGGTTAAGTTGACAATATTATTTTGAACTATCTGTATAGGTGGATGGACACTAATCAAAGCGTTGACACTATCATCTTCATCATACCCGACTACTAGACATGCGTACGACGGTGCTGCTGACTACACTAAACTGGGTACTCTCCAGGAAGGTGATTTTGTATTGAGTCCAGGTCTAGAAGCCTTTAAGAGGGTCAGCGAATTTCAACAAATTCGTTACCTGTGTCGCAAGGTCTCTGTTGGGAAAACCATACACATCAAAACAGCTATGAATGCATTGGGCTATGATGCAGTCAGGTAAGCCGTAGCAAAGGCAATGGTAAAAGGGACTTTAAGACACGAAGGGGGAGGAGGGGGGGGGGGGGCGGGGGGGGGGGGGGGGGCGTTCCCGGGTAAAAGTATCGGGGATGCTCGTCGTATCTTTAGGGGTTAAAATAAAATTGAAATTTAGAATTTCACCAAGGAACATGGTTTTCATAAACCATTATTGGTAGTAAGCTTTTGATGTACAAACGTTGCCGACTTAGCCATGCCATATTAAAAATATCCAATGTTGCCCAGTGTCTTTAGATTCTAGTGTGTCGATATTGAGATGACTGTACTGAAATTTGAACTGTTCTGTGTATTCCTTTAGATACCGAATTTGAACCAATCAGCATTGGTTTGTTCCTTTTTTCGTAATTGATCCTCTTTTGAACGTTTAAAGAGGAACAAAAGTCCCATTTGAAGCTAATAAGAACAACCACTTGGACTTGTTTAGGCATTAGAGGAACACGTTCAAAATAGAGGACCGTATTGTTCCGTGCAGGTTTATCGTTCCTATTGATATAAACTGAATAGGAACTCTTTTTAGTTCCTAAGGATTCCAAAGTAAGTAACTAAACCAAAAAACTCGCGGAACACTTCGAAAACATACAAATGGCTATATCACATCAGATAAAACATTTTTGACAATAACAATGATGATGACAATATACATGTACAATGACAATAACAATAAAAAAGTGAGAATCTTGGATTGTCATTGTTATTGACTGATAATGACAACCACAATGACTGACAATGACTGACAATGACTGACAATGACTGACAATGACTGAAAATGACTGACAATGACTGACAATGACCGACAATGACTGAAAATGACTGACAATGACTGACAATGACTGACAAAGACTGAGAATGACTGAAAATGACAATAACAATGACTGAAAATGACTGAGAATGACTGAGAATGACTGACAATGACTGACAATGACTGACAATGTTTGACAATGACTGAAAATGACTGAAAATGACTGAGAATGACTGAGAATGACTGAAAATGACTGACAATGACTGAAAATGACTGACAATGACTGACAATGACTGACAATGACAACAGCAATGACTGAAAATGACAACAGCAATGACTGAAAATGACTGACAATATGACAATAACAATGTTTGAAAATGACTGACAATGACTGACAATGACAATGAAAATAACAATGACTGACAATGACAATGAAAATAACAATGACTGACAATGACTGGCAATGAAAATAACAATGACGGAAAATGACTGACAATGACAATGACTGACAATGACTGACAATGACTGACAATGACTGACAATGACTGACAATGACTGACAATGACTGACAATGACAATGACTGACAATGACTGACAATGGTAATAACAATAACAATAACAATAATAATAACAGCGACTCACAAAGTCAATGACAATCTAAGATTTTCACTTTACTTGTTTTATCACCAGGTATATTTTAAGCGGTGGTTCACACCCAACTGCATGTGGGTCATACGTTCGTATGTCTGACGACAACTCCATACTCACTGCCAACTGTGACAAATGGGGCCTTGGTAGCGGTGATATTGGACAAATCAATAAGTGGGGACATAGAGGATATACAGGGTCATATCGTGCTTACCATCGTATGATGTTTTGGAAAAATAGATTGCGTACTTTTGGTTTCGTAGGTACTAATTTTTGGTGCGATGACAAACAAATCAATAATCTCAAGCCGGGGGATTTTTGGAAAATGTTTGTGCGCTAAAACTATTGTTATTTAACAATTATTCGCCGAAGGCGAAGTGATTATCGATGAATATTTACCGAGCGGTGAGTCTTCGAGCTGCGAGGTAAATATTCACCGATAATCAATTCGCCTGAGGTGAATAATCGTTTTAGTATAAATACAAAGGTGATTATTTCAAAAAAGAAAGAAGGAAACAGCATTGAAAGTGAAAATATTTTATTTTTTAAAAGCGCGACCGTTACGCGTAAAAGTTGTACACTTTGTCTCGCATATATTGACAAAAAAAACAACGTGAAAATTTACTATGATACCTTTAAATAGCTTGACACCAAACTTAGTAGCTTCTTTTGTCGATTTTGGGACAGCATTTTCTTTAAAGTTTTCAATTTCATCTTCGCTAACAGTGACAAAACAACTACTGGCAGCCATTTTGTCTGAAAAGGTGATTATCGGCTGATAATCCGAGATAGCAAACCAATCAGAGCGCGCGATTTTGTATAATCACCTTTGTATTTATACTAAGAATAATTAATGAGCATACAATCCAATGACATCAAAAAAATCAGTCAAGTGAATGGATTACTGTAGTAATACATCGCCATTTTTTAAGGCTTGGGGCGGCTTTGATTTCGGTCCCAGGGTAAAATGGGATGGAATGAGTAAAATCATGTTATGATAGTTAAGATAAGTAAAATCACTAGATACTTTATACCATATGTACCGATTTTGTACGATTTGGGAATTTATAAAAATAATGAAATCTTTATATAACAATATCACTTTAGAAATTCACTGATAAAGACCCAAAGCAAAGTTTATAATATACACATGTACACACGTTATAAAGTACCTCGATAATGAAATCATGGACTCGGCCGCCATGTTCACATTATTAGTTTCAAGACTGAACTTCTGAATGTTTTCAAATTCGGCTTTAAATCCAATATTTTCTAATCCAGGATTTTTTTGGAAAAAAAATGATAAAATCTTGAAGGAACATTTTGTTACATACCGATTGAAGAACATATCTATCTTGAAAAGCTTTCTCTTTTTAAGCACAAATAAATATTTGCGTTTTAGGCATTTCATCGTTGAACATCTTTGACGAGAATGAGTACCGACGCAATAAGTATTAATGAAAATATGAAAATATATGTTGATTTAGATCTATTAAAGATCGAATTTTAACCTAAGTTTCATTTCAAGTAGTTCTAAAACTTCATTAAAACTCTTTCAAACTTTTAAAACTAGTTGCGCAGCTACTGTAAATTACTAACTTTAGGTTTGAAAAGGTCTAATAAGAGACGAAAGTAGTTCCTTAAAAGAGTTTTAAAAGTTTGACTTAATAGTGCGTTGAAATAATTTTTATGAAGGTTTCGAACCACTTGAAATGAAACGTAATAAATCTTTTGACATCCAAGCGAAGGAAATATCAGCAAATTTTAACCTAGGAAACTGTTTACAGCAATCATAAGTCATATTCGTAAAACATGTACAGAATCAAATAGAAAATTTGTGGAGCGGATTTTAATAGATATCCGATTAACGATTTTAGACAGGAAACTAAGTTGGAATGGGGTATTTTGTATAAAAAAACGTTTCTTGATTTGTAAATGAACTTATTTCAATAATTGGTGCGCGATTATATAGTTTTGAATAATTACTAGTCTTTCACTTTAAAGTTCTTTTGTTAGTTTTCTACGAGCGCGCACCAAAAATATATAACCGCAACCAAATCGATAGCTGTGCTCCTTTGATTGCCGCTCACAGATTATATATACATGTTAATTTTTCCTTATTATATATTTAACTGTAAAATATGTATAAAAGTGTGAATAAAATTGTAATTGAAATTGAATAACTGCTTGCCACGATAATGTCACAAAATAAAAAAATAAAATACAATCATCACTTTTTATCATCTCAAGGTATTTAGCCAGATCACAGAAGTGCCCTACTAACTGGGGACTCAGACTCACTACCTCAACTTAATATTTTATTACACAAATCTGCTCACATGCTTATTTTTTCGGAGGGAGAAAAACCGGATAACCCTAAGAAAAAGCCTCTTGGCATTCGAGAGAAGAACACATCAAACTAACTCAAGCCGGGACTAGATTTTGAATCAGCTGATCTCTACCAAAGGTTTTATGATGTTTGGTGATATATTTGATATATAGTCATATTCAAAGCTGACGACTGCACCCTTTGAACATATGCTTTAAATTAGAATGGCACTATATTCTAATTGGACTGCAAAAAGAGTATAGAAGAATGTTTTTCGCAAAACACTTGGAAAGTAGGGTATGTTTTACAAAAATTCGCGCGTGCTTTACGAAAACATGATACGGTTCAATAACGCTTCATTAATTGAATTCTAGAAGTGAAAAGACGCTTTAAAAAACATGGATATCGAATACAATTCTTAATTGGTCTTTAACTTTACTAAATGACGATTCATTTTTGTTAAGAAAGAGTCGATATTCAATGAACTGAGCATGCTCTCCGAGAAAAAAAAATACGTTGTACACTCGATTGGTCATTCCTAAAATCGTTTTAATGAGAGGGTGAAAAAGGCACCTGTTAAATAATCAAGTCATTTTATTGGTTCAACTTTTATCTAACAAAAACAGCTTTCGAAATATGTTGTTTTTCCCTTAAAAGCTTACCAATTACAAGATCGGCTTCTTTCTTGAAGAGCTTTGGTCGACAATGAATATATACATATTATTGTATTAACTAAGTCATTGTCAAAGTAATTTAGATATTTTACTATACATTTGTATAATTAGTTAAAAAATTCATGAATAATTCATGAGACATTTTCAAAAGAAACCATGATCATGACGAGTGTTCTAAATCTTCATACAACACTAGTGTTGTATATACTGATTAGCATACGTTTTAACTGGTAATTTAATTTTACGGCAAAATTTATTTTAATCTTGAAAATTTTGGTAAAATATGAAAGAGCTAACCTAGACATTTTTTAAGTCGTTTACAACACGGCCGCTCATGTTGTAAACATTACTTAGCAAAAATAACAAACAAAATTCATGAATATGAAAATGACGCTGGATAGCGTCGAAACGTCGAGGATACTAAAATGATTACAAACTTACTTGCGTTAGTTTTTTTAATACAAATAACAACTAAAGCCATTTTAATCAAAACTAATATTGCATTCTATTGCAGTTTCCTTTTATTTCTAGTATTCATCAAATCTTGCAACATATAAATATGTATATCTAATGTTGTATCTGCTAATATGCAGGCAAGACATTAGTTCATGATCAGAGAATTATTTTGATTTAATTTCTGTTTGATTTGTGTTCTCTTCATTGAGTCAAGGCTTGTGTTGCTTTAAAATTGCCTTAAGCTTTCTCTTGTCTTTCTTCGGTTGATCGCGACTCTTGCATCGCAAATCGTCTGGACCAGTTGGGTACTTATCGCTCCAGTACATATATTTGATCCAAACGTTCATATTTGTGTAGATGGAACGCTGTAAAAAATATCCTAAATTAGTATTCACCAAATCAGTGGATATCCATTTTTGAACGCTCTGATTGGCTCCTGAACAGGTAAATCTCCTGCACTATTCATGACTTTTTTATCCAACTAATTTTTATCTGAGGAAGTTTAAGTATAATAATGGTAATATACAATTACTCACCTCAGGCTCCGTGCTTAGCGCAGAAGACTCGCGGTCAGTAAATACTCAGAAAATAGATTGTCTAGGTTGAAAGTTAAGCTTGTACTTTTCTCAAAGAATTTCATGAAATTAAATAATTTACTGAAATCCTGATAGAAAAATAAGATTATTTTTAAGAATTTCCTTTTTTTTTGCTGTAGCTTTTTTTGACGGGCGCACGCGGATCTTTACACATGAGCACATGCGTAGACGTATAATGCTACTCGGAAATCAATAATTAGATGGAACTCTTACACTATTTCCTTCAATTAAAATCCAAATATTTACGACCTTATACATGTAGTTTTAATTTAGTGACTATTAGTGACTATCACTTATCTGGAGCAGCTTTAGTAACAATACAATAGTCTGATTTAAATAATGCAATCAGACTGTAATAGTCTGTGAAAACCAACCTAAAGAAAAAACAATAGAGCAAGCGTACTAATTAACTGTTCTTGTTAACCGATAGTGACTAATAGTCACTAATGCTCAGTTCAGAAGTCGAACTTTTGTAGCGTCGAATGCAAGTACAACAATAGATAATTAGGCGGTTTTCTTTAAGATAATTAGATTCGACACGACAAAAGTTTGACGTCTATAAAATGCCTCAATAAAAACTATTAGGTAGTTAATAATTAGATTTCATCTCATGAACATAGTGTAAGCATTTTAAATAACTATTTCAAAAAAGGTTGTCGGACAGGATTGGCGATTGCACGACCCAAAGAAACTGCTTATTGATGTAATTCGTAAACAGTTATTAAAAACCGACAGAACTTGGATTTTCTTTTTGTTTGTAAACTCTAAAGCACCAAAAGAAACCTTATCATCTCATTAGATTAATTTCCCCTTTTCAAATAAAAGAACCCAATTTCCTTTCGATCGTGTAATCGCCTATATCTCAAAAACCGTTTTTCTAAATTGAGTGTTTACTTACATCAAAATCTTTGCAATTCTTGTCCTTTAATCTTGAGCTACCACATTCAGCATCCTTGTCTATGGGCATGGAAATGTTATACGATCCGAATGGACTTTGGCATTCTTGTGCCCCAATTAGTCGGTCGTCACAAGGAGCGTCACTTAGAAAATGACAGCACATTGGTTTAAAGCGATTATCGTCCTCCTGCATACAGTAAGGGGAGTTTTCTACAACGACACAACAATTTCAACTATTATAATTACAAAATCCGAAGACCAGAAAATAAAATATGCTGCATTTATTTTGAATGTTCGCCAAAAGAACATATTTTCTGTGGATTAAAACCAAAACCAAATGTTGTGCTTTTATTCGTAATAATAGAATTAAACCTATAAACTCTACCTGTTTACAGAAATAGAGGACTTATACTTAGTGTGTTCAGTATTTAGGCCAGGAAAGCTTTTTAAAAAGTTTGGTGATGATGGACTTTCATTGCATTTGAAAACTTTCTCGTTCAGATACCTTTCAACGCATTTTGAGTTAGTTCTTGAATTCAACATAAGATTCGTTAAAATGTGTACAAAACTTTAATGACCCTTAGATTTGTGCTTATAAAATATGCTATGTACTTCTGCATAACTGCTACACCAGTTTTTGCTGTTTTGAGGATTCGGAAATTTAGGATACAAATGCAGTGTTTAAAGTTGATATCCCAATGAACAATATTCGAATTCTAAAACAAAAAAATAACTTGTGAAATGCACTGTGCGCACCGAATTAAATTATCCACCAAATATGTTGCATTTTTTTAAAGATTGAAATGAAGATTACATGATGTCATTGTAATTATTTTTGGTAAAGGTAAAGGCACAACTTGCTCCAACCCCAACCATTTTACTTACTGTTTCCTTTTAGTTTTTCTTCGCTACATTTTGCTTCATTAGTAATCAAGAACCGATCGAACATGAAATCTCGTCTAAACGGTATCTTCTGACGAAACTGCTTGATTGTGTCATTTCCATCTTTGAAATACGAAGCACTCTCACGGCGTATTTTTAAGTAAACCTTGTCTGGCATCTCATTATCTTCGTTTGTTTCTTGGCTTTTTTCTCCGTATAGTTCAACATACATCTAAAAAAATGAAAACAGTCCAAATCAACTTAAACTTTAATTTGAATAACCTAAACTCCTCATTTCATTTTATGCATGTAAACTACAAATTCATATATCACAAGTCTAAGTCATTGTTTATTGCTTTCCTTCACAGTTCACACATCTTCGGGAACCCAGGGGTATTCTTCTGTCGCTCGTTTCTCGCTTCCACAACATATACCCCTGGGAACGTAGTCTGTTGGAGCTTGTTCCGGAAGTCAAAATTCAGCTCTTTCCTGATTGGTCGACCTTATTAGGTCGACCAATGAAAATCAAGATAACCATTCAAAGAAAGTCGTTAAATAAGTTTGAATTTTGACTTCCGGAACAATCTCCAACAGACTACGTTCCCAGGGGTATATGTTGTGGAAGCGAGAAACGAGCGACAGAAGAATACCCCTGGGTTCCCGAGGATGCAGTTCACATCGATATCTTCAATAGGCCCTTTGCAGCAACTGCAGATGTAACCTCATCCACCTTAATTTCAAAAGCTGTGTCGAAATGAACTTCATTTGGATGTAAACTTGACACTCTATCTACTCTGAAATTTGAATTGTTATTTTATTAATTTTAGAATAAATGGTTTCCTATAATAATCAACTTTTCTTATTTCTTAAAACCAACTTAGTGAAACAACTAGGTTGAGGGCGTTCTAAAGGAGTTGAGAC
This sequence comes from Metridium senile, assembly GCA_949775045.1. Lineage (NCBI taxonomy): Eukaryota > Metazoa > Cnidaria > Anthozoa > Actiniaria > Metridiidae > Metridium > Metridium senile. Next base: position 65,769,665 of record OX459095.1, read on the forward strand.
CTACCTTTAAAAGGCGAACATTATAACATGCTTTGCAACTCTCATCAATACCGATGCTTAGTCTTGCTGTACCATTGTGTAGTTCCTCAAACAACTATGATAAAATTGATACACTTGATAGTTGCTCATACCCATTAATTAGTTCCTGATAATTTCAGGTAAATAAGTCCGAAAAAACTAAAAAAATACTGAACTTATATAAAAGTATTCCGAAATAGTAAAAACATGCTTAGTATTTTCGGACTCGTTTTCATTATTGTTGCTCATAAAATTATCCTCTAGAACTGAGAGGTTAAAACTGAACCCCTTCAACCAAACGTGGTCTGAATAGGGTTAAGAAAGTCAACGCTCAAAACAACGGTATGTAAGCAGTCAACCAGTCGACCCATCATGCACTGCTGTATCTTGACATCAAGCTTTAGAAAACTTCGAGCTGTAAATTAAAAATAGATCCTTATACATACGTGTAAAGTGTATCGATCCTTATACATACTGTTGAGTCTTTTTGGCTGTCATAAGGCCATTTGTGCACCCTTGTATTATACACAAACTTGGTAAAGCATTGCATCCCTTTATTCTCAATCTCATCTATTTCCTGAAGAGCATTGTCAAGCTGGATAACACCTTGTAGTTGTCCTGTACCAGGAGCAGCCTCGCTTGCAGTTCGCTGGTAGCCAGTCAATTTATCGCTGATATCCCACAACGAGCGAAACTCGAAGCTTTTGTACAGTTGGTAAAGGTTCTTGGTAAAACTTGATTCCAAAGTTTGATAAGATGTCAGTAGGTCGTCAAGAAACATTCTGTTGATATTTTCAGCTATTGGTGCGTCTAAACACATAATTAATATATAATGTACTGATACAGATTAACAATAAAAGTTATACATAATATACATAATATAAGGCATATACATTTAAGATATTGTCATTGACGTTATCAATAAAAAATTCATTTCATTTATAATTTTATTATTTCTATATTTCGTAATTGTTTATACTTCACGATGTCATATATGGACAATATACCATTAAGATATTGAACAATAAATAAATATAAATCATATTGAAAAAATGCAGTTTCATATTCTTACCACCAATATTACCAAGGACGTTCAGATTATTGACGGTATTTTCCAAGTTTGAGATATCAAATTTTAGCCCACCAATCTCATTATCCAAATCAATGACCTTTGCGATAAGATCGATTCTTGCAGATCCAGCAATAAAGAATCGTTCGATCATGTCTTCCAGTTTTGCTTTGTTCCTCGGAAGTGATCGCTCCTCAAGCAGGCATACGAGGTCAGCCGCAAGCCCTTCTTTGTTCATTTCAAGGTTTGCCTAGAATAAACATACGCACACACAAAAAATGTGATATTGTTTTTCTCCTTACATACTATTTGTCATATTGTCGTTTCTACAATTAGTTGCTGCATGAAATAGCAACATGTAGTTTTAACTATATTAAAATATGGTTTTAACGAGTGGGAAAGTAACCATATTAGTTTGCAAAATAATTTTCCTTTTCAAACTTGGCTTTAATAAGAAGACAAGTTCTTTGTGTTCTAATAAAAAATTCCAAAGAATAGAAATTTATAATTATAAATAATATAATTTTTTTAAGTATACATTTTCTGCTTGCATTGAGCATATGCCTAATATATTATGGTCTTGGGTTACCTCCATCACTTCAGGTACAGATCCCACATCCATTTTATCAAAGTCAAGGTCACTTGGATCATCAAGAGCACGGTACTCCATACCAAAAGTCAACCATTTTTGAAGTTTATCTTTGTTTTCGCGTAGCGTCCCAAGGTTGCACTTAGTTGCAGCGATTTCAAAAATCCCTAGAACCGAATTGATCATTCCAGCTGGGTCAACATTGGTGGCAGCACTGGCGAACCCTGTTATACCCTGGAGTACCGCAAACAAGTCACCCATGCTAAAATCAGCATCGGACTGGACTTCCTTAATTAGAGACTTGATTTCATTAAGATAACCCTCCATTTGTGATTCTAGCACCTTAATTGCCTATGAATGTTAAAAAAATATTAAAATAAAATAATATTTTAAAATAAAAGATTTTTGTTATTCATTAAATAATTTCTATTGCCAATGTGCACAATGCAGCCTTTATTTAAGTGTTATAACTTCACGTTCATATATTTATTACATAAATTACATATTACTGGGTTCCCTATAGTTTTTAGGCTTCCTGTATCTTGTTACAGTATCACTCGGACCGAACAAATTCCAAGATGATGGAATAAGCGATAAAGAAGATGTTATTTAACGATTCCTTTAGACCCCTCGAAATCCGAGGATCCCATCATAAATTTATTCGCTCACCAGCACAATGACTAGTACAAGTACAATCGCCATTAGCATTGCAAAATAGATCATTTTACGTCCCATCCTCATTATGTCTGTCATTTCCATTATAATTGTTGCTACCACCATTTCCATATTGCAAAGTCAACATCTTCGTTGTCTGCACAATATGCATGCATGGTTGTTTTGAGAAACATAATCTTTACAGTCACTATCACTCTATTATGTCTTCAACTTACCGGTACATAGGCATTCTTTTCTTTTAAAGATATCGTTTTTGCCTCAGTGAGTCTTTTTTTCTGGTTTTCAACTTGAACCTTAGTCGGCTCTGGGAGTGCTTTGAGAATTTCCTTGATGTTTTCCTTGCCTTCTATGGAAGCCTGCACAGTGTTGTAAGCATCTTCATAAACCTTGGCATAATTTTTGATGTCTTCCACTTGTTTTTTTGTAGGCGTCCCATTTGATTAAAGGAGCAAACAGTTTGTTCTTTCCAAACCTGTCAAATCCTTCCTTGTTCAAAAAGGCCAGTCTTCTTTTCGCGACTGTTATAAGGAATGTGAGATTGAAGATATTTAGAATTACATCTTTTATGTTGTGTATAGTTAACAACTATTGGCGCGCCATAGTTCACATTTCTTTATTATTACTGTTGTTGTTGTTGTCGTTTCATTGAGTTTTCGTTGCTACCATTTCTCTTTTTCAATTTAACTTTAATTACAAAATGTTTTCGATAAATAGTCGAAATGTCAATTGCCAGATGTAGAGGCTATTTTTTTATCAAATATCGCAAGGTCGTGAATTTCTAGAACAAGTATTTTGTTGAGTAAACAACTTACATTTGACTGAGTCTGCATCTTTTCTTCCCTCAGTTAGAGAAGAAATAAAAGTAAGCACTGCTTCTGCCGTGTCGATGTCGTTAGCCCAGATCCTGTCCACAGCCAGTCTCGTCATCAATTTGATTAAAGACAATGGATATTTGTGCTTGGCGTTACGATCGAGTTCATTCTTAGCAAGATAAGAATCTTCAACAGCACCATCATTGCCTCGGTGTACCTCAGCTAAAATTTAAAGATAACAACCCTGTAGTTGTGGGACCACTGAAAGTTCATTAATATATAATATACGCATAATAATAATAATAAACGCATATATAATAATAAACGCATATATAATAATAATAAACGCATAATTACACAGTCTCAATATTTTTTGCAATGTAAAATAAATAGAATATATATATCTTTAAAAAAGTAAATTAAGAAAATAAAAATATTATAAATAAAAATCAATTACTAATGGAATAATAAAATATAAAACCAACTTGATGTGTCCGTTAGGTTAAGGTCAGTTGTAATTTTTTTTAAATAGGATTGTTTTAATTTTTTTTAAAGCATTCTAGAGTTTTGATGTTTTTAATGGTATCAGGAAGCGCATTCCACAGTCATGGCGCTACAATAGAAAATGATCTCTCGCCGTAAGAATTTTTTTTCTGGCAATAGGAATTTCTAGCAAGTTCTTTGCTGATGATTGCAGCTGTCTTTTTGAGGTATTAAAAACAATGAGAGTATGCATTGAAGGGAGCTAGTTTGTGGAAAAGTGGAGCATAGTTATTATGAAATACAGGATATTTAGAATAGAAACAAGAAATTTAAGCAAGAGATAACAATACCAAACCTTTTCCAGCAATTCCTTTGTTTCCGGTTGGACCTGTAGCACCCGGTCCTAAATAACCACCAAAGTTGCATAACATTCCATCGGAGCATTGTGCTGGTCCTGCGTACCGACAAGTGTCTTCTGATTCACATCTTGCTCCAAGCCCGCCTGGTCCTCCTAAACCCCCTAAAAATTAAACGCACTAAATTCATAAAGAAACTTTAGTAAGCCAGCTAAGAGGTTGATGGGTATAAAAGGCATTGTAAATACTTTGTATAAGTCAGCTGAACTTCAGCCCTTTGAAATACATACATATACATACATGTACTTTATTGAAATCTCCCCGTAGGGCTTTTCAGAATCAATTTACAATTTGAAAAAATAAAAATATATAAATATAAAATGGGTGTTAAAATATTATTTACGATCTATCTACAAGTTCGGATTTATAATGTTCTTTAAATTGGTTTAAGTTTAATTCTTTCAACTCTTTATCGATTGTGTTTATTATTTTGGTGGCCCTAAATTTGAATGTCCTTTGGCCAGTAGTTGTTCTATACAAAGGAGTTTCCAACAGATCGAAATTTCTTGTGCGGCGGTTATGGATCTCAGATCGCTTGCACAGTTTATTGTTGAGGTAGTCAGGAGCAAGATTGTTAAGGCATTTAAATGTCATGACTGCGTCTTTATAGTGGAGTTGTTGTTTCACGGGTAGCCATTGGAGTTGGTGTAATAAAGGACTAACATGGTCATATTTCTTTGTGTTTGTAACAATCTTGCAAGCAAAGTTTTGTACTTTTTTGAGTTTCTTCAGGTTCTTGGCAGAAGTATTGGACCATACAGAGGAGCAGTAATATAACTTGCTGAAAACCAGTGATTTAATTATGACCAGAAGTGTTTTAGTGTCAAAGCTATTTTTCACGCGGTTGATCTGACAAAGTTTAGACATGCAGGATGAAACTAGGTTTGAAATATGGCAATATCGTACGTAAGATGTGGGTCTAAAGTTACGCCCAAGTCTTTGGCTGTAGTTGATGGTTCGAGAGTCTTGCACAAAAAGGACAAGGAAAAGTTGGTAGACAGACGATGCATTAGCTGACGGGATCCAAACACAAGAAACTTCGTTTTGTCTGGATTGATAAGTATGGCGTTCTGGCAACACCACTTAGCGACTTTTGATAGGTCTTCTTCGAGTTTCCTGATGGCGAAGTCTGTGTCAGTTGATGTAAAGGTGAGATATAACTTAGAGTCGTCTACGTATGATTCCAACTGGCAAGTTTGAGGGGCGCTTGGCAAGTCATTCAGGTAGATACAGAAGAGTAATGGTGATAGGATAGCTCCTTGTGGTACTCCGTGTGTGATTTGATCATGAAGATGGTCAGACAAAGTTGGGCCAATACGTACAGATTGAATGCGACCAGTTAGATAGCTTTTAAACCATCTCACTGTGGAAGGAGAGGCTCCAATTTCACTTAATCTATGTAGCAAGATAGAGTGGCTGATACTGTCGAAGGCTTTCGATAGGTCTAGAAGGATAAGCATATCAAAGAGAATGCCATTGTTTAGGAGTTTTATTTGAGACATTAATCTATTGTTATGAACGAAGTGGCACGAGTTTATTCCAAAACAAAATGCAGTTTACAGTGAATTCTAGTCATTGTTATTTTGGTAACTTTTAACAACCTCGTTCCCAGGGCCCTCTCCCTGAACCCAAAAGCTTAGGGAGAGGGCCCTGGGAACGAGGTTGAACTTTTAATCCATATAGACCTTTATCATAAATATGGCCGCCACTGCTCATCATAAATCTTATAATTTGTAATTTTAGCAAAACAAAAGCATAAAATGATAGTTACCCATGTTATTGCCGCGAGCCATCAGGCGAGCAGCAACACTATTCTTGGGGTTCCTGTGTGCGATATACCAGCAAAAATCTCGATACGAAAGTTCTGCCATTTGGCAGATATCATATCAGGGGCAAATTTTTCCACGGCATCGTTTCATCAAATTATCCGAGTTAAATCTTTTTTTCGCACGGTAATAATGTCAAAATCAAACTTATTTATTGCTGGAAGCATTGATCAAGGTCACGATCTACTTTTGGTGACATTTTCGCGGACGACAATGATCTTTTACGAATTTTTCAGCGCTTTTATATGCTCAGAGTTTGTCAATTGAATACTGGCCTCTGTTGATCAGATCTTTACCGAAGGTGATTGACGTTATCTGGATGCTCTTGGAAGTAGAATCATCACTTATACAGAGGCATTGTCCTTATACTATCTGTCGCAGTCTAAGTTAGTTAATAGTAAACCTAAGTTATAATTCTTACATTTGTTTATTAAATTTTGCTGAAGAAGCTGAAGAAGATAATAAGTTCTAGAACGAGTTATGTCCAGTTACACACAGCAATGCTTGCAATATGGAATTCCAGTGCGATTCTAAACTTATCACGTAACCGTATTCGAGATTCGCCGGATCACGCTACTCCACGAGCGCAAATCACATGCATGTAATATTACTAAAAACGTACAATTTCCACAAGTTATTGAACATAATGCTTACATATTCTTTTACTGAATAGCCAAGATTGGGCTGCCTGTGGAATATTATGTAAACAGCTCGCAGCACTTTTGATAAAAACGACTAGTTTATAACATATTAGAATTTGGAATAAAAATATCAAATTACAATAATAGAATACTCATATCTATTTAAGCATTAGAAGATATTTTCTGTGTTTCTATGCTTTTATAAAATAACAACAACAGATAATAACGAAGATATAAAGATAAATTGCATTTAATGCGCTTGATCACACAGAAAATTCTCCCAACGTCGTCAAATGAAGCAATCGACCAATCAAAATGCGTCATACATTTCTTAACGTACCAGGCGAGTTTCAAACTTGTCAAAAATAATTTTATTGCGATGAAAAAATCGACTTTATTCTTCACAAAATGTCAATATAAAGACCACAACAAACGATGATCAAGTTTACATGGATTTAAAAGTGGATTTCAGAGTTCACCTACATTAGAAAAGTCTGAAATCGTGAGCAAAAACACTTCAACTTCACTGAAACGTGCTTTACTCAAAGCCGTGTGTTCACGCTTCACTTTGTCTATCTTGCAAGTCGATAAAGTTCTGCCTATTTCGCTAATACGAAGTGAAGAGAAAAGTCGTTGAGTAGGGAAGCCCTGGAAGCTGGGCACACGTACGGCATGCTTCTTTGCCCTTGCTTCAAAAGCAATTTCCCTGGAAATTGCAGTACTTACTGTCCTACGAAGACATGTTGAAACAATATAAATCTATCAATAAAATGCTTCACAGCAAAGAAACTATGTTTAATTCAAACAAGTGCGGGAAGCTAGAAGGTTGGCTACCTCCATCGTCGCGATCGTCGCCTCGTCAGTTGAATCTGTATCGCTTCAGGATGTATTGTTATCGTTTTTCACAAAAAAAAACATAATATAAGTATCCACGGTCGTAGTATTGCGGCGAGAAATTTATGCTGACATTCTAGAATTATTTGGTTTCTAGTTGCTTACTCACTTCAGAAAGTTGATAAGTTGTAAGTTCGCACATGTATGTATGAAGGCACGCAAGCTGAGTAACAATAGGTGCCTCGTTCTCGTGCAAAACAAAACAATAATTGTGGCTTTAAGACCACAATTGATTTAAGTAAAGATTTGAGGAATTAATTAATATTTATAGAGTCTTACCATCTCCTCCTTCTCCATTTTTGGCTTCATTTCCCCCGATTCCATTGCAGGTCTTCAGTTCAATCTTCCCTCGTATTTCCCTGACGTAGATTGTTTGCTGACCAGCATTTCCTCCATTACCTATACAACAATTGTCGCTGCATCATGAATCACGTCGTATACGTGTCCTTATATGTTCATGATACGCCGAAGACTGTCTTATACACCCTTAAAGTATCAGTATATTGTTAGTATAAGGATCCCTGATACAACCTTATACAACCCATGTCATGCAGTGTGTTTGATATGGTTTGGAAGTTCAAATTGTTTTCACCTCACTTATCCACATTATAAATCACTAGTCAGGGTACCCGTGAAAAATTCACTACTTTTACATTTATTGTTATTCTACACTAAATTCTTTTGACAGGAGGTACGCTTGGGTAGAGTTCTACTTTTCTGGCGAATATTTTGAGCGCAAAAAATCGAGTCTGCACAGCAGGCTAACGCTTGGGTTGCTCTTTGTAATGATTGGGCTCCCTGTGTCAATGATAATCCAAGATGGCGGCCGGGGTGAGATCGCTGCTAGACGACTTTGATTTCTAGTTTTGCAAGCATTTAATTTCTCGTTCCAATTTACCCCCTATTGCACCAACAATTACCTGCTCTTAGCATTTATAGAATTCGTTTGGTGGCACAGTGGGCAGGTTTATTGGAATAAGATGCAGACATTTTTCGCTTAGCGTATTAATATTATGATACCTGATTTTCCTGCATATCCCCCACGCTCACCAGTGCCTCCTTTTGGTCCAGGAATACCCCCCACAACTATGTTACATCTTTTTAGAGGCCCATAATCTTTATAGATTGCATTCCGATAACAATCATCCAAATTCCTGTTTCTTGCCTGTCAGTTGATTGAAATAATGAATAAAATTCGTTGAATTTAAGCATATTAAAGCAACTATATTGATACAGACATATAGAACGGTGCATTATGGGCAATTTGCTCTAAAAACACATTGTAAAACATTAAGATATAGAAAAAATGTCTGTGCATGTCCGAAAATTTGAGCTCGCTGCAATTAACTGACGATCTCCGTTATTTTGAATTTGATGTTCAAATAAAAAAGCTAATGGCAATCTATACTCTACAACTATGAGAGTGCTAAGAGTAACTATTTTGAGTGTGTGATCATGACAGTCGATCCTAAAATATATGCGAGTAAATAGTCGTAGAAACCAGGAAAACAGACCTCTCTTATTACGTTATATGGTTGTTGATCAACCTCGTCCCCAGGACCATCTCGGCCAATTGCTATTCAAAATGGCAGTCGTCAGGGAGAAGATAGATAGATAGATAGATAGATCGTTTATTTAAAATAACTTACACCTAGCAGCCAAAAGCTGAATTACGTGGCAAAATACAATGTCATATATATATATATATATATATATATATATATATATATATATATATATATATATATATATATATATATATATATATATATATATATATATATATATATATATATATATATATATATATATATATAAATTCTGACCGTACAAGTATATAAGTATATAAGTATATAAGTATATAGGTATATAGATATGTAGGCAATTCTGCCTTAAAACGCTTCAGATTTTTTCAGAATTCATTCAATGACATGTAGTAAGCATCATTGAAGTGTTATGGGTGGTTCTGATAGTACCGAGAGCGCATAAAAGCACTCAAAGGCATAAATAAACATTACCCACAATGCACCCGATATACTTTGATGCGGTCAGAATTTTTGCAAACGACTGTATATATATATGCTAACTATAATAAATATAATTTATAAAAATTCGTTAAATATATTGCATCTATATTGCATCTAGTATTGCATGTACTATTTACAATAAAATGTTTAAAATTATGTGTTGGAGGCCTTCGGCGGGAGATGTGAAGCCAGCTTGTACATGTGGTCTGAATCATTGGCTATCATCTTGAATAAGTCGTTGGACAATATATCACGAAAGTAAGTAATACTGGTATAGGCAGCCAACTCACGAGATAAAAAAAACCCCACACACACACACACACAAAGTAATGTTTTTTTTACAACGTGGTTTCTATGCATAATGTTGACCCGAAGCGCCAATGCAATTCTATAGTGGGCTGCCTGTGACAGGCCGTTATTTGGAGGATTTCTTGGCAAAACAAATTCTTAGAAAACAGGGTTTAATCGCTTTATTTATTTGAGAAGTTTCCCTTTTTGCAAAATATAAAGTTTGACGTTTAGCTAACCCTGGGAAATCATCAGAGATTAGTAGGGATTGAAACGAAAGGAAACTTTATGTAGCTATATAGACAAATAGCACGGTGAATCAAAACAAAAATTCAACCACTTTTAAATACATCGGGCGAATTCGATAACTGATGCCTCATCTGTTGTTTGCTACTCAGAATTACGTAAAAGATACAAAGTGTAAACTTACCTAATATATAAGCTTCAAAGAATAGTTTGACTTTTTAATCGAAAAAAATACATCAAATTAAAGTTTTCGAATATATCATGAGAAAAATATCGAACAAACACATCTTGCGTAATCTGACAAGTCGACGGCTTATCAGTCCGGATTATAGCCCCATTTGACGATATTTCTAATTAGTGATTGGACCAATCACGTAGTTGGATTTCGCAATACGTCACGAATACGTCACCAGTCCGAACAGAATCAAAACATTCAAAAAACTATCAAGCTATGTAAACATGACCTCGGCCTGAATCTTTGATTTGATTGTCACACAGTCGACATAACTGCTTGAGAATCTCTAAATGTTTCTCCGTGAATCTACGAACAATATACATTAAGGCAAAGTTTAACATAAAACTTACATGTAATTAAACTAGCTACTACAATGTGCTTGTCAAACGAAAACCAAGAACTGAAGCTAAGTGCATGTAAACATAGTCTTTGCATTTCGATACACAAAATGTTCTTAAAGTTGTATTATTGTGCTCCCTATGCCAATGGGGAGCAAGCTTATCTTATACTTGTTTATAGAAATACATAATAAATGCATGGCCCGAGATATCAATCGACTTTCGAGCCAGTAGATCACAAAGAAAAGACGAGTCATTGAGCGCGCTGACTTCAACTTTATAAATTGATATTCATACGACAAATATTGAAATTTCTCGTTGTTTAACAGATCACAAACGAGTCATGAATTGTGCCATTAAAAGTAAGCTTGTATAAAGCCATTGTTTTCCTCTTAACTTGAAAAGAACAAAGACAAGACCTCGAGCAAAAGGTGAAATGCCAATATTACTGAAGTCCGTGACATGCCGTCAAGTATGACCTCCGTTTATCAAACTTTGAAAAAAACTAAAAAAAAAAGATACGAATATTTTTGCATATGTTTCGGTGTTTATTCAAAGACAATAGAATGTGACGTCACATATATCGCCAATTGGGGCTATAATCCGGACTGCTTATGCCGATCATAACGGTTATCCGAATATTCTCCGAGCGATGACCCGAAACCGCTTAACAATCGGAACTAATCAGAAGTTTTGTTTTAAAGGAACCAATCAGAGAGTGTCTTAGTTCAGCCCATACCAGGGTCGTCTCCAGACGACTGCCTTTTAAAGAAGTCGGCCTAGATGGCCCTGAGGATGAGGTTGGTTGATGATGTCAAAGAATGATTTACAGGAAACTTTTCCCGTAAGGTAAAAATTGAAGTCCTCCACCGTAGTTTATTGGAGAAATACTTTTTATATGGAGGATTCGATTTTTTGGGAGAGTGAGTGCGTTATAAATTCTGTACGAAGCACTTTCCATGTACTATTTTTTTTTATTATATACATACTGAGTGATATTCACTGTAATTTTGCAATGACAATTTTAATAGAGTAAAACAAATTATTATTCTATACTAAGATGATAAACTATAAGAGATTTTCAAGGAAAATATTTTGTGGAAAAAGAACGAGCAGCCGCCATCTTCACTGAAAACAGCAACCCGTGACCGATAGATACTGCATTTATCACTGTCAAGTTCCCAGGCTCTCTCGGTCACGGGTTGCTGTTTTCAGTGAAGATGGCGGCTGCTCGTTTTGCCTCATTCATTATATTGTTGGAAACTAGCGAGTAAACTAGTATAGGCTGCGTCGTTAAAATGTATAATAAGTATACATTAATGTTATTCGCTTTCATTTCATTGATTGCAGCTTACTTTATCATGTCGGTGATAATGGGTATATAAATTCGCACTCAATTGAGGTCAGACACATTTTAGAGGTTTTTACAACCAAAGGCTTACCTTAGCCCCATCAATTCCTTCCTTGCCTTTTCCACCATCCCATCCTTTGACTCCATTCCCACCACTCGAGTAGATGTTCCCATAACCAGTGATTTGATCTGCGTAGATTTCCACTATATTGAAAACAAGAATTAGTACTTTAGCTTCAAAATTACGTTTGAAAAGAATTCGAAAAAAAAATTCTTATTTGAAGACACTTTTGAAGAATTTGTATTTGTCATCAATGAAAGACAATGAAAAGTACTAAAAAACTTTTAGAACCGACATCCCAAAGAAATGTGAATTTCAAGCTAGCCTTGTCTACAGACTGTAGGTTTCTTACCATTTGGTTTGATGTATTCTAATTTAGTGCGATAAAGACAAGAAACTCATCAATGAATATCGTCCGAGGACTAAGCTCGTTTGGAAAACTACTTTTGAACGATTTTCAATCGCTTCATTTCGTTTTAGTTGCTGTTAAACTGAGGAGTACGTTAACAGCACCTATAGAATTGAGCTTAAGAAATTCGACACGAAACAAATGGTTTAAAAAAGTCTCACAAATCAGCTTCCTGTTTCGTTGGGGTCATCCACCAGTTTATGCTTTCATTTTCGAAAGCTAAGACACTCAATAGCTGATCACTTTCTTTATGCTGAAACTTTTCAAGCCTGAAGTCTTTTCCTGGCTACGTTTTTTTTTTTTTAAGGAATCGAATTGAAATCATATTAAATTTGCTTATTCTTGATTATGTTTGTCAATACATTTATTAACCATCGTTTACTATATACAATTTGCCAATATATATCTCAAAATCATATTTAATATTTATATTTAATATCTATATTTTGCTTTTGGAATAATACCTGTTAACAAATTTGATAATTACATATAATAATTATACTTTATAATCATATCTAACAATTATATTATATTTATTTAATAATCATATCTTATATATATACATACAAAGCTACTTGTAACTTCTTGTAAGTTAATATAAACCACTGGCCTGCCTAGATTAGTGCTCTTACTATTTGCAGGTCGGTGGCATATCTATTACTTGTAAAAAATGTTTCTAAATAAACAAACTTGAACTTGAACTTGAAAGCAACGTTTTTTTATCGTATAGAGCAATGTTCGATTAAGTGTTTTTGTTAAAATTACTGTGTATTAAAGAATGATACAATGGCCTAGTAATGTTTAAAACATGAGCGGCCGTAATTATAAAAGCGGCCCAGGATTGTAAAAGCCAATCATCCAACACGCCGCAAATGTTAATTGTAGACTACGTTTCAAATAACGTCTATAGCTAGGTAAAAGCTTTCATGTGTCATTAATTGATTGAGCTAGTTTTTGCGAAGAATATTCGGAAGTTTAAGTTTATGCATATGAACAGAGTGTTGTATGAGATATGATTTTCGATTGTTATGATTTTCGATTGTATTTGACCTAATGAATATTAATGTATTTGAAAATAGATGAGAAACCAGGATACATGGTAATTAAAGTAGACGTTCTCTGAATTTATGAGTTTCATTGGATGAGCTTTCGGCTCCCAGGCTGAAGCCTGTGTATGGATAGTAATAATTCCCGCAGGGGGCCCGACTTTAGTTTTACCTTTTTGCCAATCTATCTATCGTCGTGTTGCGTTTCGGCCACAGGTAACTCAAACCCAGTAGTTGTGTTTCACCACACAAAAACCAAGATGGCCGACTTACGGCTGAAACACGTTTCATTCAAAATGGTTTAAAAAACAGTTGAATCTCTCAATCAACACTTAAAGTCGTCGTTATTTAGCTTTTTATTGATCAAAGTATGTACATGGAGTATTAGTTTTCAAGTTCATCGCCGTCTTCGTGTCAAATAATGGATTTGAAGGACTTCGATCGTTATTAAATCTCGACATCTTCGATCCCGTGAGTGGAAAATCGTCTCATATAAGGACATGCATGGATGTATAAGCTTCATACTTCGGTAAAAGAACAATTAATTATATATATCAAACATATCAAGAGTAATTTTCAAACGAACCATCTGAACTTCATAACACGTGTTTCTTGGTTTGCAAGTGTTTTATTCATTATTCAGTGTAGCAAGTAAAATTGTGTGCATCATTTGTTTTCTTGATTTAAGTTCGTTAAACTGTTTGAAGCTCATGTTTTTAAAGTCATACATGTTCTCAGCAATAATCAGAAGTATAATTTGTATGCACCAGTCAATAATATTTATAGATATTAAATTATTGTATACTAAAAGAGTGTTCACTTTATATCAGCAGTTGATCTTTTCATAAAAAACAACGCACTGTAAACGTTTCATTGTATTATATTAAATATAAAATGAAAAAAATATTTAGCTGTTATTTATTCTTATACATTCTCTATTGTTGACCACTAACATTAAGCTTGCGCCACCTGTTCATCAACTTGGCTAAGTCATTTATATTAAAAGTACATAATGTACCACTATTTTGTTAAATATCTATTATTTTCACAACTAATTTTTACACTCAGTAGAATGATTTCGTACAGTAGACGCAATTAATCCATGAAACCAATAGCATTAATTACTACTAAATAGTGTTGATTAGACATCCAAGACGTCACGTAATTTCTTAGTGCAAGTCGTGTATTCCAATATTAGGTTAGGCAGGCGTTTTTGCCCCTTAGACACAGGGATCCCAACTCGCACAGCTCCAACGCACACTAGTTATATACTAGCTACTTTTTGACGTAGCCCGACTTCACACTCTTGGAGTGTCTAGTTAATTATGGATTAGATTATGGATAGTAATTAATTACTATCCATAGTCAAAGGCTTCAGCCTGGGAGCCGTAAGCTCATCCAATTAAACTCATAAAACCAGAGAACGTCTACTTTTATCAGGAGGGAGGGGATGAGTCTATTGTATTCAAATTAGCTTCTCTGTTTATGGATCGAACAAGTGTGACGTCACACGGATTCGCCAGCTAATCTTGTCAATTTAGTTCGAGGGAGCCATTTTGAAATTTAGAAAACGAGGTAAAAATGAGGTAAAACAGCACATTGTAAAGTAGTTAATACACAGTGAGTGTTCTTTGCTTATATATTTACAAGTTGAGCGCAACTGATTTCGAAATACTTTTATAGTTGACTGTATATTTTCGTTACAACTTCTCGGGAAGGCTGCAGTTCGTAATCAACAATGGCCAACCTTAACTTGAAATCATGGTGATTTCGTTGGTAAAACTTTATGGAGCATTTTGAAAATAGGAGGTTATATTCATTGTAAGTTTAACTCTTGCCAGATCGATTTTGGTTTTAATTGGAGCTGTGGTTCTTCTCATCAATCGATTTTTGTGTAATTTCTCATCCTTTTGAACGGTAAAGAACTTAATACATGTACATGATTTCGATAGGTTATGATTATTTTTGTTTGTCTCTCGCTATTTTTATCAAGTAACTTACACTTATTGCATAAATCTGCAGTAATATTGCTTTGTATACATTGAAATTGATGATATATTTTTAAAAGTTAAACCAATAAAGCACTATAAATTACTTGATCTATGAAATATTCAAATAATTTGCTACTGTTGACTGTGTAACATTCCTTATTTTAATACTGACTATGGTCACTGTCAAAGACAGTGTAAAGACTTATTGTTTTCTTAATTTGTATCTGTTGTTTTGGTTGAATGACATTGACTGTTAAAATAGAGACTGTAAGTTAAAGTAACTACATTGTATTTTTTATTTGTTTTTATTTCATGGTTTTATAGTGCTTTGCTCTATACTAATTTTTTTTTATATTTCATGTTGAAATTGTGCTAAACTTATACTATATTTCTGTATTGTATTATTAAGGTCATATACAAAACCAATAGAAATACTACTATTGCTTTTTGAAATTGAGCTTGACATATAGTACAACACCAACAATTCCTTCGAAACCGCTTGTATTCTGGCTTGTGTTGATGCATGACAGATAGCTATAATGCTTTGAGGGTTTTTACTGTTTAGAAAATACAAAGGCAGCTTTCGAAACAAAAATAAATCTGAGCGAAAGTTGCCTTTGTATTTTTAATATTTGTTGTGAGTTCATAATAAATATACCTTTTGGTTTATAAATTAGTTATTTATTACAATTTCAATTTTGACATTTAGATTCATTATTCATTTAGGGTACTTTGGTAACTTAGGTTGATACTTAATATATGTTCATCCATATTTAAATAATATTAAATTGTTCTCTCTACTATAAAAGTCTCTAGTGGTAAAATTCTTGTTTGAAATTTGGCCAATCATTTTACTTGAAATTGGTCATGTGTTACAAAAAAGAAATTCCTAGGCCAAATTTTCAAATATGCACATTTTAACCACTACAGGGATTTTCATAGTATATTTTCATGCATCTAGGAATAAGAAAACAATCCCCCAAATATCAATTTTTGTGCAAGTTGAATATCTTGCAATTGAGAACACTACTTATAATAATTAGTAGTCTTGATAAATTAAACTGTGCTTTATTGATTGAAAAGAACTGCAAATTTACTTAATTTTGATGTTAAAACATAAATTGTTTGACAATAAAATAAGCATGTGTTGTACCTTTTTAGTTATGAATGGGAAACTGGTATCATGTTGCATTCAAAATAGCAGTTAAGGGGCAGGGCACAAACAAGTTTGATAGGGCAACAACACTATATTCATGAAATAAAATAAATTTGCAACTTTATAATAGTTCTTATGTAGTCACTATTCGTCACTATCAAAGATAAGTCATTTAAGAGTGACTGTCAGTAAGGACCAGACATATCGTGGCAACAGTCGATTCATCGATTTTGTTCATATTTTCCAGTTCGATACCCTATCATGTTATAAGAACTCCTGTGAACTTAGTTTTTAAAAATTTGTTTTCGTTTGGGAGAAATTTGAATTATTATGCGAGAAGGCAAATATGCTAATTTGACGACTCTGAAATAGAGACCACTCGGCGATCTCGTGCACAAAATACAAACAATATTTAACCTTTATAACCTAATAATCTTTAAATATGCTATCTCTATATGCCTCATAGCGTATTTCAGACTTGTAGCTTTAACGATGAATTTTTGGCAGAATCTTGTTCAGGACACAGTTTTCATGAGCTAAAAAATACCCTCAAAACAGCCGCGAATTAAACTATGTTCGATATAACGGAATAGATTGATATTCACTGTGTGTGAAGTTAAGATAATTTCTTAAAACACTGCCGAAAAAAATTGCTAGGTTTTTATGTTTGGAAGTTATTACAGTCGATTTAAGTTGCCTAAATTGGCTGTTTTTTTACGATCATTTTTGCATAATTAGCATCGATAATGAGCGTCAAAACAATAATACTATTTGCAACAATCTTGTATAAATCGTATTTAACATCAGCAATGAGTCAATTTGTATTCCTTATTGTAGTTATAGCAATATTTATTCCAACATGTATTTTCATGTATTTTCGGGGTTTTGATCGTTTTGTTTATACAAAACCAAGGAAGCATTGCGTGACAACTGGTAAGATAATTATCATTCTCACGTGTACTTGAAAGTGCTTGGCAGTATTCTAATACCGGTAATGTAATATTTTGATTTCGTATTCTACACATTTGCTATAGCTGCCATAATTATAAAGTGCTTACATCCACAAAGCATCCATGTATGTATAAAAGCAGCTCTAGTAATTAGAAAATTGTTTGTTCAAATTTATACAAATGATTTTTGTGATCATAAATCAAAAGAACAGTAAATTTCCTATAGACCCTTTCATAACTCCCTAAGTGTTGTGTTATCTGCCGTTGACGTCAAACTTAATATTATTTTTGTTGAAATTTGTACAATATTCAAGAAATATTAAACGGTCACCCTAGGGACTTTTCAAAGCGGCCGCTTAATAGAGGTTGGCCGCTGAATAAAGGATCGGTATAAATCTATATATAAAGGGGTGGAAATGGCAGGGTACGTAACTTATTGGTTATTTTAATAAATCTGTGTCTTTTAAATATGCATTAATTTTGAGCATTGCCGTTTAGACTTTCTCAAAGTCCTTTTTTCGTATTGGTATCATATCTCTAGTTTATCTACTCGCGACTCGTCAAAATAAAGAGTATCCTAGAGTATCCCTACTGAGAGTATAATTAGAAACACTGAAACAAAATATTTCATGACCGCTTAGTGGAGGTTTAGAACAATAGAAAATAAACTTTTAAAAAACAAAGGGTTTCTTTTAATAGAGGTTGACTCTTAAAAGAGGGACCAAATACAGTTATTAAGTGAGGGAAAAAAATTGGACTTTTTATGGTGTCCGCCTAATATATCCAAAAAAACTACTACTATTCTATTCTACTATTATATAATTTTTCTATATTGAAGGAATTGTGTTGAGTCTCATTAAATAATAATTTTTATGACTTCTATTAGATTCATTTTAGTATTTCAAAGGGCAGTATCTAAAAGACTTGCCATATCTATTTTTAGTAACACTCGCACGCGAATTTAATTGGCTTTGTATAAACAAATCGATCAAAACCCCGAAAATACATGATTTATATCGAATTGGAATAAATATTGCTGTAACTACAATTAGGAATACAAATTGACTCATTGCTGATGTTAAATACGGTTTATACAAGATTGTTGCAAATAGTATTATTGTTTTGACGCTCATTATCGTTGCTAATTATGCAAAAATGATCGTAAAAAAACAGCCAATTTAGGCAACTTAAATCGACTGTAACAACTTCCAAACATAAAAACCTAGCAATTTTTTTCGGCAGTGTTTTAAGAAATTATCTTAACTTCACACACAGTGAATATCAAACTATTCCGTTATATCGAACATAGTTTAATTCGCGGCTGTTTTGAGGGTATTTTTTAGCTCATGAAAACTGTGTCCTGAACAAAATTCTGCCAAAAATTCATCGTTAAAGCTACAAGTCTGAAATACGCTATGAGGCATATAGAGATAGCATATTTAAAGATTATTAGGTTATAAAGGTTAAATATTGTTTGTATTTTGTGCACGAGATCGCCGAGTGGTCTCTATTTTAGAGTCGTCGAATTAGCATATTTGCCTTCTCGCATAATAATTCAAATTTCTCCCAAACGAAAACAAATTTTTAAAAACTAAGTTCACAGGAGCTCTTATAACATGATAGGGTATCGAACTGGAAAATATGAACAAAATCGATGAATCGACTTTTGCCACGATATTTCGAATTTGTCTGGTCCTTACTGACAGTCACTCTTAAGTTGCAATGAGGTTTTGTTTTGTTTTGTATTTGATATTTCTGGTTGAGTGATAGTCACTAAATAGAAACTGTTACTTAGTAACTATTTTGTTTCGCTCTATAAAAACAAAATAGTTACTAAGCAATAGTTTGTATTTGGTCACTATATTTATTCAGTATCATTAAACCAGAGTTAATAATGGGGACAAGTTATGAAATCAAGCCACTTCAAAGAGGCTGACAAATGGTTGTGACCATATTTTTGTTTTGTGTTCTTTGATTATGCTTGACTGACCTGACCAAACATGCTCATTGGCTGATTGTCGGTAAGAATTCTAATAATACAAAAGAAAACCATACCTCATTACTACTATGTCCTTGTCTTGGACAGTGAATAATGGTCACAAAATAGAAACCGGTTACACATACAGTAGCAATTTGATTCTATATCATGAATATAGTGTTTTTGCTCTAGTATGCTTGGAGTCTTTGAGTTACCATACAGCTCATCTGAGTGGCTGGTATATTCATACATGATAACATGGACCGTTTCTGCAAAATTATAATCCAGTCATTGGCATATACAAGATGACAATAGCCTGCAATGCCGGCGGTCTGCGGGGTTGCAGTGAAGAGAAAAAGAAAGACTGCGATCTTTTCCTTTTTTTCTTTCCCTTTTTCTTCTCTCCCTAATTACGCAGACTCCCGGCAACGCAGGCTAAGATGACAAGCATGGAACAGCTCAGTGTAAACTAAGAAATAATTATTATATTCACTGAAATAGTGTGCTATCTTTTCCAGCCATTTAATCTGCAAAAAAAAAAAAAAAAACACAAAATTTTAAATCATATCATCATCATTTAACTTAATTTACATTTGTAAGAAAGATTTTATAAGTAATTTCTAACACTCACATTAAGCTAAAAATGTATATCCTTATTTTCAATCATTTAAAATAATGAATTTCATGTTATATATACATTATTATTTATGCTATTATATTGTATAAATTATTATAATTCAGTAAGCTTTGATGTGAAAAATGGACAGCAGAAGCAGAAAGCTTCACACTGCACTATATCAAATTCTACTAACAAAAATAATTGATTATGAAGACAAACAATTAATATATCAGTTGAAAAAGTGGGTACAGGTGTTTATATAGTTTCAGAGCATTTTTACATAGCTATTTTAAAATACACATACATACGATCTTTAATAAATGAATGCAATTCGCTCATTGAATCAGCATAAACATTCATGCTAAGGTTCAAAAGCAAGATAATTAAGCACTAATCTTCAATGGGAATACATTTACTAACCTGCAAAGTTGTTTCTGTCGGGTTCGCTGTTCGGGTTCGTTTCGACTCGAGTAGTGGATTCCTTGTAGTTCGTAAGATCAGCCTTCAAATCGATTGATGAGACCTACCACAAAGCCAAACGGACAGAAACTTTACAGATCCGAAGATTACCATGTGCTTGCATAAACCTCCTATTCTGGATTAAAAATACTGATCCATTGTGCTTTTACGTTCGTGTACTTGTAAAAAAACTGCATATCAACAGCACTTGACTGACATCACAGTTCATAACGAAACTGGCTAGAAAAGCAGTATTTCAATCGAATCTGATCAAACAATTTAGCTATAGTGAAGTATTGGATACTATCAAATATCAAAGAACTCTAACTAGTAAAAAAACGTTTAGCAATGCGAAGAAAATCGAATGTTTTTGTTGTAACAGCCAAGCTCAACAATCGTCGCCATTTTGAATCGAGACGTAAAAAGTCGTGACGTCACAATTGAGTGATCCTTCAACACGCCTTTTCCCTGGAGACACCCCCTCCCTCCTGACTTTTATTATTAATGCATTGTTTAATAGTCCTTATCAGAACTTTCACAAAGTTTAAAGTGCATGCTTTTAAATTGCATGCATTTATTCAAATACCTTTAGGTCCATTTTCACCGTGCATCCCGTCCAGTCCATCATTTCCAGCTTGAGGTGTCATATGTGAAACGGAATGATGTATAAAATGGGTCTAGGCAGATAGGCTCAATTCACTACTTTTAAATACCAGTTTACGAGAAAATATCGTCAACTTGTTCATTCCCAACATTTGAAGGTTACCCTGTGAGTGAATAAAATGGCACAAAGTCAAATAGTTCGAACAACTCTAGATCAAAAATGTGATGTTGGTAATTCCAACAAAATCACGCCCAAACCACTTCCAGGTCACGCCCACTTGAAAAAATTTCCAACATCTCTTATGGGGATTTTTGAAACTTTCCGAAGAGCATTGCTTTCCCTTACTCCGGGAAAACTGAAGAAGATTGCTGATGGTTTTAAATAAGAATACTCTTACACAATACTAAAATATAATTTTGCTAAGAAAGTCAAATAACATTTACATGCAAGGCTATATAATTGTAGAGCAAAATTGATTGCTTTGTCAATTGACTAGATTGGAAGAGAATTCCATGTAAGTTGCGTAAAACTTTGCTCTTTTGTTTAAAAAATATTAAACTAAAAAACCTCAAACTCAAATTTAGACATTTTGTATTTGAGGTCTGAAAAAAAAAAGAAGATACATATCATTATTTTAAAACTTTGACATTTAATTCGAAAACATGATATGATATATCTATATAGACTAACCATGACATAAACGGTATCTGCATGGATTTCCAGCACGATATTATCAGACAAAAGACGAAGAAGATATAAGAATTTTTGTTTCTTTGTTCTCAAATATTCTTCAACGTAATTCATGTGCACCTGCCGGCCTAATACTTGATAACGCTCTGTAAGAAAGATAATTATCATATATCGTTAATAACAACGTAAAACAAAATGAGCTTAACTAACATTAACTTGCATTCACTGTAATGGTCACTTCAACGATCACGATCACGGTAATGGTCATGATCACGATCACGATCACAGTCAAGATCATTGTCACAATCAGGGTCGTGGACACAGTTGCGGTTAAGATCATGACCACAACTACAGTCACGGTCACATTAGATGTACAGTTACAGTAGTGGTCACGGTCATCGTCTAAAACGCAATTTCCAAAACCCAGTCTCAAAACCATAAACACAAACACGAATTATCCATAATCATAATCCAACCTAAAATACAGATAAAAAATGACAATAATTGTATTTGTGAAACACGATCTATTGCTACGTGTTCACATCGTAACTATTCAAAGCATATACCTGATAGGACACAACCATAAAACTCAGCTCTCATTGAGATCCAGTCATGCCAATCTACTGGTATTATTTGCACGTATCGGGCTGTAATGGGCATTGCCAATGTATGATTGACAACAGCATATTTATCAGTATTACCATCGAAAATCTGAAATAAGAAACTTTCATTATAAATAAGCACATTGCTTTTGTGTTTGGGTAATGTCTACATTAACGTTTTTTCTTTATTTTTGATGGAATGAACGTGCTTTATCTTGGAAATAGTTATAAAAACTCTTTTAGCTTATATTCAATTCCTAATAATATTACAATTTATAATATAGCTAAGATAGTACGCGCGCTCTGATTGGTTTAAGAGCGTGCTTTATTTCGCCGGTAAACGCACGATCGCAAAGGAATGTCTCCCTCTTTTTGTCAACTACTGCGAATTGCTGAGCAACTTCGTACATATGATTTTTTCATTCGGCATACTTTGTAGATAGCGATGAAGAAGTAGTAAATGCCTGTGTTTCAGTAGAAAATATCAACAGAAAATAGTGAGCTAGAATTTAACGCAGTCAACAATCGTCAAGAAGTCCGTCGTGGTTTGGCGACGTGAACGAGGGAGAGATGTCGGAGTTACTAACGGCTCGCGACTTACTGATCTTTTATCGTATTCTCCCAACCATCACACAGTCGCCAGTATCCCACGCAAGTCTATATTATATTGCATAAATAAACCACGGCTTTTCTGATTGTTTCAACCTATCAGAGCGTGCTATATTATTATCGACAATGAATCGATTTTTTGTTTGTTTTGCTTTGCCTTGTTGTTTTATTTGCTTGACAACAAAATTATTCATATAACAAATACTTTTTAACAACAACAAAAACAATATTTGTTTTTATATATTTGAGATGTCAACAAAGAAAGTTAAGGTGGCCCAGGGGTATTTATTTACGTAAAAACAATTTTTTTTTAATTTCTAATTTTGGCGCAAAAACTTTTTCGATTGCAGTAAAAATCGGGATTATAACTAATCATTGTCTCTAGTTTATATATATTTAAACGTTATTTTAAAAATACTGATGTCGTAAGAGCAATGCGCTTGCAAAAGCGAACTCGACTTTGAGATTTTATGGCTATTTCTAAGAATCTGAAAGACGAAACCACTCGATTTTGCGTCTATGGACTCATGTACTTCAATACTTTTACGTGATAAATGGCCGAATTAATCGAAACCTTGCAAGCTTAGGAAATATGAATACTCAAAATAGAACACACAAATGTATAGCTTATAAAGAATCGAACAGAGACGCACAATAAAATCATTGCTTTCAAAATCGGTACTCACCACTATGTTGTACAATGCTTTTCCAGTTTGAAGGCCAAATTTTAGTGAATTTGACGTACTGTGTGCAGCACTATCACGACTGATAAAAAACACATTTATCGATGCATTATTCAAAATAGCTAGATAATCTAATTTTTGCTCAGTATTAACTTAAATGGTAATTCTAGTGATTCTCAAAAACACAGGATGTAAACAAATCATTGTAAAAGTACCTTCCAAAGTTTGAGCGTGTTCCATTCATACGGTTTGGAGAAATGGAGAAGTAAAGTTGACCGTATATAAATCTTGGCGACAACGCCGAGTTGCAGTTGCAGTGAAAAGCCATCATATGCTTTTGTTGATGCATGAAAAATTTGCAATATATTTTATATATTATAGTCCCGCGAGGGATATCCCGTTGGGACCAATTACTGAACTAATATAAGTTGAGAAAATAATATTGCAAGAGCAAATAACTAATACTCGCTATACTATATAATGTGTCATTTTTATTTATCAGTTCTTTCAGCAGAAAGAGTGTTTGTAAATCCAAATATACACGAAAATCAAGCATAAACAATTCATATGCATATTTACAAACTATATATCTTAATTTTTTGCTCTTGCAATATTATATTCTGAACGTATATTTGTTCAGAGATTGGTCCCAAAGGGATATCCCTCGCGGGACTTTAAACAATATTGCAAATTTTACATGCATCAACAAAAGTACTTGCTGGCTTTTCACTGCAACTGCACTTCGGCGGTGTCGTCAAGATTTATAGACGGTCAACTTTCCTTCTCCATTTCTCCAAACCGTATGAATGGAACGCGCTCAAACTTTGTAAGGTACTTTTACAATTATTTGTTTACATCTTGTGTTTTTGAGAATCGCTAGAATTGCCATTTAAGTGAATACTGAGCAAAAATTAGATTATCTAGCTATTTTAAATAATGCATCGATAAATTTGCTTTTTTATCAGTCGTGATAGTGCTGCACACAGTACGTCAAATTCACTAAAATTTGGCCTTCAGACTGGGAAAGCATTGTACAACATAGTGGTGAGTACCGATTTCGAAAGCAATGATTTTATTGTGCGTCTCTGTTCGATTCTTTATAAGCTATACATTTTCGTGTTCTATTTTGAATACTCATATTTCCTAAACTTGCAAGGTCTCGATTAATTTGGCCATTTATCACGTAAAAGTATTGAAGTACATGAGTCCATAGACGCAAAATCGAGTGGTTTCGTCTTTCAGATTTTTAGAAATAGCCATAAAATCTCAAAGTCGAGTTCGCGTTTGCAAGCGCATTGCTCTTACGACATCAGTATTTTTAAAATAACGTTTAAATATATATAAACTAGAGACAATGATTAGTTATAATCCCGATTTTTACTGTAATCGAAGAAGTTTTTGCGCCAAAATTTGAAGTTCAAAAAAAATTGTTTTTACGTAAATAAATACCCCTGGGCCACCTTAAATCAGAGGAAAAACTAAGGAAATTTTAAATAGAACGAGAAAGGCAAAGAAATGTTACTGATCAGGAAAAAAAAAAAGAAGAAAAAGAAACTATAGCTGCGCATGCAAGAACGGCAAATGTATAAAAAAGAGCTAGAAATAACTTTTCTGATAACACAAGAGAACATGTGACGCCAAAATCTGAGGCTTTTCAGAAAATACTTCAGCGAGGTTTGGCAGGGGAGCAAAAGCTAAGGAGGCGTTAAAGAGAAAGACGGAAGAATCTTACTGAATCTTACTGAAAAAAAGAAAAAAAACGTGAATGTAGATGAAACTTCATCGATCAAGAACTATTATTATTAATAGATTATTATATCATATGCCATTGCTTTTTTGGACATAACACTTCAATGATCCAGCTGTGCCTATCAAATCAGAAAATATATAGTGTAATTGCTACTTATGTACTTAATCATAAGCATATCGAATTATTACGTTATCACTGTCTCGTTTCAATCGTTGAATAAGGAATTTGATTTGCCGCTTACCACAGCTCCGCTATTAGGTAGTACCTATTATGTCATAGTATATAGTATATTGATTTTTAATATAAAATCTTTACAAAATACCTTATCTACACCGTCTTCTTGATACGTTTGAAAAACAGACGATTTTTGGATAGTGTATAAAAGCTTGTATCTTGTTACCCATTGGTTATTTTCAATGCTATCGCGCCCCTGTGTTGCAAATTTAGAGATCTTCACATTTCGGAGAAAATCGACTTGAAGATATTGATTTAGGTCACGATGTTCTGACGACCATCCACCATGTAGATCTCTACCCATTTTAAAATTAAGCCGTGCATTACTTGGGCCATGGTATTTAGAAAAGGACGAAGAGGCTGTTATCTGTTGTTTCGTAATGAAACCACTTTCCATGCCAAGAGGGCCATCGCCTGCAGTGCATACTGGTAGTGACAAAGTAAAGGGAAGATTTAAGAGTCAAAATAAGTAGATCAACGATTAAATTCAAAAAAATTATAAACCAAAAAAATGTGAAAATGGTTTATAATAAGTACTTCCATCACTACTGTTTCTTTAGCATCACCGACAAAGTTCACAATAACCGATATTTTTTTATTTTTCTATGTGTTTCACGAATCTAATGAATGCACTCCAATATGTCGAAGGTTTACCTGGAGCTAGTTCAATTATCGAGGGCGTCTCATACCATTTCATAGGAACATCACGAATATCCTCATTGAATGTTTCATCCCCCTCTGTCAAGGTGGCACATTTGCGATCTGCAAAGATTACACATGTAAGCACATTAGAAGTTTATACTAAAAAGATATAAGGATAGGAGATATGCGACGGCAGGAACCGGTTGTACGAAGGGTGAAGAGGGGGCCTATTATAGGTTGGCGGTTTGAATTTTTTTTTTGGACAATTTTAGAGGTCGGTTTTCGGTATTGTTGCAATATTTGTGGCGGTTTCCGTATTTTCGCGATTTTGTGCGGCGGTTAACCGAAAAACATGACGAAAAATAGCGGTTTTGCGGTATGACGAACCCCTATAATAGGCCCCCTGAATAGCGCTATCCACCGGATAAATCCTTATCCAGCGGATAAAATCAGTAAAAAACCTATGCAGTGGATAACTTTTATTCGCGGATAACTTTTTTCCACCCTTCGTACAACCGGCCCCAGAGCATCAAAGCCAAATTTCAGGATTTGACGTTTGAGGATTTTTTTAATATTTGTACTCTATCGATCGTAAATAAATAAGTTTTGATTAAAAAACTTCTTGATATGGTGCTCTCGAAAACAATAATAAAAGAAAAAACAATTTAGTAGATATGCAATAATTTTCTCAGCTTCAAAAAACATATTTTTATATTTACTTGTATTCAGAACGTTGATATGTAAACGCGTAAGTAAGTTTTTTTTATCCGTCATCAATCGCAAAGGTATTCTCAAAAGCGAGGAAAATTCCTTGCATGTTCACGAGGTCAGTAAGTCCATACCCGTATACACCTATTTCAATTAACGTTGTCCATCTGGAATGGTTGATCTGAGATCGATAGGAATTGTGGGAGCTCGTTAAAATCACTGTAGGTTTGTCGAGGCAGCCGTCATAGGCATGCTGAATGAAAACCGGTTTCTGACAACCCGCTCTTTTTCAGTAAAACTACTGGGAAGCCATTTGAAAGCAACGTACGCGCGTCGTTAAATTAAATTAATTAAATTAAAAAATTATAAGTTTTTTATCGAACATAGTTGTGGTCATGTAATAAAAATCTTATTTACTGAGCTTGGTCGGACTGTACAGGAGAATCTTGACTTTGGTCGGGTCCTCATTGCGTTCGGTCTGGTCTTTCCGACTTCACCCTAGATTCTCCTGTACAGACCTCCCGCTCGGTTAATAAGACCGTATTATTTTACTGAAAAAAGGGCCTATGTTATAAAAGAAATGGTCGATAATTAGCGTGCGTATATCCAGTTCTGGAAGCACTCTGGTAGCTAGAGTCGCAAAATTCGGCTAAAGCCTCGTGCGACTCTTAATTCCGTTTAACATTGCTTATATTAACTACATTCTCTACTGTATACATTCTAGTTTCGCTCTACCTTACTTTAAAAAGATCAGTATCAAACATAATAAATTCAAGTACCTTGTCCTTTTCCAAGGTGCAAGAACAGCAGAAGAACAATGAATAAAAGGATATTTGAAGGCACCATTACTATATCCTTTACACCACTGGAGAGCCAATGCTGCACACAATGTATCGTGTACGAGCTCCGCCTATATCTGATAGGGTGCACTACTAAGTTGCATTTTTGAACCACAACTTAATAGTTCAAATGTCATTGGTTGACCTTTGAAAAGGTGTAAGTGACATTTGAACAGGTGTAACTAGTGACATTGTCAATATGTATTGTAATTAAAATCACTTAATTGGCATTTAGCTAAGAACTGTCAAACGTTTGAAGAAAAAGTGAATGAAAATAATGTAACAAAAGCAAACAAACAAAATTAAAAGAAGCAATAGCAATAAACCACAAAACAATTAAATCATTGTATAGTATGTGTATATATTAAACCATATCTATTGAATTAGCAGATAAGTATTAGTTTAATTAGACAGTGATATAATTGTAATAATGATTGTAATATTTTTTTTTAAAGTTTGAAAAAAATTATATGCGATTTAAAAAGTTTATTATTAAACTAAATTAAGATATGACACGATCGAAGATTGAAATGTATGCCTTAAATGCTTAATAACCTGACACATTAAGAAAATGAGTAATTCATTTGTTTTCATGTACAAAAATATATATTTGTTAATATGAGTATATACATACGTAAGGTCGGTTTTTTTTTTTCAACAATAGAAATCAAAGGATTTCCTGCAATGAAGCATAGCATTTATTTACTGAACTTCCACGGCTTCACTGCTTGTACTCTACTACTCCTACTACTCCTACTCTACTACTCGTTTTCGAGTCTTCGTTTTCGTTTTCAATCTCTGCTTCCCTCTTTTAAAATATTTTATTAAATTGACAATTTTGATATCCATATATCCATATACATTGGGAGCACAATACGACACCTCCATGACCGTATCAAAGAACACATGCACGACATCAAACACATCAAAAATCTACAAACGCGTATATTGTCATTATACATTTGTTTCATAAAAAGACAAAGCTAGTTTCTATATTAGTGCTTTAGTGAAACAAAACAAAAACAAAAATTAAAATTTCGTTAGTCATTTTTGTGAAAGTGGTGATTAAAATCCTTTTTTCAAGCTTGATATGATGAATTAATTAAAAATTAAATGGGCACTAGGATAGCTAAAGTTGGTTTAATTAAAAAACTAATATACAAACTTTATTCAGTTTAAACCAACATGAATTTGATAGTCAGTTTTTTCATAAAATTGTGTTCTTTTGACTATATTGTTAGCCCTCTAAAAAGGGTTATCAATGGGGAAGTGGATAACAATGTCAGTTGACAAATGAATTTTGTAGATACAGTTATTAATTATTCATTATTTGGCAGCTACAATGTTAGCCCTTTTGTCGGTTGGAAGTCAATATTAAATTAGCAATTAATCAAAAAAGTCAGTTAGAGTTGATGATATTTGTAAGTTGTCAGCTAGAATTCGCCAGTTGTCATTCAAATTGAAGTTAACAATAACTAAAAAATTGCAGTAACACCAAACAGCAAGACTTAAATATCATAGACATATTGTTTGTAGAATTATTTGTTGGTAATATTAAACGAACAGTTTAGTTTAACTTGTAAAGCTCTCAACTACGTTAGTACTACCACTAGGATTTAAAATATCCAACAATAAACCATTGGAAATATCAAGATCTAGCAGAAGACAATTCCCCAGTATCTTTGCACACTTCCATTATGAACTTCGTTTACCAAAAATGTAGCTACCTGACTTCATATTAAGTATGTCGGTTTCCAAGTCTTGGATTTGTGATGTGTCAATAGCACAACGATTCTTTTGAGAACAATTTTTGAACAATTAAATGAGCTAGCAGCTTGGGAAAATGCTCCGAAATTCATTAAGGAATTGAACAATACGTTTTATTATTTTCAAAGACTATGAAAACAAAACGGAAGAATATTTTTATGAGGTCGTTTTTGAAATTCTCTTGAGACTATTTTTGAAGCAATTCAATAAATTAACAACAAGGAAAATGTCCCGATAAAACATTCCCGCTCGTTTATTAAATACTACACAATGAACTGCTAAGCCGCCACAAGTCCGATCGGCCAAAGTTAATGAATAGATCAAAGTTTTGATCAGCTTTTACTGGCTGAAACACAATAACCTGTCAATTATATAATTAATGCCGGTCATGCGCAAGACAGTGAAAATACCCTTTTAAATCATTTATATGTTTATAAGCTTTGCCAACAGACTCTGAAGGAAATTTGCAAACTTTATGTGAGATTCATTGCTATCACTGGATGCTATCCAGTCTCGCCCATAATTCTTTGCGCGCATTTTATTTTTTGTTTTTGTTTGCACGAGAACGATGCACTTATTCTCACACTTATTGTGTTCAGTCAGGTCACTCTGTCGTTTGTGTTTAGTTGCGAAGCTTCAAAGGATCGTTTAGAAAATATGAATGCATATGGTTCACTTTTGGACTACTAAGTTGCACTTTTGAACCACAACTTAATAGATCAAATGTCATTGGTTGACCTTTGAAAAGGTGTAAGTGACATTCGAACAGGTGTAACTAATGGCATTGTCAATATGTATTGTAATTAAAATCACTTAATTGGCATTAAACTAAGAACTGTCAAACGTTGAAGAAAAAGTGAATGAAAATAATGAAACAAAAGCAAAGAAACAAAATTAAAAGAAGCAATAGCATTAAACCACAAAACAATTAAATCATTGTAGTATGTGTATATATGAAAGTATAAGTTAAACCATATCGATTGAATTAGCAGTTAAGTAATAGTTTAATTAGACAGTAATATAATTGTAATAGTATTGTAATAATTAAGTTAAGTATTTAAGTATTTATATATAAGTTAAGTTATTGCAGTTAAGTAATAGTTTAATTAGACAGTAATATAATTGTAATAGTATTGTAATAATTTTCTTTAAAGTTTGAAAAATGCATAGAAAAGAAATTATATGCGATTTAAGAACTTTATCATTAAACTAAATCAAGAAATGACACGAATGAAAATTTAAATGTATGCCTTAACACAAATAATATTAAATTCCAGGAATGATCAAGGATTTTGATTTTTTTTAAGTTGAATTTCAGATTTATCTAGACTAACAGATCTAACTAACTATCAGACTAACGAATTTTAATATACCTAACGAATTAACATATGCATAAAAATAGTTCACACTTTCTATCTATCTGCTTGGAAATTCGATGTAATCATAGCTATATATATTAGTGAATATTCAAGTCCGACAATGAGGACTGGACGGGATTTCAAGTCCGCGCAATTAGTTCCAGTTCCAGGCATAACGGGAGGAATCTATGAATAAAAATGAATAATTTTATATGGTAAAAAAGAAATTTAAGCAAATAAAAGCAATCGTAAAACATATCAATAATCTGTTCATAATTTAGGGAAATTACTTTGGAAATCTATTCAGAGGAATACTAACGACGTGATGATATTAAACCATAGGAAGCCCGGCTTTATCATATGTATCTTCTTTAGAAAGTTTACTGCTTTATTATATGCATTTTCATTAGAAAGGTTACTATACTTTTTTTTACTATTGATTTGGTCCAGATCCAATTACAGTAAACGTGACCCGTTAACCAATCTGACTTGAAATACCGTCCGATACGTCCGAATTGTAGGACTTTGAACGACTTCTCAAACTCAAATTATTTGGGAGGAATCTTCGTCTAGATATTTAGCCATTTTATTATAATGAAACTACTATCTGATAGTATTATATCCAAACTGGCCTTTCATTCACGGTTCACTGATTAAGAATGGGAGAAACCCTTGTCTCCAAATTAATGGTTATCCAGCTTGGTGGAACGGAATAAGAAGGTCAGTTTTGGATGAAAGTTTTTTAGCTGGGATGGTAGGGTGGGTTAGAAAAAAAGAAACCCACCTCCCCAGCCCCACCCCGTTTTGTAACCACTTATTCAAGAGTTATCTAGGTCCTAAGCTACTTGCGCAAGAGGTCTAATTCTGAATCTGTGGCTCTTTAAATACCCTCCTGAATTATTCAGTATGACATTCCATAGATTAGCACGATTTTCATGTTCTTAATCCGTTCCTGTGAATTTAATCCCAGTTTGAATAGTTATGCATGCACGGATAATTTCTATAATTGTTCGACATTAAAAAATGTTCAAAAATAGGTCGAAGTAATAACATAAAGCTATTTCAAAAAAGGTTTTCAGATAGAATTAGCGTTCTCACGACCCAAAAGGAATAATTATGCATTCCTTTAGTATTTTCTTTAACATCGTAACATCGTAACATCGTTCTTTAAAGATCTAGCGGAAGACAATTCCCCAGTATCTTTGCACACTTCCATTATGAACTTTGTTATGTGTCAATAGCACAACTATCCCGTCTCGCCCATCATTCTTTGCGCGCTTTTATTTTTGTTATGGTTTGCACGAGAACGAGGCACCTATTCTCACACTTATTGTGTTCAGTCAAGTCACTCTGCCGTTTGTGTTTAGTTGCGAAGCTTCAATTTGAATGCATATGGTTCACTTTTTGACGGTAATGAAGGACAGGAGAGCTCTTCATGCGACAATACTCCAGTTTCGAGATCTGTTTTACTCAGTGTTATCCTCAAAACCATGTAATATATTCTTTTGTTCAGTAACAGTCCGTGCAAATGAAAGAGATTTGTGAGCATAGAAGACAATAAAAATATATCGAAATCTCACGAGTTTTATCTAAATTTCTGCATATTTTACACACAATTGAGGCTAACACTGAGTAAAAGAGATCTCGAAACTGGAGTATTGAACATTAAAACAACTCTACATCAAGATGTAAGAGATACCAAGCAAATTCACTATTTGTATTGTTGCTGAAACTAGGAGAAGATTTCCTTTCTTCCATAGCCAAAACAATGATGTACTGAGTCTTATCTGTCGTACAACTCGGCAAGCAAGGCCTTCCTCTCGGATGATTTAGGTTATTACTCGGGCTTTCCAAAGGAAACCCGAGTCTTAAAATGGGCTTCAATGTTTTTTTTTTTTTTTCTTGGGTCGCAAAACGCCGTCTAGTCGTCACCGCGCATGCGTATGGTCACAGCGCATGCGTAGACTGGCCAATACGAGCACATGGATATTTGATTCGTCGAAGGATTGATTTCTAGGTGGAATATTTTCATATTTTATGCGCTCACTCCACATGATTCGCAGTAGAATTACACTTAAGTTTATGTCGAATGTTTTCGGAAAGGGTCACTGTGAATTTTAATGAAGATCATGCAATTTACGGGCTAAATAAGCGAGCCAACTTATTATGATGGAATTTATCGAGAAATCGTCCCTGCTATAAACTCATAATGCTATGGAATTGATTCACAACCAGTTACAAAGGACGAAGCTGTTACTACTGGATATTTAACTGTATTGTAATGGGTAATGGGCTCCTGATTGTAAGCATTCTTAGAGAGTACGATACAGCGCACTAGAAGTGAAGACAACAACAGTAGTGATGTTTAGGGTAAATATTTTGCTTCTTGTAATTATTTCTTTTATATTTTTGATTAAAATAACGAGTTTATCTGTCAATAGTTTAATTTTATTGACTATACTATTAGCTCGTACAAGCTTCAGATCCGCGATTGATTGGCGATTGCCGAGCGCTTAGCTTCTCGGCAAAGAACAACAAACTTATACGCAAAACTTTTAAGTTTAAACTTAATCGCTTCAACCTATTATCTAGCAGTTGAACGATGAAAGTAATATTTCTTTGTTTACAATATGTCAGATAACGTGACCGATTTTAAACATCAAGGTCAAGCTCGACAACAACAAATATAAAACAGCTGAAATCAGCCTCTCTGAAAACTACATCCAACAGCCTAAATTAAATCGCCTTAAATATAACACCAATTGCTTTAGTGACTAGTATCTATCTTGCTTTTTCTTGCGTTTATTTTGCAAGAACAACTTTTATAATAACACTGTTTCTAGACAGTCTTTGAGCTCGCATGTATCACTGCACGAACCAAACATCGATCACCAGGTTAAGCAGTACAGGCAAGCGGATCACGGACTGAAGGAACGGACCAAACCGAAAAGGAGGACGACCAAAAAAATAACTTTTTTTTCGCTTCAAATCATCTCAAGCTAATCCAAGAAAATGATTACATAATCGTAATGAAGCCCGAGTTCACGCAGTTATGCGTCTAGTTTGCCATATAAACTTGAATAAAGTTCAAAAAGGCTCTAACGATCAGATGAACGCTGGATTAAAACGGATTGCAATAGCGATAGTTATTCGTTAATTGATTTTTGAACAACAAAAAATGGCCTCTTGAAGCGTTCGCGGCGAATAAAGTATGATGATCGAGAGGTTTTTTAAAACATACATAACGTAGTGAAAAAAATAAAATTTTAACATGATTAAAAATTGCAAATAAAGACTGCAAAGTATTATGATTTTTATGCTTTACTTTTATTCATAGTTGATCAATTAATACAATGATTTCATTTGTTTTTATCTTGTCAAATACTAATAGGAATAACATGTTCCTTTAGCTTTTTGTTAAACATCGTATGCATTTGTATTTCTGCTATTCAAGATTTGTGTGGAACATGCTTTATGATTGCCTTGAGCTTAGGCTTCAAATTATGTGGTTGGTCGCGATTCTTGCATCTCGAATCGTTCGGTCCCGTTGGGTAGTTGTCGCTCCAGTAAATGAAGTAGATCCAAACGTTCATATTGGTGTATAAGGAACGCTGAAAATATACAATATCACAATATATTTATTTGTATAGAAAATACACATTTTTAAAATACATCATTTGGTAGGTCATAAAATGCATCTATGGCTCTAGTTCAAGAGATTGTTTTGATCAATTTTAAAATATGGTGCTTAGTTCATGTGTTTTTTTAATTCATGATAAACATCAATATGATATTTTTTTGGATTGGAGTCTCTTTTAGCATCATTTGTAAGAACCCTTTATGTACTAGTGCGAGAATGACAAAAATAAGAATTTACATCAAAATCTTTGCAGTTTTTGTCTGACATCTTTGAGCTACCACACTCGACATTCTTGTCAATTGGCAAAGAGATGTTGTACGTTCCAAATGGACTTTGACACTCTCTTGCACCAAGCAGTGCATCTTCACACGGAGAGTCACTGAGAAAGTGGCAGCACACTGGTTGGAAACGTTTGTCACCCTTTTCCATGCAGTAAGGAGAATCCTCTGAAATAATGGAAGCGATAATCAATCAGCAGTTAGAATACAAGTTTAGATTCATTTGCTCCCATAAACAAACAATTAATGTGCCATATACAATAAACTTAAATAAGATTCAACTTTTCTTAACATTATTAAAAGCACTTTTCTCTTTCCTTTTCGAGTAAGATATTAGGGTAAATTTATACTACGATCAGTCCTTCTTTTTAATTCTTTTTAATCTTTTTAACTGTATTTTTGTTGGAAAATAATCATATTTCAAAGTGAAAAAAACAGAAACATTTTTTTACTTAAAAATTGTTGATTACGTTTTTTCTACGTTTTTTTCTACGCCGAAAGCTTGGTGACTATTTTATAATAAATTATTACGCAGAAGAAACGTAATCAACAATTTTTAACTAAATGCCTGCGTGCAAAGAAATATTGGATTATTTTACTTTACCATAGCTTCCAAAAGTACTTACTTATTCCTTTGCCTTTTTCTTCGTTGCACTTATCCTCATCAGTAATTAAGAACCGATCAAACTCGAATGATTCCCTAAATGGTATCTTCTGACGAAACTGCTTGATTGTGCTATTCCCATCTCTAAAGTAAGAAGCGCTGTCATGTCGAAGTTTTAAAAAGACTTTTGCTGGCATCTTGTTATTTTCGTCCTGTTGTTGGGTTCCGTCACCATAAAGCTCAACATACATCTAAAAATGGTGTAAAACAATTGAATTATAAAGTAAATTAAACTAAATTATAGCTCTGACTTTGTTCCTCGCTTCAATCTTTCTCTCAATTTTAAGTATCTTCAATTGCCAATAAAAAGCATTTGTACATTAATTAAGGGATCGTGGAAATGAGAGTATGGAGAAACCTACCTTTAAAAGCCGAACATTGTAGAATGTTTTACTGCTGTCAGCAAAATCTATATGGAGCTTTGCATTACCTTTGTGTAGTTCCTCAAACAACTGTGATGGGATGGAGACAATCACTTGTCAATCATTCAGAAGAATTTATCAAGGCAGAGATAAAAGTTTATATGTAAGATTACATATGCCATGGCGAAACATATGTTTAAAGTTTGCCATTTGAGGCGTTGCAAATACGGTTTACACTTAAAGCGGATTTCGTATGACTGCGTAACGTACGGTACCGTACCGTGACCGTGTCGTAATTTATATAAAAAGATTCGAAGTTTTTGCCGTGACTGTGCAGAGCCTTCACGGCCGTGCCGTGTTCTTGCCGTAGTTTCTATAAAGACATTCGAAATCACTGTCGTAACCAACCTGTGGTGTTTTGATAGGCACAGGAAAAACTCTCTTTTATTTGTACTGTACCGTGCTTTGTCCGTGCTGTTTGCACAGTCATACGAAATCCGCTCTAAAATATATTTGCATATTTTTGAAGCAACTGACGTGAATGTTTTAATCAATCCACGACATATGACCGATCATTCCTGTATTCCATTTCTGACAAAGGAAATGTTGATGAATTATGTTCTAACACAAACCAGAGTCCACCCATTAATTATTTCCATTGATTAATTAGCACTGTTGCCGAAAGCTCTCCGATCCATCGGTCTGATTGCTTTATCTGCTCATATATACCATCTACACCTGACGTTTTTGAAATATATGGTACAACAGATGGAAGAGATGTGTGAATCTACACAACAACGTATTACTATATAAGTATTGCTTCTATTTCCCAAGAGGTTAATTGCTGTTGGTGACTAAAATAATACTTACATTTGGGTTTTCCGTTTGATTCAATGGCCATCTGTGTACATTAGTATTGTGCCTAAACTTGGTAAAGCAATGCCTCCCTTTACTTTCGATCTCATCTAATTTCTGAAGAGCATTATTAAGCTGGATAACGCCTTGCAATTGTCCTGTACCCGGAGCAGCCTCGCTTGCAGTTCGCTGGTAACCATTCAATGTATCGCTGACATCCCACAACGAGCGAAACTCAAAGCTTTTGTACATTTGGTAAAGTTTCTTGGTAAAACTTGACTCAATTGTTTGATAAGATGTCAGCAGGTCGTCAAGAAACATTTGCTTGATATTATCAGCAATTGGTGAGTCTAAAACAAAACCCAAAACATAAATTTAGAAAAAACAATAATAAGACATATATATACATAGATAACATATAATCAGAATATATTATAACTCATGCATGTAGACCTGATTCAAACTATCTAGCTTGTCGTTAAGCGAAATCCACTTGCATGCCCTTTATGAAAAGTAATAGGTTTTGAAAAGCCCAATTTGGAAAACCTAATTAGTTTGTATGTTTGTATGTATGAAAAATTGTCAATACCATTTTGCCTTTATAACCCAGACTGAGTTAATTTACATGTTTTTATTTGGAACAAGCTTAAGTATACGTACGGTCAATGACATTAAAACGACTTGTTACAATGACTAGGTAGTGACACGTAAAGGTTGTCGTCGTACGTTATGTAAACATAAACAAAGAAACAAAAACACAAAGGAAGACGAACAATTTGACGAAAATTAAGTAAATATGCATGAATACCTTTGAAGGGTAGAGGCTTACGTATAGGCTTGTTTATACAAAATTAAATAAACATATAGAGGGAGAAACACATCGAGACTCATAAAAAAAAAAAAATATGTCCTATCAGTTTGAACAAGTTAGCTTGCGACCCTTCGGTATGTACGGGTGTTAGTAGCATTGATTGGATCTGATGTTTTCGACCTGTACGTCTATTTATTTCTTGCGTTATTTTGGGCAGCAATCCTTGCACTGCAAAAACGGCTGAGTAGATACAACACAGTATATTGCGTTAACCATGCATTCAGGATGACACTTTATAGTGAGTAAACACAACTCTATAGTGAGTAATCCCAACTCATTATTGAGTAAAAGTGAGGTTAAACTGAATATATTGAGTACATTGTACTCAATGGTGCGTCTTCATCTATGTTTACTCTCAATAATGAATTGAGTTTACTCACTATTTAACAGTTATTCCACGAAATAAAGTCGTACATGAGCTGAGACTGTGCGACGAGATTGAGTGGTATAACTGTTTTGTTATATCCACAACTTGACAAAAACAGTGGAGATTTTCGATATGTTTTGAATACATTTTGATTTGCCGTCACACGTCATTGAGCGCGCGCTCGGTATTTTTACTTTCGATTATCTGTCATTTTGTCAAAATAAAACGATTGAAATGTTATTTTTCTTTCAAATTATGGCAAAGTTTGACCTACTAGTTGGTTTATACTAAAACAATTAGACCTCTCGCCCTCTTCTTCGCTCAGTTCGACAAAACGCTCCGCCATTTTGTTTGTTTTCTTCTACCCACGGTATATGAGGTGATAGCCTAGTAGTAGGGAGCCAATCAGAGCGCGAGATTGCTCATATCTAGTGAGTGTGGATATAATAAAAAGTGTTATCCTGAATGCATGGTTAACGCAATATACTGTGTTGTATCTACTCAGCTGTTTTTGCAGTGTGATATATATGCATATTGATATAAATTTAGTTGCGTCAATACCAGGTGACATAAATGTGAAAATCAAATAAAAAAAATAAAAACCAAAAAAAAAAAAAACCCGTAGAGCTTCACCTACACATGGACTAAGATGTCAATAATAAGCGTAGGCTAAATGTGACACTAGCGGGTTGAGAGGTAACGTATAGTGAGATGTATATATTCTTAAAAAATTCATGAATAATTAATGAGACATTTTCAAAAGAAATCATGACCATGACGAGTGTTGTAAATCTGATACAACACTAGTGTTGTATATCCTGATTTGCATAAGTTTTAACTGGTAATTTTACGGCAAAATCTATTTTAATCTTGAAAATTTTGGTAAAATATGAAAGAGCTAACCTAGACATTTTTTAAGTAGTTTACAACATTCGCGTCCGTGTTGTATCGGCGATACAATCGCGCGCCTTCGGCTTGCGATTGTATCTGCCGATACAACACGGCCGCTCATGTTGTAAACACTACTTACCACCGATATTTTGGATGGCTTCAAGTTCATTAATCGTCTCTTCCAAGTTTGAAATATCAAAGTTGAAACCACCAATCTCATTATCTAAATCAATGACTTTGGCGATAAGATCAATCCTTGCAGCTGCAGAAATAAAGTATCGCTCGATCGTCTCTTTGAACTTTGCTATGTTACGTGGAAGTGACCTCTCTTCGATCAAGCAAACGAGTTCTGCCTTGAGTCCTTCCTCGTTCATTTCAAGGTTAGCCTAAAATTTTCACAGTATATTTTAAAAATCAAGTATTATGGTATATGGATATATGCGTCTTATGAATGTATTACAACACGGGTTTTTAGCTATCTTCATAACTTCTGGTACAGAGCCCACATCCATATTATCAAAATTGAGGTCACTTGAATCCTTCAGAGCCTTGAACTCCACACCAAACCTTAACCAATGCTCAATGCTTTCAATATCCGCCTTTAGGTTTCCAAGACTGCACTTTGTTGCAAAATGCCCACCAACTGGAAGAGCGGCATTGAGTACTCCAAATACGTCACCTACAGCGGCAGAACTGGCAAATCCAGTTACACCTTGTAGTATCACAAACACATCCTGTCTGCTAAATAACGCTTGATCGCGGGCTTGAGGTAATGTGAACAAGATTTGTTCAAGATAAGTTTCCATGCTTGCTTCCAATTCGTTGATGGCCTGTGTTTATAATAATGATCAAAAGACAATTGTCAGCAATAGGCATGATTATACATGTAATGTAAATTGTTTACAACATGAGCGGCCGTGTTGTATCGGCATATACAATCAAAAGACGAAGGCGCGTGATTGTATAGCCGATACAACATGAAGCGAATGTTGAGAATTGCTTTTGAAACTCATAAATCCTTTGCCAGTGAGTTGATGCAATGTGAATAAAATGATCTAATTGCTGTACGCCTTATTCTGTTATTACGGTAACACAAAAAATGTACATACATTGAAATGTATGTGGATGACTGGAATGTACTTCATTGTATAGAGTTCTGTTTTCTGTTATAATAATAATGGTTTATTAAAGTTCTATTGCAGTAAAACAACTGAATTAACGAACTATTTACAATAAAAGACTGAATTAAGGTTACCGTCCACGTTCGCGGGGTGCTCTCAGTTAAAAATTGTTTAGCGCGTCACTTAACAATAAAGATAGACAAAGTATATATCATTTTAAAGCTTATATAACAGAGAATAAGACTATGTAAGTCTTTTTAAGAAAAATAATATCTTTAACCAATGTTTCACGTAAAACCTCAAAATCGAGCGCTTTCATTAAAAAAAGTATAAGTCCAAAAGTTCCTACTACTTCGCCGTCATTTCTGCATTATGTCAATCAGCACATACATGTGTCCAGTTTTTTCGATAAAATGCTTCGTTCTTGAATAAATGTGTTTCAAAGTCGACTCATTGTTAAAACTTCAAGTTAAATGACAAAACGGGTCATAACTCTAAAACTAAGCATTTTATCAAAAAAACTGGACACGGTTTGGAAGACCAATATGTGTTGATTGATATAACGAAGAAATGACGGCAAAGCAGTATGAACTTTTTGACTTATACTTTTTTAAACAACTCGCATTGAAGGCGGTTAATTTTGAGGTTTTTCGAAGAGCATATCTTATAGAAAATTGTTGTATATAACAAAACATACACAGTCTTATTCTCTGTTATATAAGCTTTAAAATGATATATAATATGTCTATTATTATTGTAAAATGACGCGGTAAACAAACTTTTAACTGAGAGCATGTGAAAGCACACCGCGACCGTGGACCGTAACCTTAACAAATTATTGACAATGGATTATCTAAAGCTAATATATCAAATCTATAATATTTACAAACTATTTATCGTCAAAATGATTATCATTAATGATCTATGCATTATTTAATATATTTAAACATGAAGAAGTTCTCGGCTCTTTTGGTTCTGCATTTAGTTACGTTGTTATAAAATATACGTGGTCTTGTTTAGATCTCAAGTTGTGTGTGATGTTCCTAGTATGGTATTGTGGTAACAGCATGTTTAATGGGTGGTCCTCGGCTTTAATTTTATTCATGTATTGTAGAGTGTCTTCTTTTAGTTAGTGTTTCTAGTTGCATAGCTGTTAAGAGTGACTGTCGGTAAAAATCGAGAATCCGCCGACAAAAAAAAAAAAAAATGAAAAAATCAATTCCCTCATAATTTGTCCAAAAGACCCTTTGGGTGAACTCTTTTCAAAAGAAATAGTTAGAGGTTGAAGTTGAAATTCCCGTCCGAGACCGTCGGGCGGCCTTGAAAACTCGTCCAAAATAGTTCATTTTTGATCGGCGCGTACAAAATGTTGGAATAATCTACGAACGTAGAAAACTAGTGTGTTATTCAAACGTCTTTAGTCTATCTTTGAAATTAATTTGAGCTACAAGGCTTTATTATTTCGCTTTGTTCTATTTAAATGAAAATATCGCATTTTAGCCATCGGAGAAATCATCGAATTTCGGTCCAGTTCTATGCAATGGTTCTCAAAGGCCATACATTATTTTTAAAAAATAACAATTTCCGTTGAGCACCCAACTATTATATTTGGTCTCTGTCTAATATCTAAGATGGCCCGCAAAAACTCTTTTTTCTAGGAGACGAGTTCTAAGACATAGTTTAACCGATTGTAAAGCAACATCACATTTAGCGTTACCAGGCTATAGATCTTAAAAACTTAAGTTTTACACATGAAATGAACAGTTTCTATTGTAAATCATTAATTCATATATTGTAGGTTAATTTTGATACTTGAAAGCCTACAGCTGTAAAATAAATCGAAAAAATATCCGAACTGAACGGCTGTAAGTGGACTTTGTGTGTATACCGCGGTAACGCAATCACCATAAATAATAACAAACATTCAACTACTTTTTAAAAGCCAGTAAAATAGTCAATCTTTTGAGTAACAAATGCTGAAAATCAAAAATATATCACTAAATTGCTTAGAATATATCGTATATTTTCAATGAATAAGAGACTGAAGTCGTGAGAAAGCAGGATTGACTTGACTTTCAAATGACAGCGACGAGCTAGCACATGCAACAAACGAATATCCGCAGTTCTAAGTCTAATAACTAAATCATTATTAAATTCACCAATGATATAAACGTTTCAATCTTTCTCACCATTTCTAGATGATCCAGGTGAATGCAAGTTGGCAGAAATTTCTTTTAATTTAGACCTGGCTTGAATTACAGCAAATGACTTATGTAATAAACCTTAGTTAGTAGACCACAAAAAACTATTGGGGGTAGAGGCTAGATATGCTTGATGACTGAGTGGCCTGGGATTTTTTTCAATAACTTCACAATAGACAAAATAAAAAAAAAATAAAAACGCGTTGTTGCTACGTTTTGACCCAACTCAAATGTTTTGAAAATAAGATTCTTTCTCTTATTAATTACGATATCACATAGAAAATTTTGAAAACAAAAGTTTATATGCCCAGATGTTTTTTTACTCCCAGATGAATCGGTATATTTCGACAAATTCTAAACACTGGAGGTGAAGGACTATTACCCTTTTTTCGTTATAGCCAGGAATTAATGTCAGTCAGCGAAAAACAAAGTGGCGCACGCAAATGAAAACTCAGAGAATATGTACGCGCGAGACTACTTTGTTTCATTGTTCCAACTTTTTTGTCATTGTCAAACAGCTTTAATACGGAAATGTTACTGGCCATTTTTCCATTTATCCAGGGCAACAATTTTTCTGTTTCTTCATTTCGCCTCATTACAAATTGTGGTGAAATTATCTCCTCAATATACTTCGCAATTGTAAAACAAATCGTTTTTTTTCTCTCGCTTAATTCTTGAATCAATAAACGGTTTTTCAGACATTTTTAAAAATAAAACTCTCATTAATATTAATTAATTATGATATAATTAATAATAATTGATATTAATTAATTAATTGATTAATGATACTGGTGTTATTTTATTACAAATTATTTTGGTGTCGTTTTTTGTGTGCATACATTTGTACAGAGGACCGAAGATATGAAGTTTATCTTCTCGTGTTCCAAAAACAATTTATTTTGCTTCTAATAAATTTACTGAGAATAAACTTCATATTTTCTTACCAGCGTGTGATATTCTCAATACTAGTATGTAGAATCGGCAACAGATTGCAGAAATTTCACTTGTATTACCATGGGCAGCAGAGTATCGTTTGCGTTTGAATTCGCTTGTAATCTCCGTGCATTTATAGTTACCAACGGTCGCTTATTTGCTTGCTTTGTTATTCCCTTGACCCTTCGTCATATTTCTAGCTCCTATTTCAATCTCGTGATGTTAGTCTACAGTCCGGGAGATTACCAGAATTGGCAATCGTTTTGTAAACACAGCTCTAACCAAACACAGGAAGGAACCCAGTCGTGAATATGGCAACGATCAATCATCTCTCAGGACACAAGTACTTCACAACGCGTTAGTAACTAGGTTCAGGTTTTGATTCTATTCACACACAATTATTTACATTTGGTAGACTGGTTAACTCTATGGCTTATTTATAAGG
Organism: Metridium senile; assembly: GCA_949775045.1. NCBI lineage: Eukaryota > Metazoa > Cnidaria > Anthozoa > Actiniaria > Metridiidae > Metridium > Metridium senile. The sequence goes on from OX459095.1 coordinate 65,813,356, forward strand.
TTATTATTCAATTCACATTCAATTACATAAGCTAAGTTTCGTCGAATGTTTCGTCGAAAAAGTATAAAGGAAATTACATGCAATCTAGATTTATTTTAGATCATAGTTTAGTTATATTTATATTTAAATACATCGATAAATAAAATAGTTGCAGTTGTTTTCCACAAACACGAGAGTACTTTCCAAGGATGCCACGATGATGGTCCATCTCAGTACTGTACAGTCAATTGTGAGCATAAGAATATCTGTAAAAAAGACATGGATGCAGAAATATATTTTGCAAATATAGATCATCAAAATTTTGTCTTTCTTTGGTCGCCTACTTCTATTTTCTCGACTTGATTAAAAAGACTCGAAATTGTAACTTATTGCTAACGAATAATGTAAACAAAATATTCACAGAATGCTATCCTTGTGTATTCCAACAAGCAAGCGACACTTTTGCGCCATATTACGATATTAGATGACATTGGTTTTTCTACTCAACGATCTTCTCAAATGGTTACACGCGCTCCTAGAGGGTTGCACGCTACGAAACTTGGAGCGTGAGCACATTATATATTTGCAATTTGAGGAAAAATATTCCCATTTCCCTAACAAATCTTTAACAGGCACTAAATCAGATCACAAAGAAGACAATTTCGACTAAAAACTCCGTCACTCTATCGGCACGGAAACCTTCAGAAGTCAGCCATTACACCTTCCTGCTATAATTTGCATAGCTAAAGCCCCCCATCGCCAACTCTTCCGGCCATGCGCCCACTCACAAGGTCAGCGGTGCAACATAAAAGCGGTAGATAATTTTATCAGATTTTACAAAGAAATGTATATGGGATCAAAGTTATTCTCGAATTATAAAACTCTCGGTAAGGATTTGTCAATTTACCTAACTGGAAATATATTATATGACATTAAAGCATTTGATGTTTACCAAACATAGCTTTATTAATTCAATAGAAACCTTTCCTTTCGATAGTTCAGTTTTCTTTCCCTACATGCTCTGTATTCAGAAATATTCAGATTGTAAAATTGCAAGAAAAACACGAAAAATGTGATATTCAGAGCATCATTTTTCAAAATCAAAGCTTGTTACCTCATTTACCGTGGCTGTTCCATAAACTAAATACATCATAAATTGCTTGTGTGAAATTTTTTGTCGATCGAACGAGGTTTTACCTTTCCTTTTTAACTTTGAAAAAGCTCCAAATTGAATTGACGTTCGTAAGACGCCATATACTTGCAATCCTTCCTTCAAGTAGAGGTACTTTGTGATGCAATAACTTTGGAAATTCTTCGCAATCTAAAGCATGTTTGATACCAAAATGAAGCTAATTTACCCAACTAATATATACAATAGAGTTTAATGGGATAGTTGTTAAGGAAAAGGCAAACCGTAGCAAGAAAGTTGGGTTTCACCGAGTGCGGGCCTGAGCGAGATTGGGCTCCCTGTGGCTTTGCTCAGATCGTCGGCATGTCGTTGTTATTTCGCATGTAAATTACCAATTTTATAACATTGAACTCTACAAATGTTCAAGAGTTACGGTTTGATAGTTGCCTCAATATCCTTTGGTGTTAAATTGACTAAAAGAATCGTATTTAACTTAGTTTTGTACAATCGATTTTGATTCTATCTTGGATTCCCGAATCGGTGTTTACTTTCTATTTTACACATGGTATCCGCTGGCCTCGATGACTGGCGGAAGTCCGGAATAGTTGGCGATGCTGTATGTACGCTTGGAACAAGCGATATTACTGGTTGAACAGTGTTGAAGTAGAATACAGCTGAATATATTTTGTGACAGGCGGAAACAATAGATATGTGACGTCAAAACGATTACCAATTCTGGTAATCTCCCGGACTGGTCTATCGGGTATTAAAAGCGATCGTATGTCACTCGGTTACAAATCAGTAACTTCTTTAACTGCCCCCGAAGGTATATAAGATCTTATTAAATTCAGGTTATGCATAGCATTTCTCTACTTTTTACTAGAATTAGAGATTTGAAACATTTTTCGAGATCTGTACACGAAGGCACCAAACATATTTCCCCCCTACCCCAAGAGTTTTTTGTGGTCTGGTAAAATGATCTATTACTACACTAGTCCATTGCCACTACTCAAGCCAGGTCTAAAGGAAATTTCTGCCAGCTTGCATTCAACTAGATCATCTAAAAATGGTGAGAAAGATTGAAACGTTTATTCTATTGGTGAATTTAATAATGATATAGTAATTAGACTAAAAACTGCTGATATTCGTTTCATGCATGTGAGTGCTAGCTCGTCGCTGTCATTTGAAAGTCAATATGTGGATCAATCTTTCCATTAAGTTGAGATAGAAGTTTCATGCAAGCAAAACCTTCCAGGACTTTAGATAGTGCATGTAAGAGATATTGGTCTCAGGTCACTCTCGATAAGTCCAGGTGGGTTTACTTTTGGGACAGGCGTAACAATAGATGTTGTTCTGTTTTCACTTTTATTAAGCTTATGCTAATTTTGAGCTTCGAATGCTTGGATTGTTAAATTTGCTTTTGACTTTTCCGGTAGCCGATGAGTTAGGAACAAGAGTGCAGTTTAGTAAAAAGAACTGTATCTAAAAACACCCAAAATTGTTATTGAAGCTGCTAAAACGTAACCAATAAACAAAAGAATGACCAATTCACAAATGAAATTACATAAAAAGCCCTGGATAACAAAAGTTTTATTAGAAATGTTCGTAGACCATGCACAATCACAAGCAAACATTTTAATTACTTATAAAACTTCAATTTAAAATAATTGTGGATATGTGATTATATGAATATACACCAGTGATTTACAGCGAATAATCAGGTAATAGTCACGATGTAAAACTGATGAAATCTACAACACATAGAAAAGTAATGGTCACTGCTTACATGAGTAATTGTTCCTTAATATTCAAGATTCAAAGGTTAGTTTTTCATGTTTATTAAATTGAAATTGAATAGTAATCAAAAGCTATTTTTCTTGGTGATTATATTGGCAAAATCGAAGCTTTTCGACAATCTACCATATCCCGTGGGTGTGGAGGTGAGTAAGCGAGTGACCCCGCTGTGAAATGCAAATTTGCATACATGATAAAAAAGTGGTGATATAGCAGTAATAGTGATTATATTATATCAAAATTTCAGTTAAATTGGCGCGATACTTTTGCGAAGCGAGCGAGTTAAAAAAATCAAGAAATCTGCTTTGCGAAAAATTTGATCCACCTTAATGTATGTTTTATGATTTAAAACCATTGATTTTGATGATTTTGATATTTCTTGCATTTTACGATGATATTTTGTAGCCAAAACGCAAAGTGCCCAGAAATGTTTTTCATTGGAGTTGAAATACAACTATTCGTCTTCATTTCAGTATAAATAGTTATTAGGAAATCAGAACGCTTGTATGAAAAAATTAATTATAAAAAAGCACCAAAATTACGGTTTTCACGACCACCCGAAAATGCTCTCACTTCAAATATCCATAAAAAATTAAAATAATAAGAGTAGGGGGTTTGTGAGAGTTCTGCAAAATGAATCCGGTCGGATTTATCGGATTCATGCTCCAGTCGGATTCGTGGGATTCATGCTCCGGTCGGATTTGTTGGATTCATGCTATGGAAGCGTCGAAATCATGTCGGAATCACACCGTCGGAATCATGTCGTCGGAATCGTGTCGTCGGAATCATTTATTTATTTTCTTCCTATTTTCTATTCATTTTTTTTATTTAATTTCTATTTTGTTCTTCATTTCCTATATTTTCATAATTTCCAATTTTTTAATTTCCGAATTTATTTTTAACGATTTTTTACCCGATTTATATAATTTTATAGAAGGTATAAACGATTTTTCCAAATAAATTGAAGTGCAAACGCCGAGTCTCGGAACTTTGACTGTATGATTTGGAGACCAGATCATTACCATTACGCTAAACCGAATTTAATTGATTTTAACCCGTAGAAAAAGGGGTTTTATTTTGTCATCAATTTCTTTTGTTATCATCTTCATTAATTTGTTCCAAATGGCCGGTGGTGGTATTGCGTGTTAATCCTTTGTTATCTTAAAACCTACTAGATTGTGAATTGTTAATGAGTTTGAAAACTTTCTGTTCAGATTACTGCTAGCTGTAATAACGTTTAAAAGAAACATTTCAGCCACTTCAATAATTCATTTTACATCGTTTATTGAAATCATAACAAGATTCTGGATACACCAGATTTTTATTTTTTATTTGACAAACATGATAGAAGACTAGACGCTCTGTGAGCGATTACTCGGGCTACTGAAAAGAAGGGATTCTGAGGGATTGAAATAGCTGTTATTACAGTTATATGCAAATGATTTTGAACAATGGGTTGAAGTTGAGGCTTTCGGGCGAAAACAATAGGTTTGCCCGAAAGCCTCGATTTGAATCCATTGTTTGAAATCATTTGCATATAACTGTAATAACAGTTATTCATAATGTATCATACATAGATCATACACAATACATATACAGTGGTAGCTCTATTAAGCGGTCACCCATTAAGTGGTCACCCTCTATTAGGCGGTCAGAATAAAAAGCTCCAAATCTATTCCTATATACCTATTCTATACCTCTTTTCTGCGGCCAACCCGGCTCCTTTGGAAAGTCCCGAGGGTGAGGAGGAACTAAATTGGTTGATTAATGTTTACAAAATGTTTAAAATGTGCACAAAAATAAACACATGCACGTAAATCATTTATGACTAATTTTAGGTTATTTTAATGAGAAATGTCCTTATCCCAAATTTCATAATGTTTTTATTGAGAAAATGAAAACTAAATCTCAGAAACATTATTATCAAGATTAACCTTTTGAGAAATAAACGTCACGAAAATAAAGATGGATTTTGGGCTGTATGAATCTGCTCGACATATATTTCTATGTACCGGGATGCCTGTGTTACAAAGTGTTGACATTTCATCCCGTCTCCTCCCCCCAAAGCGCCGCTACGAAGATTTGAGTATGCGATAATGGATAATGGATATAGAGTTCGAAAACTTGAATGCTTCGAAAACTTAAAGTTGTTCTTGAAAATTGAACGTCAGAACAAGAAAGATAGATAGTTATTTAAGCAATTTGTGTAATTTTTGAGGCGATTTGGGCTGTTAAGAGTGGTTTTCAGACAGGCCGATCTGAATGTTTTTATGTCGTGTTGACGGTGTTCGCTTTGTAGGCTTCGTGAAGGAAGTCACGTTCTCTGACATTATAAAGAACAAAAATAGCACATTAATCAATATAAACTCAAGATTTGTGTTTGAAAGTGCTTGATGATATACCGAAGCGAATGCAATTCTGCTGGCGTGGCACATCTTCTGTTTTGTGCTAGAAAGGACTTCGCTAACGGCGGATCATTCCGGCCAAGATATCCTCGTCTTTATAAAAAAGAAAATAGCAAGCTATATTTCGGGAGTCAACCCTGTAGTACAGCAACTAACAATTTGAGGTAATGTCTTGTCGATCATCAGTCCAAAACATATAGCCATTACTTTCTGCGGGATCAGAGTTAAACGAGTAAACGAGAGTCGTTATTCGATCGAACAATTAATTCGTCATAATCATCGTCAGTCTCGTCAATCACATCAAAAATAAAAACAAGTTTTCATTTCAATCGATATTTATTCGTTCGTATTAACCTTCGGTCAGCGATCGTTGCCCATGCGCTGTCATGCACTACTAGGAACGCCTGGGACCTGACCCTCCAATTTGAGGACCACGACGACGACGACGAAGAACCGTTTGCATTTTTAGACTCGAGCTACCACAGGTAGCCCGAGTAATAATGAAAGTGAGATCAGTAGTGCAGACGGTTCAATGGAGTAGTTATAGAATTTATGTATAGATATATAAAGACTGCTCTAACCTTTTAAATAAACGTTTTTTTCCGACATGATTCCGACGCTTCCATAGCATGAATCCAGCAAATCCGACCGGAGCATGAATCCCACGAATCCGACTGGAGCATGAATCCGATAAATCCGACCGGATTCATGTTGCAGAACTCTTACAAACCCTCTACTAATAAGCTATATCAAAATAAAACATATTTTTCAAAAGCTGTAATGATGTTATATAAACCGTATAAATTTGATTACAAAATATGCAGAGAAAACGGCAAAATTAGGCCGAAAAGAGTTCAAACTTTGAGTTCAAACTTTGATGTCACGTGACCGCTTTAAAATGAAACGACTAAATAATGCCCATATGATTACTTGGTCAACTTTCACCATGCAAAGTTTCAGGTGGGGTTGTATCGGACCATTTCTGAAATTACTCGAAGCTCTTAACTGTTGAAAACATATTTTTCCTGAACGTTCTCAAATTTTTCCACATGCAAGTGGCAATTAAAGCAGCTACCAAATCAATTTGAAAGCTTCTTTAGGTATGCTAGTGATTTCCATACATAGCACAGAATGCCCGGACACATCCGGGTCTTTTCTGCTGTTTGAGCGCGAAGTTCAATCAGGCGAAGCGTATTTAATGTGGTAATTTACAATGAAAACAGGCCAAAATTGCTCAACTTCGTGTAATAAAATACATTTTAAAAGTTTTTAAAAGGTGATCTCAGTTAGGTAGAAAATGAAATGTTGACTAAACGTTTGCACTATCACATGTTTAATAATGCCAATATCTAATGCTATCTTTTTTTATCTCAAATTTGTCAAAAATCGGCATTTTTTGTGGGGAGTCAATATTCCAACTGTAATTTGTGGATTTTAATATCAGGTTAAACTTAGGTAGGGGGGTGCAAAATTAACATCGTAATCCAAGCAAATATTTTGCACCCTTTACTTTTACAAAAACCTTTTTTTTATAATACTATCCTTTTTAAACTGAATTGAGCTCATTATTTAAGGCACTTGCGGCTGACGTTCAAATCCCAATGTGCCACTTTAAGTTATGCGGTGTAATAAGTTAAGCTGCAATTTGTAATAACTCTAATTAAGTAATCCTACTCTCTTTGTTCTCGGTAATAAATAGGCTTCAGTCGGACAAGTGAAATGATTCTTTTGTCAACCGTTCAGAACTTCATCTGATCAGACGTTCAAACAACCAATTAAAACAGTTACTATCAATGTCGATAATTTATTCGAATAAAGCCTATTTTGAATAATTTACGGGCCGTAAGTAAATGTCCCAAAGGACAATAGAATTCTGTGCGATGATTATAATACCAGATACCGTTCCCGTCAAACCTTTATGTACCATCTTGTAGAACCAATACAGGCAAACAAACCATCTCTTTCAATTTGTTGCATCTAAAGTCTGGGTCAAAGTCCCTAAGGCTATAAGATCTTTGAGTTCAGCTATCTCCCTCTCCAAGGAGATAAAAAAAATACTTACTCGATAACTTCATAGTTTATTTAGTCTTTAGTTACTACCTCACAAAAACTATCTTTATACTTAATTCAGCCTATTTAACTTATAATTGTATGCTACTTATATTTTGTAAATATCATGCGGTAAAATGTGTGAAATAAAATTGAAATTGAAAAAAATTGAGCTGTTAAGATTTTTGAGCACTGGCAAAGGAGAAGAGCAGATACATTTCACATGGGAAGATATCAAATTTTTGAATCAGAGAAATATAAGTATTTCATTCACAATTATACAATAATATTTTTTATTGTTTCTATAATTGTTTAATAATATACGACAGCATTCATTATTGTTTTCATCATTGTCATCATTATCGCAATTATTATCATCATCTTATTTCGTTGTCGAACGAACAGTAAACCTTCGACAGTTAAACATAGCTTTAATATATTCTATATGGACCATCTACAAGGCATTGTTGGAATTTACATTACTTGCGCAGGTAACTTTAATTTGAATAATGACTTAAGGATATACCACAAAGTCCAAAAGCTTCGAAATAATAAAAAAATGTAAAAACATAGTAGTATATTTTCTATAGCTCACCGGTACATAAGCCTTCTTTTCAGTAACGGATATTCGCCTGGCCTCAATGAGCCTTTCCTTTTCTTTCTCTACTTGAACCTTGGCAGGCCCTGGAAGTGCTCGTACAATTTCTTTCATACTTTCTTTCATTTCTATCGATGCTTGTAAAGCGTTGTAAGCATCTTCATAATCTTTGGCGTAATCTCTGATTTTTTCTACTTCCTTTTTATAAACGTCCCATTTGATCAAAGGAGCAAAAAGCTTGTTCTTCCCAAACCTGTCAAATCCGTCCATGTTCAAAAAGGATAGTCTTCGCTTAGCGTCTGTCATAAGATAAAATTCAAAGATTTAAAATCAGGCCTAGGATATCTAAGTTATCTAGTTGTGATATAGTGTTTGCAGTTATTTTGATTTCAATAAAATAAAATTCAATATATCCTTCAAATTGAATGAAAAAAAAATCTAGCAATTACCAATCAACTTACCTTAGAAGGTCATGCAAAGCTATAGTTCATTATACACTGTCTTTTTTTCTATTTAACAATTATTCACCTCAGGCAAAGTGATTATCGGTGAATATTTACCTCGCAGCTCGAAGACTCACCGCTCGGTAAACATTCACCGATAATCACTTCGCCTTCGGCGAATAATTGTTAAATAGAAAAAAAGACAGTGGCATTGTATAATGAACTATAGCTTTGCATGACCTTCTAAGGTAAGTTGATTGGTAATTGCTAGATCGTTTTAGTATAAATACTAAGAAAGAAGGAAACAGCATTGAAAGTGAAAATATTTTATTTTTTAAAAGCGCGACCGTTACGCGTAAAAATTGTAAACTTTGTCTCGCATATAATGACAAAAAAAAAAAAAAACGTGAAAATTTACTATGATACCTTTAAATAGCTTGACACCAAACTTAGTAGCTTCTTTTGTCGATTTTGGGACAGCATTTTCTTTAAAGTTTTCAATTTCATCTTTGTTAACAGTGACAAAACAACTACTGGCAGCCATTTTGTCCGAAAAGGTGATTATCGGCTGATAATCCGAGATAGCAAACCAATCAGAGCGCGCGATTTTGTATAATCACCTTTGTATTTATACTAATTGTTGATGTTATCTAAATTTGGTAATATGTTATTCGATATTTAAGAATATGCTCTTAAGAAAAATTAATCATTTGTAAATGCAGAAAATATTTTTAAAATGGGAAATGGAGATGCTTATTGATTACTTGAACTGTTTGTATAAGTTGCCTTAAAATTATAACCTACATTTTCTGAGCTGAACTGATTCAGAATCCTTTCTACCCTCGGTCAGAGTAGTCACAAACGTAAACACTTCTTTGGCCGTGTCAATATCGTTAGCCCAGACCCGATCCACCGCCAATCTCGTCAGGAGTTTGATTAAAGCCAATGGGTATTTGTCTTTGGCACTACGTCCGAGTTCTTTCTTTTCCAGATAGGAATCTTTAACTGCACCATCATTACCTTGGCGTTCAACAGCTAAATAAATGTATTAACATAACTAAAGTTTGAATATAAAATGTTAAAAATGTAATCAAAATGGTAATGTAAAAATTCAAATTTATTTCGGTTTGACAATTTTGCTGAAACGAAATATTGGAAAGTGCGGGTTTTTATAAGATAAAGTATTTAATTGTTAGGACATCGAGCAATTCAGGAGGTCTTATACTTGTAGCCTTTATATGATATTAGAACTATTGGTTCAAAATCAATAGGAAGGTAATTTTGGCATACGTTAACATAGATATTATATGTTATAAATTGAGCAACAAAAAAACAATATATTTGTTCCATGCTCTTTAAAGTGTTATAATATTAGTGATACTATACTTTCTCCAGGGCTTCCTTTGCTGCCTGTGGGTCCACGAGCAGCATGCGATAGCCGATCACCTGCCACACAATCGTCACTACCACTTTGACAACCACCCATTTGACCACCACTACACGTAAGTCCAATATATGTGCATGTAGTTCCACGTCCTCCCTGTCCTCCTAGTCCCCCTGAAAATCAAGCATTAAATTAACAAACAAATGAGTAAAAAGGCATAAGAACTCGTTACTGATGATGGAGTATGAACAATGTTTTTTTTATATTTTTCATTATATGCAAATAATAGATTTTTTAATTATCTATTTATATCTAGAGTCTCCTAAATATAGCATCCTTATAATAAGGATGCAAAACCATCGGTAGTTGCTGAGTTGACCCTCGCCCTCGTCCTCGCCCTCGCCCACACTTTTAACTTTACATTTACCTTCCATCTTCCTACATCTTCCATAACTTAAATGCTATATTGGGAAGAGGAAAGAAAAAAAAATAAGACCCTTACCATCTCCTCCTTCTCCGTTTTTAGGTGCATCTGCTCCAGTTCCACGGCATGTTTTAAGCTCAACTCTCCCTTGTATTTCCCTTACGCTAATCGTTTGACGACCAGCGTTACCTCCATTACCTGATTAGAAACATTATATCCTTATCTTTATTTACAATCTTTAATTGTATTGCTGTGCTACTCTAAATGCACTCTATAATAAGTTAAGTAAAAAAGATAAATAATTTGAATTCCAAACCACGGTTACCTGATTTTCCTGCATAACCGCCTTTTTCACCTGAATTCCCAGCTTGTCCAGTTATACCTAGGACGCTCTTACAACTTGTCGTTGGATCTGCATTTGTTCTGCAATCCGATGTATCCCGGTCCCTTTGCTGTAATTGTAAAGATATAAAAGTAATACTACAGATATATCTACATTTCAATTATGCAGAAATTATTACAATTTACCGTACATTACTCTTTCCAACCAGCCGTGCGAAATATTTATAGATATTCGTTTTTATTTTTACATTGTGCAAAAATCAGAAGCCAATAAAGCAATACATTGTAAAACTTATAAGTCACTCCTGAGCAGTGATATTTTTTTTACAACTCATTGAAAATTGAGATAATTATGTTAATGTACATTCATTTTACGCAGGCAATGTACACATTCCGTCATACATTATTTTATTTTTCATCCAGATCTCATTTCCGAAACCGAGAGATCCAACATGTTATATTTGGAATTCCTAATCAAAACGCCACGTGGACTAACGCATCTTTAAGTTATCATGCTTTAAATTGATGGGTGCTATTTAAGGCAATTGTAACTTAATGACATGAAACACAAAATAGATGCAGCAAGCAAGTCGCGCATGCTCAAAGCAATCACTGTAGTTTTATGTAAGTTTTTCTTTTTGTAATGAGCACAAATCCTTAGTTATGTTGCACAAGGAACTAAGGAAATAAGACCACAATTCCCTCAAACACCTTATTATAGTTACGAAATCAATAAAACTAAAACTCACAGCATCTTGACTTTTATGAAGCCAAACTTACCTTGCCTTGAATTGCAGCTCCTGGCTTACCCTTCTCACCATCTTGGCCCTTGTTTCCTCGCCCTCCACTGGATTCAATGTTTACATAGCCAGCCACTTTATCGGTATAGATTTTCACTGTGTTAAAGCATAATGAACATGTGAGGTTCCACTTGTGCAATAAACATTTTAAAACAGAATTTACCCTTACTGATGATATGAACTAATACATAGGGAAATTCGATCGAAATACATCCTGGTCTTTTACAGCGTAAAAATGTTTAATCCAGCATATCATGTCAAATACGGTATTGTTTGTGCCACAGGAAGACCACAACGCATCACCTATGAAGTTTTTCGAGTCGCCTTCTGTTTCAATTAACAGCTCTGGGAATCGGTTTAGGAAAAACCATATTAGGAAAAACCTTTGTTCTCAAAATGGAATAGCCATTGCTTGATACGGTATACAAAGCGCGTTACAATAATTTAGACAGCAACAACTTACAACTTACATGTATTATTGTGTGTCCTTAATTTCTCAATATTCGCAAGAAAGTGTCAGGATATCTAATACCCGCAAAACGAAAAAGTAGCCATATTACTGACGCTAAATTTTATTGGTATGAAAATAATTACAATATATTTTCTCTCTCTAAAATTTTGATATCTAAACTTTCTTATTTCATTGCTATGATATCAAATCCATTTTCAAGACTACACAATTCGCTAAATTTAATACACTCCAATTCCAATCAAAAATCAAAATACTAAAACTGCAAACATACCAATACGCTTAGTCAAATGGCATTTCTTATGCTTTACATTAGTCAAGTATACCTGTTGGTCCATCTACACCGTGACGTCCGTCATTTCCATCATCACCAGCTGACAATATCTTAGGAGGTTGCAATAGTTTTGGGGCTCTGAGGTCCAGTTCGCTGTCTTTAGAAAAGACCAATTCACGAGAGAATATCGTTAAAGTGTTTATTCCACGCATTTTAACGTCACCCTGTGTGTCAGATTAAAGATATAATACATGTTAAAATTAAAAAAACAAAGATAATGTTAATTATGCTAATATATTTATAGTTTCTAGGTTACTTATTTGGACAAGGATTTAGAGACGTTTTAATGTAAAGAAGCAGCTCTTAAAACATAAGCAGATACAATTACAATGAAAGGCAATGGACAGTCAACCTTAACATAAACGGAATCAGCAAGAACTTCCAGTTCAATATTATTTGAACGAGTTTGAGTGTCTTCAAAATCCACTTTTTTTTTCGAGTTTAGATATTCTTGCACGTATTTCATGTGCACTTGTCGGCCCAATACTTGGTAACGATCTGTAAGAAAGAGTTTATTACCAAATGGTTAATAGTAAGCATAATCGTGTTTATACCTCTGATAATTTCAATCACATAGTCATAGTCATAGTCGTAGGCGTAGTCGTACTAGAGGTCGTGGTCGAGGTAGTGGTTGCCGTCATGGATTGGTTGTGGGACATCGTGGTTGTCGTCGTGGTCGGTGGATTTATCGTGGTCGTGGATTTATCGTGGTCGTGGATTTATCGTGGTCGTGGATTAATCGTGGTCGTGGATTAATCGTGGTCGTGGATTTATCGTGGTCGTGGATTAATCGTGGTCGTGGATTTATCGTGGTCGTGGATTTGCCGTGGTCGTGGATTTATCGTGGTCGGGGATTTATCGTGGTCGTGGATTTATCGTGGTCGTGGATTTATCGTGGTCGTGGTCGTGGTCGTGGTCGTGGTCGTGGTCGTGGTCGTGGTCGTGGTCGTGGTCGTGGTCGTGGTCGTGGTCGTGGTCGTGGTCGTGGTCGTGGTCGTGGTCGTGGATTTATCGTGGTCGTAGTCGTGGTCGTGGTCGTGATGATTCTAGTCGTAGTCGTAATCATAATGCACAAGTATCGACAACTACAATGTTTGTGATAGCAAAATGTATTGTTTGTTGTCAACATTTCATTCTTCAAAACTTACCAGATAAGACACAGCCATAAAACTCAGCTCTCATCGAAATCCATTCATGCCATTGTACTGGTACTATTTGCACGTAGCGAGCTGTAATAGGCATTACCAATGTATGAGTGACAACAGTGTCTTGATCAGTGTTACCATCGAAAACCTGAAAATGAGCAACTTCCATTTAAAGAACATGTAACCTTAATTGTTAGCATTCTGTTTTATTTTTACGTGGGATTTAAATTTGAATTTAATTGTATGGTGTAGCTTCAATACAACGATCAGTTGATTGATTAATAATTAAATGGAAACTAGCGAGTACACAAGTATAGGCTGCGTTGGTGTCGATATAAATGATATAAATGATAGGTAATATAATGAAATTTGAAACACCGTAAAAAATGTTGACTTTACTTTACTGACGTTTCGAGTTTTAGCCCTTCGTCTGAGTAAAAGGTTATTATATTAGATTAATAATTAGTTGACTAATTGGTGAATTGGATGATTGGTTGATCAATTAACAAACTGGTTAATGGTAAAATTTCATTTATTTCAGCCTGTTGGCTGTGATCAGGAGGGAGGGGGTGTTTCCAGGGAAAAGGCGTCTTGAGGGATCACTCAATTGTGACGTCACAACTTTTTAAGTCTCGATTCAAAATGGCGACGATTGTTGAGCTCGGTTGTTACAATAAAAACATTCGATTTTCTTCACATTGCTAAACATTTTTTTACTAGTGAGAGTTCTTTGATATTTAATAGTATCCAATCCTTCACTTTAGCTAAATTGTTTGAACAGATTCGATGGAAATACTGCTTTTCTTGCCAGTTTAGTGATGAACTGTGATGTCGGTCAAGTGCTGTTGATATGCAGGGTTTTTACAAGTACACGAACGTAAAAGCACAATAGATGAGTATTTTTCATCCAAAATAGGAGGTTTATGCAAACACATGCTAATCTTTGGATCTGTAAAGTTTTTCTCTGTTTGGCGTTGTGGTTGTTCTCATCAATCGATTTGAAGGCTGATCTTACGAACTACAAGGAATCCACTACTTGTCAGAGTCGAAACGAACCTGCATGAACCGCGAACCCGACAGGTTAGTAAATGTATTCCTGAAGTTTAGTGCTTAATTACCTTGCTTTTGAACCTTGCCATGAATGTTTATGCTGATTCAATGAGCTAAATGCATTCATTTAAGATCGTATGCATGTGTATTTTAAAATAACTATGTAAAAATGTTCTTAAACTATAAACACCTGTACCCACTTTTTAAACTGATATATTATTTATTTGGCTTCATAATCAATTATTTTTGTTAGTAGAATTTGATACAGTGCAGTGTAAAGCTTTCTGCTGTGCAGTTTTCACATCAAAGCTTACTGAGTTTAATAATAATATATAACATGAAATTAATTAATTCAAATAATAATTTGAAAATAAGGGTATACATTTTTTGCTTTATAATATGAGTGTTAGAAATAACTGTTAAAAAATATTTCTTATAAACGGAAGTTAAGTTAAATGATGATGATACAGTTAACATTTTTTTGCAGGTTAAATGGCTGGAAAAGATAACACACTATTTAAGGTGCACAATGATATCCTGTGTGCTATTGATAAACAATGTTCAGTTTTTGTTGTTCTTCTTGATTTATCGGCGGCCTTTGACACAGTTGACCATAATATTTTACTTGAAAGACTCTCTACAAGTTTTGGTGTCAAAGGAACCGCCCTGAAATGGTTTGAATCTTATCTCACCGATAGAAAGTTTTATGTGAGCGTCGAAGGTGGCACATCTGACTCTCATTCATTTAACTGTGGTGTCCCCCAGGGATCTGTCTTAGGACCTATACTATTCTTACTATATACCTCACCTATAGCTGATATTATCCATTCTCATAATATCGACTATCATCTTTATGCTGATGATACTCAACTGTATGTTTCTTTTTCTTTATCTTGTTCTCATGAGTTAAATGATGCCAAACATAGACTTGAGTTGTGTGTAAATGATATAGATAAATGGATGGTTGACAACAAGCTTAAGTTGAATGGAGACACAAGACTGAAATCCTTGTATTATCTGCTGCTCATCGCCCTCCCCATTCTATTGACAGCATAAACATTTCCGGGTATGACATTTCTCCAACCTTATCTGCCCGTAATATTGGAGTTATTTTTGATGACAAGCTGTCTCTTGAAGCCCACATTACTTCTATTTGTAAATCATGCTTTTTCCACATTCACAACATCTGAAAAATCCGCAGGCACCTCAGCCAACAATCTTGTGAAATCCTTGTGCATGCATTAATCTCTTCCAAGCTTGACTTTTGTAATTCTTTACTCTATGGTCTACCCAAGTCTTCCCTACAAAAACTGCAATATGTACAAAATTCTGCCGCAAGGCTCGTCACTATATGTCGTAAACATGATCATATTTCGCCTGTTCTTCTAGATTTGCATTGGCTCCCTGTAGAACAACGTATCGAATTTAAAATACTTTTGATTACATTTAAAATTTTGAATAACAGTGCTCCTTTGTATCTCTCCGACCTCATTAAAGTTTATACACCTTCTCGGTCCTTGAGATCTTCTTCATCCAATCTTTTAAAAATATCTTCTTTTAATCTGAAATCCTATGGTAAGAGGGCTTTCTCCTATGCAGCACCTGAACTGTGGAACAGTCTCCCAGTTAACATAAAATCCAGTCCTTCTATTAATCTTTTTAAAAGTAATCATAAGACCTGGCTCTTTAAGCGAGCATTTGGTCTACTTTAGATACATGAACGCCATTTTTCTTTTATGCATGGTGATTTAAATCTTAGTTTAGTCCTAACCATTAATGTTTTTATTGAATTTTATAAAAAGTAAAAAGCTCAAATTAAACGTTATCATGAATTATACAAAAAAAGTTATTTCCAATTTTAAAATCTCTTTTTATAGTATGTATTTTATATACAAACTGTTTTGTCATTTTATATTTTTAATTAAATACTTTTATCATAATTTTGTAAAGCGCTGTTGCAATCCCCAGATTGCAGCACTGTAAATACTGGATATAATAATTATTTGTTAGTTTACACTTAACTGTTCCACACTTGTCATCTTAGCCTACGTTGCCGGCGGTCTGCATGATTAGGGAGAGAAGGAAAGGGAAGGAAAAAAAGAAAAGGCTGTAGTCTTTCCTCCTCTCTTTCTCGCAAACCTGCAGACTGCCGGCATCACAGGCAATTGTCATCTTGTTTATGCCAATAACTGGATAAACTTGCAGAAACAATCCATGTTATCATGTATGAATATAACTTAGATGAGCTGTATGTTAACTCAAAGACCCCAAGCATATACTAGAGCAAAAACACTATATCCATGAGATAGAATCAAACTGTTACTGTATGTAAAAATGTTGAATTTGCAGCCAGTTATTCAGACGTTTCGATCGCTGATGAATGTCTAAATATAGATCGAAACGTCTTAATAAATTTAACCAAAATCAGGCCAGAGTCAAACAAATTAAAATACAATTTGGTTTGACTTTGGCCTGATTTTGGTTAAATTTATTCAGACGTTTCGATCGCTGATGAATGTCTAAATATAGATCGAAGCGTCTTAATAAATTTAACCAAAATCAGGCCAGAGTCAAACAAATTTGTATTTTGTTATTTTGTGACCATTAGTCACTATCCAAGACAAGGACAGTGGTAATGAGGTATGGTTTTCTTTTGTATTTATTAGAATTCTTACCATCAATCAGCCAATGAGTATATTTGGTCAGGTCATTTGAGCATAATCAAAGAAGGCAAAACAAAAATATGGTCACAATCATTTGCCAGCCTCTTTGAAGTTGCCGGATTTCATAACCTGACCCCTCTATTAACTCTGGTTTAATGATACTGAATAAATATAGTGACTTAATACAAACTATTGATTAGTAACTATTTTGTTTTTATAGAGCGAAAAAAGTTACTAAGTGTGCTAGATTAAGTAGATTTCGTGCGATCGTAAGTTTCGTGATTCCTGTGTTATCCCATGAGTCTCTGCGTTTCCTTTATAAACAAGCATGGAAGACGCCATGATGTAAGTTTCGCTGTTTTTCTTCTTCATATTTTGTAATTTTGGTATATTTTTGGCTAATAACGTCCCTTTATTTGTAATTCCTTTTAGGTTTTACCTCTTTGTATCACTATAGCTGTGAATAAAGCGAGTTAACATCCATTTTCTATGCTGTTTGTCATGTTTTGTCGGCATACTCGCCGCTAATCGAGTACACTAAGTAACAGTTTCTATTTAGTGACTATTTAGTCAATATCACTCAACCAGAAACATCAAATACAAAAGAAAACAAAACCTCATTGTAATTACTTAAATGTCTTATCTTTGATAGTGACCAATAGTCACTACATAAGAACTATACAGTTGCAATTTTATTTTATTTCATGAATATAGTTTTCTTGCTCTAATTTTGCGCCCTGACCCATAACTGCTGTTTTGAATGCAACATGATACCAGTTTGCCATTCATAACTTAAAAGGTACAACACATGCTTATTTTAATAAAAAACATTGATGTTATTGCTATGTATTGTCAGACAATTTATGGTTTAACATTAAAATTAAGTAAATTTGAAATTATTTTCCATCAATCAAGCACAATTTGTCAAGATTACTAATTATTATAAGTAGGGTTCTCAAGATATTCAACTCACACAAAAATTGATATTTTGCGATTGTTTTCTTGTTCCTTAAGATGCATGAAAATATACTATGAAAATCCATGGAGGCCTAGAAGTTTCTTTTTGTACCACATGACCAATTTTAAAGTAAAATGATTGGCCAAATTTCAACAAGCAATTTACCAGTGATTTGTATAGTAGAGAGAACAATTTAATATTGGTAAAATTTGTATCTTGAATACCAAAGTATCAACCTAAGATACCAAAGTACCTTGATGAATAATGAATCTAAATGTCAAAATGGAAATTGTAATAAATAACAATTATAAAGCAAAAGGTATTTTATTGTGAACTCACAACAAATATTTAAAAGACAAAGGCACCTTTCGCTCAGATTTATTATTATTAAACAGTAAAAGCCCTCAAAGCATTATAGTTATCTGTCATGCAACAACACAAGCCAGAATACAAACAGCTTCGAAGGTATAATTTCGTGCTATATGTCAGGCACAATTTCAAAAAGCAATAGTAGTATTTCTATTGGGTTTCTATTTGACCTTTTAAAACACAGTACTTTTAAAATACCACAGTACAGAAACATAGTTTAGCACAATTTCAACATGAAATTTATAAACATCAATTAGTATAAAGCAAAGAACTAAAACCATGAAAAGAAATAAAAAATACAATGTAGTTGCTAGACTATTAACTCAATGTCATTCAACCAAAACATTAGATACACAGAAAACAATTACTCTTTACGCTGTCCTTGTCAGTGACCATAGTCAATAAAAATATAGGAAATATTACCCAGTCATGCAGTACGTAGCAAATATTTGAATATTTCATAGGTAAAATATATTAGTGCTTTATTGATTTAACTTTTAAAAATATATCAACAATTTCAATGTATTCAACGCAATATTAATGCAATAAGTTTAGTGTAAGTTACTTGATACAAATAGTGACACACAAACGAAAAAAAATTATAACCTATCGAAATCATGTACATGATAAGTTGTAAAGGGTGAAGAACTACACAAAAATCGATTGATGAGAAGAACCACAGATCCAAATAAAACCAAAATCGAACTGGCTAGAGTTAAACCTATAACCAATATAACTTCCTATTTCCCAAATTTTCCATAACGTTTTACCAACGAAATCACTATTTTTTCAAACGAAGGTTGGCCATTATCGATTACGAACTGCAGCCTTCCCGAGAAGTTGTAACGGAAAAATACAGTCATCTATAACAGTATTTCGATATCAATTGCGCTCAACTAGTAAATATATAACCAAAGAACACTCGCTGTGGGTTAACTACTTTACAATGTGCTGTTTTACATCGTTTTCTAAATTTCAAAATGGTTCCCTCGAACTAAACTGACAAGATTCACTGGCGGTATCCATGTGACGTCACACTAGTGTGATCCATAAACAGAGTCACCCCCTCCCTCCTATTATTATTATTATTATTATTATTATTATTATTATTATTATTATTATTATTATTATTATTATTATTATTATTATTATTATTATTATTATTATTATTATTATTATTATTATTATTATTATTATTATTATTACAAGCTAATACCGCAAAGGCTAATATAGAGGTTTGCTTCTTGATCTGGTTAGAGCCACACTCAAAACTCTCGTTAACGACCACTCTGGTGTCAATGCGAATACAGCTGGTCCTTTTAAAGAAGACATTTTACACAGTTTCTGTTGAAAGTGTTAATTTGCTATGGATAAGGAGATTTTTAAAAGAATGTTCCGAAACTTCTTTTCAATTAAAGCTTGATGGAATTTAGACTTTAAACCATGAGGAAAAAATAGAATAAAGTATTACTAATTTAGTAAATACATTACTAAAAGCTTATTGTTTTTACTAATTACTTTTGTTTACTAATTTCTCGTGAGCATGCGGTCTCGAAACAAAAATAATTTTTAATATGGCTTTTTCAACTATTAAATCAGTTGGACGATTAAAAGTGATTTTGGAAAAAAAAATCCCGAGCAAACGTACAAATATTGCATGACATTAAAAAGTAAGCATAAAATCAAGGCTTTTAAAAACATCCCCAAATTTACCACACGCGGGGTCCAACGGTTTGCTTCGGAATTAAATGGGTCAAAAGTGCTGGAGTTACACTTACAAACGACGTACAGAGCTAATAGATGCCTATGGGAATGTGTTTACATATTGATAAAGGAGGTTAGTCATTACATATATGCATTGAAATGTTCAAAATATGTCTACGAACTACTAAAACTATAAAGTCGATTCATGGACAGCCTGTTCGTATTGATAAACAATTCTTAATGCTTGCAGTTTTGTATTTTATTGTAGCAACCTTGCCAAATTGTTGTATACCGATTTCACAGTTCTAAGCTCGAGTTTGAGACGTTTTTATTAAATCTATCACAAATAAATGTCGAAGCCGTGCAGTATGATTTACTTTTTTTAACAACCATCTTACATCAATTGTAACTGCATGATTGGCATCATTAAGCCTAAATGCAGGGATTCCACTTTCTAAAAGAAATGAGCCGGGTGATCTCACATGTGAATAAAGCCAACATGGGAGATCTTTTGGAATCAGCAATTTGATAAAATATCTCTCCTACTAAGCCATATTTGGAAGTTATGACTTTACAAAAACATGACAAACGCAAAATGTTCTTAGTAGGGGAGTGTGGTTGGCACTTAAAAAAAGATAAAATACGAAAAATGCAATGCAGGATTAATTAGTATTTAGCCTTATAGAATAAAGGAGCATTTAATTTATTAACAAACAACATATTGAAGATATCTGAATTTTTGCTTGATTTCCTGATTCCTTAGGATGAGTCGGTCACAAATATAAGTCGCGGGTAGTGAAAATGTTTTCGATGGATGGTGTTAAGGGGTATTTTAAGGTAATTCGTCCTTATTACCCCTCCTCAAAAGGAGATTGTCTTTTTTTAAAGCATCTTACAGGAGTCACAGGTTTTTTTGCCAAAGTATAGTTAGTCAACAAACCTATTGGGTCTACATGTTTCGGTCAAAATGTCGCTTCGGCATGATGCGAGCAAAGCCCGAAGAAAATTAGAAATTGAAATTAACCCCCCTGAAATTCATTTTGAGGAGTAATAACGCGCAAATTTGAACTCAGCATCCAAAATTACATAGGAATAGTCCGTTTTCTAAGTTCTAGATATGTGGCAATATTTAAACATTAATTAATTAATGACTGTATTATATCTATATTAGCCTTATATAATTATTATTATTATTATTATTATTATTATTATTATTATTATTATTATTATTATTATTATTATTATTATTATTATTATTATTATTATCTTTCTAATATTTTTTTCTTCTTCTTTTTTTTAGATAATATATATTTTTCTATTCAACAATAACTATAATTTTTTCTATTTGATACATGTAAATAACTTAGTAACTTTTTATAGTATTCAATTTTATAAATTTCAAACATTATACACAAACAATTGTTAATGTCATTAATATCTTTTTTAAAAATTATATCATGTAAATTTTTATATATTTTAATTATTGTGAAATAAAATTATTATTATTATTTAAAAACAAAATATTATTATTATTATTGTTATTATTATTATTATTATTATTATTATTATTATTATTATTATTATTATTATTATTATTATTATTATTATTATTATTATTATTATTGATTGATATATTGGTTGGTCATTGAATTGTTGATTATTCTACTATCTAGCTGATGTTTTGTAATTGAGTGAGTGATTTTTTCAAATGAAATAATTGATTGATCTATTAATTTGTTGTATTATTACTTTATTGATTGATTGAACCGATTGATTGGCGGTTACGTGATTTATTGTATATTGTTAAGAATTGATAAATTAATTGAATGATAGCCGTCGGTTCAAATATATTTCTGTGTTTTTTAACTTTAAAGTTAATTATTTGAAATCAAAACCTTACGGTAAATAACTGTTTTATATCATAATACCTTATCTACTCCATCTTCTTGATAGGTTTGAAATGCAGTCGAGGGCGACTCGTCGATACTGTATTTAAACATGTATTTTGTTACCCACTGGTTATACTTCTGGTTTCGTCCCTGCGTAGCAAACTGTGATATCCTTACATTTCGCAGAAAATCTACTTGAAGATACTGCTTTTCGTCTTTTTTCCCTGCTGACCAGGAACCAAATTGTCCTCTGCCCTTTTCGAAATTAAGCCGTGCGTTATTTGGACCATGATATTTATCAACCGACGAAGACGCTGTTATCTGCTGTTTCGTAATGACACCACTTTCCATACCAAGGGGATCATCGCCTGTACATGCTATATTGGTGACGGAAAATACATAAATTCAAATAAATGAATAAGTGCTAGATCGATCAATAAAATAAATGAATAAGTTATAAAAAGATCAATAATATAGATAAATACATAAATAAATAAGTGAGTAAATAGATAAATAAAATAAATGAATAAATAAATATCCAAGTGTCACGCTATAGCTGCTTAATATATACAAAGATTTCGTATAATTACACAAATATCAGATTTTATTCGATCCCTACTGAATTATATTAAAAGTTATCAAGTGTTCTTGGTATTACTATTATATTCTTAACTTAACTTATCATATAACTATTAAATATTATACTTTAAATAACTAATATATTGCTCTCACTCTCTTTTCTCTCATTTAACTTCATTGAGCTTTCTTTTTGCGCGCTGCCGGCAAGTCCATCAGTGCGTCTCTTCGTTGAATCATTTTCAGTTTCTGTAGATACAATCGTTTGCCTTCTATTTATATTAGAATGTCCCAAACATTAAGCTCCAAATCGGAGAAGACCCTTTGGCCCACAGTTGATTCTGTAGCCTCGCTCAACGTCAGTAATTCACTGGCCCACGCTGCCTTCACGTACGTAGTATTTCACCTAGCACGTACCACTCGTTGGCCCACTAACCAATGTAGTTATTTCGCCTCGGTTTTCTTTCTCCTTAGACCCTTTAGTGAACTATACCAATTCCAATTTCTAGACGTGAACAATACACATGTACTTCAAAACACTCCTCCATGAAACGCTCTCTCTTACACACTCGCTAACTTATTCATATTCATATCCCTATTCCCCTAGGACTATGCTCAAACAAAATAAAATTAGTGCACTATAATTCCTTCAGACCTGTGACACCAATCAAATAAATTGATACATCAATAGTTAGATATATCTGGAAATAATTTTAATTAATTAAAAATATATAAATAGGCTGAAAACAAACGAACAATTAGATAATATAATATTTAGGTATGAATTTAGGTTTACCTGGGGCTAGTTCAATTATCGAGGGCGTCTCATACCATTTCATAGGAACATCACGAATATCCTCACTGAATGATTCATCCCCCTCTGTCAAGTTGGCACATTTGGGACCTGCAAAGATTACACATGTAAGCACATTTTTATACTAAAAAATATAAGGATAGGAGATATGAGACGGCAGGGACCGGTTGTACGAAGGATGAATAGCGCTATCCACCGGATAAATCCTTATCCAGCGCTAGCGGATAAAATCTATAAAAAACCTATGCAGTGGATAACTTTTTATCCGCGGATAACTTTATCCACCCTTCGTACAACCGGCCCTAGAGCATCAAAGCCAAATTTCAGGATTTGACGTTTGAGGATTTTTTAATGTTTGTACTCTATCGATCGTAGATTAATAAGTTTTGATTAAAAAACTTCTTGATATGGAGCTCTCGAAAACAATAATAAAAGAAAAAACAATTTAGTAGATATATGATAATTTTCTCAGCTTCAAGAAAACATGTTTTTATATTTACTTGTATTTGTGTATGGGTATGATCGTCGCGGAGAAATAAGCAATTTATGTAATTGCAATTATAGAAGCCCGAAAAAACGAGAAGTTGAAGTCCCGAATTTATATTTTTTTCGCGCTTCTATAATTGCAATTACATAAATTGCTTATTTCTCCGCGACGATCATACTCACACACAAATCATATAACCGCGGATCAGACCCACATATATATTTACTTGTATTCAGAAGTAGGTTTTTATATCATATCCGTCATCAATCGCAAAAGAATTCTCAAAAGCGAGGGAAATTCCTTGCATGTTCACACCCGTATATCGAAATATTGACTAACCACTTTTTTTTATTCTTAATTTTTTCTTTTATAATTATCAATAACTAACACATACATACAAACAAAATTTACAATTAAAGAATGCCACTCAATAAATGTGACACACGAAAAACAGAAGAAAAAAACACAAAACAATTTACAATTGAAGAGTGCCACAATAAATGTGACACCCGAGAAGACAATAATATTATTTGTTTAGCTTACATTCCTTATAATTAAACATTATTCAATGCTAATTGTAAATTATTGAATTTTGTCAGGTGGACTAACTCTCGATTGTTTTTTCTTTGCTGTTGGAAACAGTATGTTAACACGCTTTGTGATTATGAATATTAATTAAGTCAGTCATATTGCGTGACGGAAAGGGTGTGACAGAGAGAGTATTATTAACCATGTGTATAGAGTGATCAGTGTTTGTATGTATACACTGTGAAGTCAAGAGAACATGTAACTATCTGTACTGTGATTAACGAGCGAAATCTACGTGAATAAAGTGAAAAGAGATAACCAGGAGACGTCTGACTTGATCATCGTTCGACGTTTTCGACACAGTGGCGACCACGCCAGGACTTGAATACTGGATTTGACATGACGGATAAACAACTAGCCGATCTCGAGAGCAAAATCAAGACATTGAAGTTTAGATTGCACAAAACTAACGAAGTGATATCCAAATATGATCGCCAAGCATCTGAGAGACAGCTCACATCTATCGCTGGGACAGTCACAGCTGTGAACGAGCTAAAGGAGGCGATATAGAGGAGAAGAAGTTTGGCAAAGGCGAAAGTGAAGAAGACGTGAGCGACAATCGATCAAGAGTTTGAGAGAGCCGACGAAGAAAGGTCAAAACTGACCGATCAACTACAAGCTTTTGACCGGAAAGAACGAGATAAGGAGATGGGCGAGAAGCACGAAAAAACTATGAAGTTTGAGCGAGAGCTACTAGAACAAAAGGCCACAACATCGCGAAGAAGAAAAGGCCTCCGAGCAAAGGTCAACTACCGCCGCTAAACTGCCGAAACTTCAAATCACCAAGTTCGATGGTAAAGTAGAGAACTGGCTTCCATTTTGGGGTAAGTTTAAAACTGAGATCAAAAAGACCAATCTGCCAAGTGTCACAAAGTTTGGCTACCTTAAGGAACGTTTAGAAAAGAATGTACGGAACGATATCAATGGGTTGCCTTTCACCGACGAGGGGTATAACAACGCCAAGGCAATCCTAGAAGCCGAATATGGTAACGAGAGTGACATAATTAATGCATAAGCAAGGAATATAATGGAACTACCAATTATTAAAGAAGTCAATCCTCGTAAAGTAAAGGAATTTTACAAGCAATTGAGATTTAATGTTTAAACCCTAGAAACTCTTGGCCGACTAAATGACGTGAAGGGAAACGTGAGAGCGACTTTAGATAACTAAAAACAATCAAGGCAGACATAGTGCGTAGACATGACAAATGGTGTGACTGGGGATTTGAGGATCTACTAGAGGAGTTAAGAAGATGGACTGATAACAATCCTGTAGAAGAGAAAGTATCGTCAAAAGCATCACGACCACAACCAAGATCAACGCCACGTACTGGAAAAATGTTCTACGCTAAAGAGGATTTATCGTGGTCGTGGATTTATCGTGGTCGTGGATTTATCGTGGTCGGGGATTAATCGTGGTCGTGGATTAATCGTGGTCGTGGTCGTGGTCGTGATGATTGTAGTCGTAGTTGTAATCATAATGCACAAGAATTGACAACAACAATGTTTGTGATAGCAAAATTTATTGGTTGCTGTCAACATTTCATTCTTCAAAACTTACCAGTTAGGACACAGCCATAAAACTCAGCTCTCATTGAGATCCATTCATGCCATTGTACTGGTATTATTTGCACGTAGCGAGCTGTAATAGGCATTACCAATGTATGAGTGACAACAGTGTCTTGATCAGTGTTACCATTAAAAACCTGAAAATGAGATTTTATTTAAAGAACATGTAACCTTGATTGTGAGCATTCTGTTTTATTTTTACATGGGATTTAAATTTGAGCAGCATAGATTACTAATGGTATGGTGTAGCTTCAATACAACTATCAGTTGATTGATTACACCTTTTGCTGTTCATTAACAGAAAATGGGCATTCATTTGTACCAATAGTTGTATCAATAACGTGTATTATACTTTCATCAACACCAAAAGTAACATCATTAGCGCGCATCAACTTTCAATAACAATATTTGAATATTCGTGAACATTCATCAGTATCAACGGACAATCAATAGTGCAATTGTACATTCATTTGCGTGGAATGTATTTTCTTGTGCGCGCAATTAAAATTCAATAGCACGAATTGACAAACAATAGCGTTTATTGACATTCATTTGCCCAAAAGTGAAAAATCATTAGTGCTATTAGCATAGCTATTGACAATCTATAACGCGTTTGGACAATCATGAACATCAATGTAACATTCTTTAGTGTGGATTGACAAATATTTGCATGATTCAAATAATCAATAAGAGAAAAGAATCGATCATTAGCGTTAGTCATTTTTTATTCCTTTAAAGCGGTGTCTCAAAAAAATATTTAATTGACAGAAAACTGAATACAGAACAAGAGACAATTTATGTAATTTATCAGTGTAAATTCTTTGTGCGAAAAAAGAAAAAAATGCAATACTCGAGAGGATATAAAAGAAAAAGTTCAACTCACTCACTCACTTCAGAAACAGAAAATTTTGTACAGAATGCCACCAAGAAATCGAGAAATCGAGAGCGTACAGGCAAGTCTGCTGTCAAAGAGTAAGAAATGTGACTATCGTACTCGCTATTTCACCCACAAATGGACTCAGTTGTTTTTCACTCTTCCATTATCGGAGGGATGAACGCTCAAAGGTTTAAGAGTGACTGTCAGTAAGAACCAGACATATCGTGGCAAAAGTCGATTCATCGATTTTGTTCATATTTTGCAGTTCGATACCCTATCATGTTATAAGAACTCCTGTGAACTTAGTTTTTAAAAATTTGTTTTCGTTTGGGAGAAATTTGAATTATTAAGCGAGAAGGCAAATATGCTAATTCGACGACTCTGAAATAATAACTTAATAATAATAACTTTATTAAGAGTTTCATACAAAGTCTCGAAACTCTTACAAATACGTTTAAAAATAATTTAAATATGTTAAAAAAATAGATAAATATATAAATTAATTATTATTTAGAAATATATACATATATGATTACAGGTAGAATAAAATAGTTAATAAATAAATATATAATATGTGTAAAATATGATAAAAAATATATATATATATTAATGATCCTTAAAAACTGTTTTGAATAGAAATGTTTTTAAATTTGACTTAAATTGTTCAAGTGTTTCGCTTTTTCTAACATATTCAGGAGTGCTGTTCCAGAGTTTTGGTGCGCATACTGAAAAGGCGCGGTCTCCATAGTTTTTAAGTCTAGATGTAGGAACAGTTAGAAGATTGGCAGTAGATGATCTGAGTTTACGTGTAGGGTTGTATTTTGTAAGTAGCTCAGAAATATAAACTGGTGCTTGTCCTCGTAGTGTTTTATAAGTTAGTAACATGATTTTGAAGACGATCCGTTCTTTGACGGGTAACCAGTGAAGTTTTTGTAAAATAGGTGTAATGTGCTCTGATTTCTTGGTTCTTGTTAACAATCGTGCTGCAGTGTTTTGTATTCTTTGAAGTTTGTTGATCGTAGTGTCTGGTAAGCCATAGAGTATTGCGTTACAAGAGTCAAGCTTATTGGTGATAAACGCATGTATCAGTCTCTCGCAGTCCTTATTTGAGATATATTTTCTTATTTTTCCAATGTTTTTAATTGCATACGATGCATTTTTACAGACATTGTTCACATGCTGGTTGAATTTCAAATGATTATCAATAAAAACTCCAAGGTCTTTTACATAATTAGTAGATGGAACTAATTTGTGTCCAATATTTATACTGCTAACATCCTTGATGGTTTTCGTGAAACAAGACGATATATGTACCACTTCTGTTTTTTCAGCATTGCAGATCAGACCATTTTCTTTGTACCATTTCATTTTCAAATAGAGACCACTCGGCGATCTCGTGCACAAAATAAAAACAATATTTAACCTTTATAACCTAATAATCTTTAAATATGGTATCTCTATATGCCTCATAGCGTATTTCAGACTTGTAGCTTTAACGATGAATTTTTGGCAGAATTTTGTTCAGGACACAGTTTTCATGAGCTAAAAAATAACCTCAAAACAGCCGCGAATTAAACTATGTTCGATATAACGGAATAGTTTGATATTCACTGTGTGTGAAGTTAAGATAATTTCTTAAAACACTGCCGAAAAAAATTGCTAGTTTTTTATGTTTTGAAGTTGTTACAGTCGATCTAAGTTGCCTAAATTGGCTGTTTTTTTACGATCACTTTTTCATAACTAGCAACGATAATGAGCGTCAAAACAATAATACTATTTGCAACAATCTTGTATAAACCGTATTTAACATCAGCAATGAGTCAATTTGTATTCCTTATTGTAGTTAGAGCAATATTTATTCCAACTCTATATAAATCATGCATGTATTTTCGGGGTTTTGATCGTTTTGTTTATACGTTTTGTTTATACAAAGCCAAATATATCCGCGTGCGAGTGTTACTAAAAATAGACATGGCAAGACTTTTAGATACTGCCCTTTGAAATACTAAAATGAATCTGATAGAAGTCATAAAAATTATTATATAATAATGAGACTCACAACACAATTCCTTCAATATAGAAAAATTATATAATAGTAGAATAGAATAGTAGAGTGCAAACAATATAACCGTGAAACATTAACAAAAACTAATTTTGCTAAATTTCACTAAATTAGTCTATTGTTAATTTAGTGTGATCACTGAACTGCGAATGCGTATTGTGCGCTAGCTAGGACACTTGGCTGATTGCACGTGCACACTAAATTTAGTCCGTATTCACGCTTCGACTATTTTTCACTAATTTCTACTAATTTTCGACTAATTAGTTTTTGTGTTTCACGGTTATATTGTTTGCACTCTAGTAGTGTTTTTGGATAGAAGATAGATATACGTATATGTAGTTGTTCTTTGAGAGCAGATTGTCTATTATCCCATCTATAAAGTCTACAAAATGAAATTTACAAGATAATGACCGACCTTTTGTCTGATAAAAAACTCCAGTATAAATGTTTTATTTTATATCTTTTGTAAGAAACAAAACACAGGTTTGAGTTTATTTTAGCAACTTGTCACACAATGCGATGCTTATATAAACAAATAATATACAGTACTTCTAATGTATTATTAAATAGTGCCCAGTATTGAATTTGATTGATAGCCAATAATTAATAAATCATGTTCAGAGCCTAAGCGAGGCTGAAAAACAACAAGGGCAACATGGAAACTTGTTTATTTAAGTCTCTATCCAATGGACAGTGTGGTGTCAATAGAAACGAATCAAACATAGTTCCTTTGCCATCACCGTTACGCAAACAAGGCGACTATAACCTTTCCGACAAAATAAAAATGATCGTTTTTGTTTGACACACGGGTGTAGGGTAAGTGTTGCTTTTTCTGCCGTGACCCGCCTTTGAAGTCATTTCTGTAACAGTGGTACCTCTATTAAGCGTCACCCTCTATTAGGCGGACACAATAAAAAGTCCCAATGTTTTTCCTCACTAAATAACTGTATATGGTTCCTCTTTTGAGAGTCAACCTCTATTAAACGTTTATTTTCCAAAAAACCCTTTATTTTTTAAAAGTTTATATTCTATTGTTCTAAACCTCCACTAGCGGTCATGAAATATTTTGTTTCAGTGTTTCTAATTGCTAATTGCAATATTGGTAGACTTGCTACAAGTCGACTATACTCTCAGTAGGGATACTAGTAGTAGGGATGTCTCAGATTATATCCTGAAGAACTTTGACAGAGGAAATGTCATAGGTGCAATTTTTCTCGACCTCAGCAAAGCATTCGACATGGTCAGTCATCCTCTACTAAAGTACAAGCTAGAGAACATTGGTATACGCGGTGTCACCTTAAATTGGTTCGATAACTATCTGAAACAAAGGTCACAATCTGTCTGCGTCAATGGTACTTTATCTGATTGCTTTGATCTTACTCTGGGGGTCCCACAAGGATCAGTACTTGGTCCACTGTTGTTTACAATATTCATAAACGATTTGCCAAGTGTTGTCAAGGACAGTAAAGTTGTAATTTACGCTGATGATACAGCATTATTTTTTGCTGGTAAAGATGTTGGTAACATTCAATCTACTCTTCAGCGAGATCTAAATCACCTGAATAATTGGTTCAATGTCAATGAGTTGTTAGTAAACTGTAAAAAGACGAAGGTGATGCTGTTTGGAAGTAGGCAGAGGCTTACCAGGTGCGCTAAACCTATTCTATCGATTGACGGATCCACTCTAGAATTCACAGATACTATGAAATATCTTGGATTGACATTTGACTCTTATTTAAATTGGCACTCCCATATAGACACTGTTGCTGCAAAGATTTCACGTCGACTAAGTCTGTTGAGTAGAATTAGGAAATTTCTAAACGTAGACACTTGTCGACAGTTGCATACATCCCTAATCCAGCCCTTATACGAGTACTGCGATGTAATTTGGACTAATGCTGATCCCACTAGTCTTGAGAGACTCCATCGTCTGCAAAGAAGGGGAGCGCGAATTATCCTACAAAAGAGAGTCAGAGAGACTCATACAGAGACATTGCTAAAAAGTCTTGGTTGGATAACGCTAACTGCTAGGTGGAACTTTAATAAATGTCTTACTGTTTTTAAATGTTTAAATGGATTTTGTCCTTCTTATTTATCTAAAATATTTACTCTGAATTCTGATGTACATAGCTATAATACTCGTTGTAAAAATAATATACATATGACTAAAGTTTCTTCTAGATCTGGCCTTCGCTCGTTTTCCTTTTCTGCAGCTAAACTGTTTAACTCCCTTGGTGAAAATGTAAAAAAATCAACTACTGTTAAAGCTTTTAAAAATTCTTATTGGACAAATATTTGAGATAATTTTAATTTTTATTTGTATTCTATCGTATATATTTTATAATAACATAGTTTTATAGTCTAAGAGTAATTTAATTATTTATTTATTAATTTATTTATACGCACAGCTACAATGTAAATAAGGTTTTCCTTTTTGTATTCTGTGTTGAATAAAGTTTATTATTATTATTACTTTTTATTTTGACGAGTCGCGAGTAGATAAACGAGAGATACCAATACGAAAAAATTTCTTGAATATTGTACAAATTTCAACAAAAGTAATATTAAGTTTGACGTCAACGGCGGAAAACACAACACTTAGGGACTTATGAAAGGGTCTATAGGAGATTTACTGTTCTTTTGATTTATGATCACAATTTTCTAATTATTTAATAGAGCTGCTTTTATACATACTTCTCAAACTCATTAATAATTCATTATCTCAGGGACCAATTACAACTTTGTATTTCAGTCACGTGCATAGGTCTTGATACACCGATCAAACACTGATCAAGACACTGATCAAGACACTGATCAAGTCACTGATCAAGACACTGTATAAATTAGCTTAAAAGTAATTTCTCATTCATTCCAATTTACTCTTTTTTTTTCTTTATTCCACTGCTATCTCCTTTTTTACCTGTCATGCCTGTTTATTTACCTACCTACCTAACTAATTGCCTAACATTTAATTTTTATTCTATATTTATTTTTTATTTTATTTTGGACGTCCTGTGACTCGAACCGGGAACCTCTGGCTTGCAATTCTAATGATTTACCAACTAAGCTAATAACGAATTCGTTGAAAGTTTTGGGTTGATGTTATATATTATTGATGTTTTGCTCAGAGGGTGATACTAATTATTTGATAAAAAGTTCAAAATGTTTTATTTAGTGAATTGTTTGAGAAGCCATATCAAAAACTCGTGCTTCGTGTTTGATCAGGGGCTCCAAACACCTCGAAACGGATGAAAGCACTCGGCCTGCGGCCTCGTGCTTTCATCCACTTCTCGGTGTTTGGAACCCCTGATCAAACACTCGCACTCGTTTTTGATCTATTACTTCTCAAACTCATTAATAATTCATTATCTCAGGGACCAATTACAACTTTGTATTTCAGTCACGTGCATAGGTCTTGATACACCGATCAAACACTGATCAAGATACTGATCAAGACACTGATCAAGAAACTGATCAAGACACTGTATAAATTAGCTTAAAAGTAATTTCTCATTCATTCCAATTCACTCTCTTTTTATCTTTATTCCACCGCTATCTCCTTTTTTACCTGTCTTGACTGTTTATTTACCTACCTACCTAACTAATATTTGCCTAACATTTTATTTTTATTTTATATTTATTTTATTTTGGACGTCCTGTGACTCGAACCCGGAACCTCTGACCTGCAATTCTAATGATTTACCAACTAAGCTAATAACGAATTCGTTGGAAGTTTTGGGTTGATGTGGTATATTATTGATGTTTCCTCATAGGTTTATCACTAACTATTTGTGAAAAAGTTCAAAATATTTTTTTCAGTGATTTGTTTGAGAAGCCAGATCAAAAACTCGTGCTTCGTGTTTTATCAGGGCTCCAAACACCTCGAAACGGATGAAAGCACTTGGCCTGCGGTGGTAAAGTAGAGAACTGGCTTCCATTTTGGGGTAAGTTTAAAACTGAGATCAAAAAGACCAATCTGCCAAGTGTCACAAAGTTTGGCTACCTTAAGGAACGTTTAGAAAAGAATGTACGGAACGATATCAATGGGTTGCCTTTCACCGACGAGGGGTATAACAACGCCAAGGCAATCCTAGAAGCCGAATATGGTAACGAGAGTGACATAATTAATGCATAAGCAAGGAATATAATGGAACTACCAATTATTAAAGAAGTCAATCCTCGTAAAGTAAAGGAATTTTACAAGCAATTGAGATTTAATGTTTAAACCCTAGAAACTCTTGGCCGACTAAATGACGTGAAGGGAAACGTGAGAGCGACTTTAGATAACTAAAAACAATCAAGGCAGACATAGTGCGTAGACATGACAAATGGTGTGACTGGGGATTTGAGGATCTACTAGAGGAGTTAAGAAGATGGACTGATAACAATCCTGTAGAAGAGAAAGTATCGTCAAAAGCATCACGACCACAACCAAGATCAACGCCACGTACTGGAAAAATGTTCTACGCTAAAGAGGATTTATCGTGGTCGTGGATTTATCGTGGTCGTGGATTTATCGTGGTCGGGGATTAATCGTGGTCGTGGATTAATCGTGGTCGTGGTCGTGGTCGTGATGATTGTAGTCGTAGTTGTAATCATAATGCACAAGAATTGACAACAACAATGTTTGTGATAGCAAAATTTATTGGTTGCTGTCAACATTTCATTCTTCAAAACTTACCAGTTAGGACACAGCCATAAAACTCAGCTCTCATTGAGATCCATTCATGCCATTGTACTGGTATTATTTGCACGTAGCGAGCTGTAATAGGCATTACCAATGTATGAGTGACAACAGTGTCTTGATCAGTGTTACCATTAAAAACCTGAAAATGAGATTTTATTTAAAGAACATGTAACCTTGATTGTGAGCATTCTGTTTTATTTTTACATGGGATTTAAATTTGAGCAGCATAGATTACTAATGGTATGGTGTAGCTTCAATACAACTATCAGTTGATTGATTACACCTTTTGCTGTTCATTAACAGAAAATGGGCATTCATTTGTACCAATAGTTGTATCAATAACGTGTATTATACTTTCATCAACACCAAAAGTAACATCATTAGCGCGCATCAACTTTCAATAACAATATTTGAATATTCGTGAACATTCATCAGTATCAACGGACAATCAATAGTGCAATTGTACATTCATTTGCGTGGAATGTATTTTCTTGTGCGCGCAATTAAAATTCAATAGCACGAATTGACAAACAATAGCGTTTATTGACATTCATTTGCCCAAAAGTGAAAAATCATTAGTGCTATTAGCATAGCTATTGACAATCTATAACGCGTTTGGACAATCATGAACATCAATGTAACATTCTTTAGTGTGGATTGACAAATATTTGCATGATTCAAATAATCAATAAGAGAAAAGAATCGATCATTAGCGTTAGTCATTTTTTATTCCTTTAAAGCGGTGTCTCAAAAAAATATTTAATTGACAGAAAACTGAATACAGAACAAGAGACAATTTATGTAATTTATCAGTGTAAATTCTTTGTGCGAAAAAAGAAAAAAATGCAATACTCGAGAGGATATAAAAGAAAAAGTTCAACTCACTCACTCACTTCAGAAACAGAAAATTTTGTACAGAATGCCACCAAGAAATCGAGAAATCGAGAGCGTACAGGCAAGTCTGCTGTCAAAGAGTAAGAAATGTGACTATCGTACTCGCTATTTCACCCACAAATGGACTCAGTTGTTTTTCACTCTTCCATTATCGGAGGGATGAACGCTCAAAGGTTTAAGAGTGACTGTCAGTAAGAACCAGACATATCGTGGCAAAAGTCGATTCATCGATTTTGTTCATATTTTGCAGTTCGATACCCTATCATGTTATAAGAACTCCTGTGAACTTAGTTTTTAAAAATTTGTTTTCGTTTGGGAGAAATTTGAATTATTAAGCGAGAAGGCAAATATGCTAATTCGACGACTCTGAAATAATAACTTAATAATAATAACTTTATTAAGAGTTTCATACAAAGTCTCGAAACTCTTACAAATACGTTTAAAAATAATTTAAATATGTTAAAAAAATAGATAAATATATAAATTAATTATTATTTAGAAATATATACATATATGATTACAGGTAGAATAAAATAGTTAATAAATAAATATATAATATGTGTAAAATATGATAAAAAATATATATATATATTAATGATCCTTAAAAACTGTTTTGAATAGAAATGTTTTTAAATTTGACTTAAATTGTTCAAGTGTTTCGCTTTTTCTAACATATTCAGGAGTGCTGTTCCAGAGTTTTGGTGCGCATACTGAAAAGGCGCGGTCTCCATAGTTTTTAAGTCTAGATGTAGGAACAGTTAGAAGATTGGCAGTAGATGATCTGAGTTTACGTGTAGGGTTGTATTTTGTAAGTAGCTCAGAAATATAAACTGGTGCTTGTCCTCGTAGTGTTTTATAAGTTAGTAACATGATTTTGAAGACGATCCGTTCTTTGACGGGTAACCAGTGAAGTTTTTGTAAAATAGGTGTAATGTGCTCTGATTTCTTGGTTCTTGTTAACAATCGTGCTGCAGTGTTTTGTATTCTTTGAAGTTTGTTGATCGTAGTGTCTGGTAAGCCATAGAGTATTGCGTTACAAGAGTCAAGCTTATTGGTGATAAACGCATGTATCAGTCTCTCGCAGTCCTTATTTGAGATATATTTTCTTATTTTTCCAATGTTTTTAATTGCATACGATGCATTTTTACAGACATTGTTCACATGCTGGTTGAATTTCAAATGATTATCAATAAAAACTCCAAGGTCTTTTACATAATTAGTAGATGGAACTAATTTGTGTCCAATATTTATACTGCTAACATCCTTGATGGTTTTCGTGAAACAAGACGATATATGTACCACTTCTGTTTTTTCAGCATTGCAGATCAGACCATTTTCTTTGTACCATTTCATTTTCAAATAGAGACCACTCGGCGATCTCGTGCACAAAATAAAAACAATATTTAACCTTTATAACCTAATAATCTTTAAATATGGTATCTCTATATGCCTCATAGCGTATTTCAGACTTGTAGCTTTAACGATGAATTTTTGGCAGAATTTTGTTCAGGACACAGTTTTCATGAGCTAAAAAATAACCTCAAAACAGCCGCGAATTAAACTATGTTCGATATAACGGAATAGTTTGATATTCACTGTGTGTGAAGTTAAGATAATTTCTTAAAACACTGCCGAAAAAAATTGCTAGTTTTTTATGTTTTGAAGTTGTTACAGTCGATCTAAGTTGCCTAAATTGGCTGTTTTTTTACGATCACTTTTTCATAACTAGCAACGATAATGAGCGTCAAAACAATAATACTATTTGCAACAATCTTGTATAAACCGTATTTAACATCAGCAATGAGTCAATTTGTATTCCTTATTGTAGTTAGAGCAATATTTATTCCAACTCTATATAAATCATGCATGTATTTTCGGGGTTTTGATCGTTTTGTTTATACGTTTTGTTTATACAAAGCCAAATATATCCGCGTGCGAGTGTTACTAAAAATAGACATGGCAAGACTTTTAGATACTGCCCTTTGAAATACTAAAATGAATCTGATAGAAGTCATAAAAATTATTATATAATAATGAGACTCACAACACAATTCCTTCAATATAGAAAAATTATATAATAGTAGAATAGAATAGTAGAGTGCAAACAATATAACCGTGAAACATTAACAAAAACTAATTTTGCTAAATTTCACTAAATTAGTCTATTGTTAATTTAGTGTGATCACTGAACTGCGAATGCGTATTGTGCGCTAGCTAGGACACTTGGCTGATTGCACGTGCACACTAAATTTAGTCCGTATTCACGCTTCGACTATTTTTCACTAATTTCTACTAATTTTCGACTAATTAGTTTTTGTGTTTCACGGTTATATTGTTTGCACTCTAGTAGTGTTTTTGGATAGAAGATAGATATACGTATATGTAGTTGTTCTTTGAGAGCAGATTGTCTATTATCCCATCTATAAAGTCTACAAAATGAAATTTACAAGATAATGACCGACCTTTTGTCTGATAAAAAACTCCAGTATAAATGTTTTATTTTATATCTTTTGTAAGAAACAAAACACAGGTTTGAGTTTATTTTAGCAACTTGTCACACAATGCGATGCTTATATAAACAAATAATATACAGTACTTCTAATGTATTATTAAATAGTGCCCAGTATTGAATTTGATTGATAGCCAATAATTAATAAATCATGTTCAGAGCCTAAGCGAGGCTGAAAAACAACAAGGGCAACATGGAAACTTGTTTATTTAAGTCTCTATCCAATGGACAGTGTGGTGTCAATAGAAACGAATCAAACATAGTTCCTTTGCCATCACCGTTACGCAAACAAGGCGACTATAACCTTTCCGACAAAATAAAAATGATCGTTTTTGTTTGACACACGGGTGTAGGGTAAGTGTTGCTTTTTCTGCCGTGACCCGCCTTTGAAGTCATTTCTGTAACAGTGGTACCTCTATTAAGCGTCACCCTCTATTAGGCGGACACAATAAAAAGTCCCAATGTTTTTCCTCACTAAATAACTGTATATGGTTCCTCTTTTGAGAGTCAACCTCTATTAAACGTTTATTTTCCAAAAAACCCTTTATTTTTTAAAAGTTTATATTCTATTGTTCTAAACCTCCACTAGCGGTCATGAAATATTTTGTTTCAGTGTTTCTAATTGCTAATTGCAATATTGGTAGACTTGCTACAAGTCGACTATACTCTCAGTAGGGATACTAGTAGTAGGGATGTCTCAGATTATATCCTGAAGAACTTTGACAGAGGAAATGTCATAGGTGCAATTTTTCTCGACCTCAGCAAAGCATTCGACATGGTCAGTCATCCTCTACTAAAGTACAAGCTAGAGAACATTGGTATACGCGGTGTCACCTTAAATTGGTTCGATAACTATCTGAAACAAAGGTCACAATCTGTCTGCGTCAATGGTACTTTATCTGATTGCTTTGATCTTACTCTGGGGGTCCCACAAGGATCAGTACTTGGTCCACTGTTGTTTACAATATTCATAAACGATTTGCCAAGTGTTGTCAAGGACAGTAAAGTTGTAATTTACGCTGATGATACAGCATTATTTTTTGCTGGTAAAGATGTTGGTAACATTCAATCTACTCTTCAGCGAGATCTAAATCACCTGAATAATTGGTTCAATGTCAATGAGTTGTTAGTAAACTGTAAAAAGACGAAGGTGATGCTGTTTGGAAGTAGGCAGAGGCTTACCAGGTGCGCTAAACCTATTCTATCGATTGACGGATCCACTCTAGAATTCACAGATACTATGAAATATCTTGGATTGACATTTGACTCTTATTTAAATTGGCACTCCCATATAGACACTGTTGCTGCAAAGATTTCACGTCGACTAAGTCTGTTGAGTAGAATTAGGAAATTTCTAAACGTAGACACTTGTCGACAGTTGCATACATCCCTAATCCAGCCCTTATACGAGTACTGCGATGTAATTTGGACTAATGCTGATCCCACTAGTCTTGAGAGACTCCATCGTCTGCAAAGAAGGGGAGCGCGAATTATCCTACAAAAGAGAGTCAGAGAGACTCATACAGAGACATTGCTAAAAAGTCTTGGTTGGATAACGCTAACTGCTAGGTGGAACTTTAATAAATGTCTTACTGTTTTTAAATGTTTAAATGGATTTTGTCCTTCTTATTTATCTAAAATATTTACTCTGAATTCTGATGTACATAGCTATAATACTCGTTGTAAAAATAATATACATATGACTAAAGTTTCTTCTAGATCTGGCCTTCGCTCGTTTTCCTTTTCTGCAGCTAAACTGTTTAACTCCCTTGGTGAAAATGTAAAAAAATCAACTACTGTTAAAGCTTTTAAAAATTCTTATTGGACAAATATTTGAGATAATTTTAATTTTTATTTGTATTCTATCGTATATATTTTATAATAACATAGTTTTATAGTCTAAGAGTAATTTAATTATTTATTTATTAATTTATTTATACGCACAGCTACAATGTAAATAAGGTTTTCCTTTTTGTATTCTGTGTTGAATAAAGTTTATTATTATTATTACTTTTTATTTTGACGAGTCGCGAGTAGATAAACGAGAGATACCAATACGAAAAAATTTCTTGAATATTGTACAAATTTCAACAAAAGTAATATTAAGTTTGACGTCAACGGCGGAAAACACAACACTTAGGGACTTATGAAAGGGTCTATAGGAGATTTACTGTTCTTTTGATTTATGATCACAATTTTCTAATTATTTAATAGAGCTGCTTTTATACATACTTCTCAAACTCATT
The DNA here is from genome assembly GCA_949775045.1 of Metridium senile. Classification (NCBI taxonomy): domain Eukaryota; kingdom Metazoa; phylum Cnidaria; class Anthozoa; order Actiniaria; family Metridiidae; genus Metridium; species Metridium senile. The sequence goes on from OX459095.1 coordinate 65,852,593, forward strand.
AATAATTCATTATCTCAGGGACCAATTACAACTTTGTATTTCAGTCACGTGCATAGGTCTTGATACACCGATCAAACACTGATCAAGACACTGATCAAGACACTGATCAAGTCACTGATCAAGACACTGTATAAATTAGCTTAAAAGTAATTTCTCATTCATTCCAATTTACTCTTTTTTTTTCTTTATTCCACTGCTATCTCCTTTTTTACCTGTCATGCCTGTTTATTTACCTACCTACCTAACTAATTGCCTAACATTTAATTTTTATTCTATATTTATTTTTTATTTTATTTTGGACGTCCTGTGACTCGAACCGGGAACCTCTGGCTTGCAATTCTAATGATTTACCAACTAAGCTAATAACGAATTCGTTGAAAGTTTTGGGTTGATGTTATATATTATTGATGTTTTGCTCAGAGGGTGATACTAATTATTTGATAAAAAGTTCAAAATGTTTTATTTAGTGAATTGTTTGAGAAGCCATATCAAAAACTCGTGCTTCGTGTTTGATCAGGGGCTCCAAACACCTCGAAACGGATGAAAGCACTCGGCCTGCGGCCTCGTGCTTTCATCCACTTCTCGGTGTTTGGAACCCCTGATCAAACACTCGCACTCGTTTTTGATCTATTACTTCTCAAACTCATTAATAATTCATTATCTCAGGGACCAATTACAACTTTGTATTTCAGTCACGTGCATAGGTCTTGATACACCGATCAAACACTGATCAAGATACTGATCAAGACACTGATCAAGAAACTGATCAAGACACTGTATAAATTAGCTTAAAAGTAATTTCTCATTCATTCCAATTCACTCTCTTTTTATCTTTATTCCACCGCTATCTCCTTTTTTACCTGTCTTGACTGTTTATTTACCTACCTACCTAACTAATATTTGCCTAACATTTTATTTTTATTTTATATTTATTTTATTTTGGACGTCCTGTGACTCGAACCCGGAACCTCTGACCTGCAATTCTAATGATTTACCAACTAAGCTAATAACGAATTCGTTGGAAGTTTTGGGTTGATGTGGTATATTATTGATGTTTCCTCATAGGTTTATCACTAACTATTTGTGAAAAAGTTCAAAATATTTTTTTCAGTGATTTGTTTGAGAAGCCAGATCAAAAACTCGTGCTTCGTGTTTTATCAGGGCTCCAAACACCTCGAAACGGATGAAAGCACTTGGCCTGCGGCCTCGTGCTTTCATCCGCTTCTCGGTGTTTGGAACCCCTGATCAAACACTCGCACTCGTTTTTGATCTATTACATGAATGCTTTCTGGATGTAAGCACTTTATAATCATGGCAGCTATAGCAAATGTGTAGAATAAGAAATCAAAATATTACATTACCGGTATTAGACGTATTAGCTAGAATACTGCCAAGCACTTTGTACACGTGAGAATGATAATTATCTTACCAGTTGTCACGCAATGCTTCCTTGGTTTTGTATAAACAAAACGATCAAAACCCCGAAAATACAAACATGATTTATATCGAGTTGGAATAAATATTGCTCTAACTACAATAAGCAATACAAATTGACTCATTGCTGATGTTAAATACGGTTTATACAAGATTGTTGCAAATAGTATTCAATTTTATTCGGCAGTGTTTTAAGAAATTATCTTAACTTCACACACAGTGAATATGAAACTATTCCGTTATATCGAACATAGTTTAATTCGCGGCTGTTTTGAGGTTATTTTTTAGCTCATGAAAACTGTGTCCTGAACAAAATTCTGCCAAAAATTCATCGTTAAAGCTACAAGTCTGAAATACGCTATGAGGCATATAGAGATACCATATTTAAAGATTATTAGGTTATAAAGGTTAAATATTGTTTTTATTTTGTGCACGAGATCGCCGAGTGGTCTCTATTTCAGAGTCGTCGAATTAGCATATTTGCCTTCTCGCATAATAATTCAAATTTCTCCCAAACGAAAACACATTTTTTAAATCTAAGTTCACAGGAGTTCTTATAACATGATAGGGTATCGAACTGCAAAATATGAACAAAATCGATGAATCGACTTTTGCCACGATATTTCGAATTTGTCTGGTTCTTACTGACAGTCACTCTTAATGACTTCCTTGCACAAACAGACTCAATCTTGACCCTGATGAAAATGTCATTTTCATATATGACGTTGCACCAGCCCACCATAATCCAGTCAATCCCGGCGCAAACACTGAGCTAAAAAAATTGCCGCCCTACAGTCCATTCCGTAACATCGTGGAACAGGCAATACGCAATTTAAGTAGAATGATAGAGCAGAAGCAAGAAACCAAGGAATTGCTCTAGGCCATTACCGTACACAGCTGCTGTTGGAAGCATTGCAACGTACATTAACATTGGAACGATCACTGTGGTCAATGGTTTCGTTTCATGCAGACATATTTACCACGTTGCATCAACAGAGAACAAATTCAAGGATAACTTTATTTCTTTGTATTGATTATCGTAATTGATATTTTTTGAGACACCGCTTTAAAGGAATAAAAAAAGACTAACGCAAATGATCGATTCTTTTCTCTTATTGATTATTTGAATCATGCAAATGATAATGATAATGATAATGTATTTATATAGCGCACTTTCTATGTGTATATATTCAAATGCGCTTTACACATTGTAGTTAGCTGTTAGTAGTTAGTATATATTAGTGTAAGTGTAGGCCTTTCACTGAGGATGGTCGTGACCTGCGTCCTCAGTCGTTCTTTTACGTCCCCCCGATTAATGGTTAGTGTGTGAGTGGCGAGACGGGACCTCCGATTTAACGTCCTTATCCTAGAGGACGCGAAGCCTAACAATTATAAACCGAAATAAATACAAAGTTATAACATTCTCCTCAATTATTTAAAGACCCTGAGTGATGGTCCGGCTGGGGTTTGAACCCCCGACCTCCCGGTTAACAGGCCGTGCTCTCCCAACTGAGCTAACCCGTTAATCGGTATTGTTTGTCAATCCACACTAAAGAATGTTACATTGATGTTCATGATTGTCCAAACGCGTTATAGATTGTCAATAGCTATGCTAATAGCACTAATGAATGGTCAATTGTGGTTGAATGATTGTCAATAAATGCTACTGTTTGTCAATTCGTGCTATTGAATTTTAATTGGGCGCACAAGAAAATACAGTCCACGCAAATGAATGTACTACTGCGCTATTGATTGTCCGTTAATACTGATGAATGTTCACGAATATTCAAATATTGTTATTGAAAGTTGATGCGCGCTAAAGATGTTACTTTTGGTGTTGATGAAAGTATAATACACGTTATTGATACAACTATTGGCACAAATGAATGCCCATTTTCTGTTAATGAACAGCAAAATGTGTAATAATTAAATGGAAACTAGTGAGTACACAAGTATGGGCTGCGTCGATATAAATGATAGGTAATATAATGAAATTTTTTTTTAATTTGATAAATTAATCAAACGATAGCCGTCGGTTCAAATATATTTCTGTGTTTTTTTAACTTTTAAGTGAATTATTTGAAATCAAAACCTTACGGTAAATAACTGTTCTATAACACAATACCTTATCAACTCCATCTTCTTGATAGATTTGAAATGCAGCCGAAGGCGACTCGTCGATACTGTATTTAAGCATGTATTTTGTTACCCACTGGTTATACTGCATGTTTCGTCCCTGCGTAGCAAACTTTGATAGCGTTACATTTCGCAGAAAATCTACTTGAAGATACTGCTTTCTGTCTGTTTTTGCTGCTGACCAGGCACCATATTGTCCTCTGCCCTTTTTGAAATTAAGCCGTGCGTTATTTGGACCGTGATATTTATCTACTGACGAAGACGCTGTTATCTGCTGTTTCGTAATAACACCACTTTCCATACCAAGGGGATCATCGCCTGTACATGCTATATTGGTGACGGAAAATACATAAATTCAAATAAATGAATAAGTACTAGATCGATCAATAAAATAAATGAATAAGTAAAAAGATCAATAATATAGATAAATAAATAAGTGAGTAAATAGATAAATAAAATAAATGAATAAATAAATATCCAAGTGTCACGCTATAGCTGCTTAATATATACAAATATTTCGTATAATTACACAAATATCAGATTTTATTCGATCCCTACTGAATTATATTAAACGTTATCAAGTGTTCTTGGTATTACTATTATATTCTTGACTTAACTTATATATAACTATTAAATATTTAAGTAAGATTAAGTAAGATTTAAACCAGTTGTATACACACCCTCTTATGCCGTAAATGTAAAGTTTTTTCATAAGTATTGAATGGTCTACAGTGTCAAAAGCTTTTGCTAGATCTATAAAGACTGCACATGTAAATTGTTTGTGATCCATGTTATTTTGGATTGTATTTATTTATCAAGGAGTGTGTGCTGTGTTGAATGGTTTTTCCTGAATCCATATTGCACTTCGGAAAGAATATCATGCTTTTCTATAAAATTGCATATACATATATATTATTGCATATTATATACGCATTTTTCAATTTTTTTTTTGAATACTGAAAGGAGTGATATAGGTCTGTAATTACTAGGTTCTGTATCATCATCAGATTTAAAAACTGGGCAAATTTTAGAGATCTTCAGTTTGGCTGGATATCTTCCTGTTTGTACTGATAAATTCATAAGTTTAGCAAGATGTTCACTAAGCGAGAGTTTTGCAACTTTAATTAAGTTCACAGGGCAAGAATATAAACCATACGCTTTGTTAGTTGAAAGAGACGAAATTTCATCCTCGATTCTTGAAGCTTCGACAGTAGTAAAAAACATAGACTTTGATTGATCAATATCTTTAAGAAAGTCTGTAAAGTGTATCTCCGTCTCTGGAATTTTATCAGCATTGTTTTTACCTACTGTAGCAAAAAAGTTGTTGAGAGTGTTTGGAAACTTAGTGTGGTCATTTGTAGCATTCCCATTAGAAACCGGATCTTTTAGCGCGATGTAATTTGTTTATGTTTACTTTTTTGATTATGTAAAAATGAATTAATAGCTTGCCAGGTTTTCTTGGAATTCTTTTGGTTTGAATGAAAAAAGGATTCATAGTGACTTTTTTTACTCACTCGGATTAGCGATACAATTTTATTTCTATAATAAATATATCTATCTTTGTTACTTGACATAAATAATTGATTTTTAATTCTAATGGATTCACGAATCCCCTGAGTAATCCATGGCTTACTCATTATTTTAGCAGTGCGATTATTGATCCTTTTAGCTGGTGCAATTTTATTTATAATATTATTGATTTTTCTATAAATAGAGGGAAAAATCATGTCGACATTATTTGATTCCGAGAAGCAAGCCTCAAGATCAGTTTCTGAAATTTGCTTTAAAAATTCATGTTCAGACCATCTAGAGAAATGTCTATTTCCTTTGCTGTAAGATTTAATTATTTCTTTTCCGGAGGGAATAATGCAAAATTGTGAGAAATGATCAGTGATATCAGTAATAAGATTGCCACTACAAAGTCCGTGAGTTGGATTATTTATGAAGATGTTGTCGATAAGTGTTGCAGAATTATTATAAACACGAGTGGGCTTATCTATTGTTGGAAACAAAAACCAGCTTTGAAGAAAGAGAAGAAAAGTTTCACTATATGTACAATATTCGTTTTTAAGTAAATATATATTGAAGTCACCTAGAATATAAATACTTTTCTGAGTAGAGCTATATTCCTCAATAGCATTTTCAAAGTATGTAAGAAATTCATTTGGACGATTATGTTGTCTATACATAATTCCACAAATAGTATTTCTTTTGTTATTGAAATGGAGATCTATACAACAAAAGAAGAAAGTCAATCAGTACTGCGTTTTCCTTATCGTTTGAGCCTACAACAAAAGTTATTAGATAGATAGATACGATAGATACTTTATTGTTCATGATGCATTGTTATGGAAATATGTTGACGATACGACGGTCTCCGAAGTCATTCCCAAAGGACAAGCTAGTAATGCTCAGAACTTTGTCAACTGTGTTGAAGAATGGACTACACAGAACAGGTTTCAACTTAACACCGACAATTGCAAGGAACTGCGTATTTCATTTTGCAAGAGTAAAGCTGATCTACCACCATTAATTATCAACGGTCAAGCCCTCAATGTCGTCCAAGATGCGAAGTTATTGGGCCTTACTATCACAAGCAACCTCTCATGGAACTTACATGTGAACGAAACCATAAAGAAAGCGCCTAAACGACTTTACTTCCTTAGACAGCTCAAGCGAGCAAACGTTCCTACACCTGATTTAGTAAGGTTTTATATTAGTTGCATTAGGTCAGTCTGCGATTACGCAGTACCAGTTTCTCATTCATCTTTACCGAAGTACCTACTAAACGATCTTGAACGTGTACAGAAGAGGGCGTTTGCTATAATTTACCCTCACCTAAATTATACAGATTCTTTAGCCTTTTTAAACATTCATTCGCTTTTTGACCATCATACGTCACTCTGTAATTCGTTATTTAACAGAATTTTAGAAGATAAAGATCATAGATTATACCATTTATTGCCTCCACTTCACAATCCAAGGTACGCTCTTAGGCAAGCACGAGCATTTGATATTAATTTTAAAACCAACAGGGCGAAGAACAGTTTTATTACTTACCAGTGTGGACTCATTAATAATAATAAAAATTGCCATTTTAGATAAGAATTAAATTTTATTGTATATTTCATAGTTTTAATAATAATTTTTCAATTTTTCAATTAATACAATTACATTGTAATTATAGTAAATAATTATTGTATTGTAAATAATTTTTATATCTTAACTTATAGCATTTCATATTGTACGTAATTTAGCCAATGGCTACAATGTACATAATTTAATAAAGTATCTATCTATCTATCTCAATTTTGAATTTATATAATTGCTTATTAACGTTCATTAAGAATCTATAGTGGAACCATCTCAACTTTACATCTATTTTTATTTTATGAATATGTGTGTATACTGTGTCCCATTGAGTCTATCTGGAGAAAGTTTCTCCCAATGTCTTATGGACGTAGGAGGGGAGATACTTTTTTCTATCATTTTACCATAAATTTGTTTTGAGATTGTTTTATCTAAATGGCAAGTAGCAAAACGAGTAGAGTACTGGGTACTAGTTTGCCTAGTTAATGTAATCAAAAAACAAACCATGACGAAGGCACCACGTTGCCTCCGAGCTCCGCAAATTTTTTTGCGTGGTCTTGTTACACTGCTTTTAATTACCATTGCAATCAAAGAAATACTCCTTAAACCATTAGACAGAAATTCAAACATCGCGAAATTTCACCTGGGCAACAAAGTAGCATCTCCAAATATTTCAACAAGCTATCCAAACCAACACCAACAATGGAGTCGAACCAACATTCTACCACCTCGAATCAAAGCAAGGCTACTTCTCAAAATTATCTGCTTCTACTCATTTGCAACGCTGATGGTTCTGTTATCTGGAGACGTAGCTTTAAATCCTGGCTGGTCCTATCCCAATCTTAATCAACCTGGATTAAAAATTGCTCACCTAAATATACGAAGTTTACCGAAACATCTCGACGAGCTCAAACTCATTCTACATGATAACCCATTGTCTTGCTAATCATACATAATAACTCAAAGACGGAGCCGATGCTCTATACAGGCCTTTGACTAACCTAATGAATAGAACGATTACTGAGGGCTCATTTCCAGTAGAATGGAAGCATGCCATTGTATCACCAGTACATAAAACTGGTCCTAAGACCGATCCAGCAAACCACCGTCCAATATCTGTGATCCCAGTCTTCTCAAAGATGCTTGAGCGAGCTGTCCATAAAATGGTCTATACCTTTATTCAAGAAAACAACCTACTGTCTGAAGCTCAGTCTGGATTCCGACCGCTACATTCCACTTCAACTTGTCTGACCAATGTAACAAATAATATTCTACAAAATATTGATAATGGACTATTTACTGGACTTGTATTTCTGGAGTTAAGTAAGGCATTTGACACTTTAGACCACGATTTATTACTAGGAAAGTTAGTTAACCGATTTGGCTTTAATTCTTCAACTAGGCAGTGGTTTAGTTCGTATCTAACTAATAGATCACAAAGCATATGTTCGAATAGGGTTACCTCTGAACCCCAGAAAATCGATTTTGGGGTCCCTCAGGGTAGCGTCTTGGGTCCCTTACTTTTCATAATCTATATAAATGATTTGTCTAGTAGCATTAAGTTTTCTGCTTTTGAGCTTTATGCTGACGACTTACTTCTCTACTTTGCAAGTGAAAATGTCAGAGATATTGAGCAATATCTATCTATTGATTTGCAAAGTGTCTGCGATTGGCTTAGCTCAAATTATCTGATACTTAATGCTAAAAAGACAAATTTCATGATTATAGGAACCCACCAGCGCCTTTCTAGGGTTGATGAAGAATTTTCAATTGCAATAAATAGCAATAAACTAGATCGAGTAACAAAGTTTAAATACCTGGGAGTAGTATTAGATAAAACTCTCTCATGGAAAGCGCATATTCATTATATAGGGAAAAAGATATCATCCAGGCTAGGGATGTTGCGTAGAGCGCGCAAAGTCCTGCCTAGATCTGCCTGTATAACTTTGTATAATGCTATGATACTACCACTTTTCGACTACTGCTCGTGTGTCTGGGATGGCTGCGGGGTAATGTCAAAGACATACCTTGAAAAATTAAATAGGCGTGCGGCATCCATTATATCAAATAGAGTTGTTGAGCCAGAAGAGATCCACTCAATTCTCGGCTGGCCAAACCTGCAGTCTCGTCGAGATTACCAAAAATGCATACTAGTCTTTAAAGCCATAAATGGGCTAGCACCGACCTACCTACTGAGTGATTTTAAGCGTAGCTCGGATATAAATCCTTACAACACAAGATATCGAAACTTACTCCGCCTACCAAAGGCCAAAACATCTAAATTTCAAAAAAGCTTCAAGTATAATGGTGCTGCAACTTATAACACTTTGCCCCTTAATATTATACAACAAATGAAAAATCTGCAAAATTTCAAAATTTCTTGCAAACGGCATTTCAAACGCACTTAGTTGTGATCTTTTATCATTACCATAACTTAATAGCCAACTCTGTTTTGTATCTTATTTATTTAATGTATTTATTTATTCTTTAACAGGGCTCTATTTAAACTAGCTATGCTAAACTAGATACCCTGGATAAATATTGATTAAAATAAAATTAAAATAAAAAAAACCCTCATAAATAAAGAGAGCACATCAAGATATGTTAGATTCCTGAGTTTGGTTGCATTTGGTTGTATTCTGACCAAGATACGCCCTCATAAAAATGCTTAAAATAGAAGGAAATGTATGGTTTGGAAGGACGCCTGTCCCTCCAATCCATACATTCCTTTGTAATTTTGGGTAGTTTTGAATGGCTGTAACTCACTCAATATCCAACCAAAAGCAACAAATCTCAAGAATCTTACATATCTTGATCTGCTCTTTTATATTATGAGGTTCATTTCTTAATTACATTAATTAGGAAAACTAGTACCCAGTCCTTTACTCGTTTTGTTACTGGCCAATGATTTGTTCGTTATTTCTATTTGTCTTGCTAATTTAATGTCATCATAATTCTCTTCCTTTTTTGTTGCTAGTACATTCTTCCATTGTGCTGGAATGGATTTAATCAGACCTATCCAGGTTAACCAGTCTACATTGTTCAAACCTTTTTTACAAACGTACTCCCATTGAAAACCTACCTTAGGGTCCCATAAATCCCAAACTTGGCTGATATTCCTAATTATAAAATTATGAAAATTGTCGCACTCGAAATCAATGTGAATATTATTCCATAAAGATTGTTTTAGAACTTGGAAGGGTTCGTACAAGTCTTTTGTGTAACTTATTTCTGACCAAACTTTAAAAACTTTAGTATAGAAACATGGGAAGTCTTTAGGTAATTTTTTTGTAGTTGAAATTCTCTCTAACACATTCAATTCCTCCTATTTTTTGTAGCTTTATTAATGGAAATGCTTTCCAATATATAACATTATCATCCATTAATCTTTTTGCCCATTTAAAGAGACTTGCTTTTATTATACAATCGAAGTCTAGAAATTTCAGCCCTCCTTGTTCATAGTTCCCAATTAGGGTGTGGTATTTAATTTCTGGCTTTTTACCGTTCCAGACAAAATTAACAATTTCTGACTTAACAATTTTTATGAAATCATCACTGGCTCCCAAGCACGAGCACACATATCGAAGTTTAGATAATACCATCGATTTTACTATTTGAATTCTCCCTATAGGTGTTAGAGAGCGAATTTCCAAATAGAGAATGATGTTTTAAGATTTTGAAAGATTCTATCGTAGTTGTATTTTTTAGTAAATTCCATATTGTGAGAGAAGTAAATTCCGAGTATTTTAATTCCTGATTTGTGGAAATCGATCCATTTTAGGTTTTCCTTATTACTTGTATCTTTGGTTCTGGTTGTATCATTTGGACCCAACTATCCTATCTATGATTTTTCGAGATTAATTTTGAGCGATGAAAAAATGTAGAAATTTTTCAAGGTTGTTAATATGTGAGATAGGGTTTAGATATCTTTGAGGGAAAACGTTGTATCATCGGCAAAGAGGAAAATTTTAACACGATCAATGTTTTCGTCTAAGCCTATTCCTTCTATATCCTTGTTATTTCTAATCATTTCGGCCATGATCTCGATTACTAATATGAACAGGTAGGGAGAGATGGGGTCCCCTTGTTTTGTTCCTCTTTTGATATCGAAAAAATCTGTAGCAAACCCGTTGTTCATTATGCAGCATTGAGAATTTTCACTAACTACTTTAATATGTCAAAAGTCATGTGGCTTTTTAAAAAACGTTGCAATTAAAAACAATTACTATATAGAAAACAAACAATTTCTTATTAAATAAGGTTTATGATCATTTTTTTCTATTTTGAATAAGATATAGCAAAATATATATTTTCTAATTTTCTAGGTGCAAGAACAGCAGAAGAACAATGAATAACAGGATATTTGAAGGCACCATTACTATATCCTTTACACCACTGGAGAGCCAATGCTGCACACAATGTATCGTGTACGAACTCCGCCTATATCTGAAAGGGTGCACTACTTAGTTACACTTTTGAACCACAACTTAATAGTTCAAATGTCATTGGTTGACCTTTGAACAGGTGTAAGTGACATTTGAACAGGTGTAACTAGTGACATTGTAAATAAGTATTGTAAGTAAAATCACTTAATTGGCATTAAACTTAGAACTGTCAAACTTTAGAAGAAAAAGTGAATGAAAATAATGAAACAAAAGCAAAGAAACAAAATTAAAAGAAGCAATAGCAATAAACCACAAAACAATTAAACTGCTTCCCTCTTTTAAAATATTTTATTAAATTGACAATTTTGATATCCATATATCCATATACATTGGGAGCACAATACGACACCTCCATGACCGTATCAAAGAACACATGCACGACATCAAACACATCATCGATCTACAAACACGTATGTTGTCATTATACATTTGTTTCATAACAAGACAAAGTTTCTATATTAGTGCTTTAGTGAAACAAAACAAAAACAAAAATTAAATTTTCGTTAGTCATTTTTGTGAAAGTGGTGATTAAAATCCTTTTTTCAAGCTTGATATGATGAATTAATTAAAAATTAAATGGGCAGTAGGATAGCTAAAGTTGGTTTAATTAAAAAAAATATATATACAAACTTTATTCAGTTTAAACCAACATGAATTTGATAGTCAGTTTTTTCATAAAATTGTGTTCTTTTGACTATATTGTTAATTAGCAATTAATCAAAAATGTCAGTTAGAGTTGATGATATTTGTAAGTTGTCAGCTAGAATTTGCCAGTTGTCATTCAAATTGAAGTTAAGAATTACTACAAAATGGCAGTAACACCAAGCAGCAAGACTTAAATATCATAGACATATTGTTTGTAGAATTATTTGTTGGTAATATTAAACGAACAGTTTAGTTTAACTTATAAAGCTCTCAACTGACTACGCTTAGTACTACAACTAGGATTTGGAATATCCAACAATAAACCATTGGAAATATCAAGATCTAGCAGAAGACAATTCCCCAGTATCTTTGCACACTTCCATTATGAACTTCGTTTACCAAAAATGTAGCTACCTGCCTTCATATTAAGTATGTCGGTTTCCAAGTCTTGGATTTGTGATGTGTCAATAGCACAACTATTCTTTTGAAAACAATTTTTGAGCAATTAAATCAGCTAGCAGCTTGGGAAAATGCTCCGAAATTCATTAAAGAATTGAACAATACGTTTTATTATTTTCAAAGACTATGAAAACAAAACTTAATCGTAAATTAATAAGTTTTGATTAAAAAACTTCTTGATTGGAGCTCTCGAAAACAATAATAAAAGAAAAAAAAAATTTAGTAGATATATGCTAATTTTCTACGCTTCAAGAAAACACATTTTTATATTTACTTGTATTTGTGTATGAGTATGATCGTCGCGGAGAAATAAGCAATTTATATGTAATTGCAATTATAGAAGCCCGAAAAAAATTCGGGGTTCTACAATTCCAATTACATAAATTGCTTATTTCTCCGCGACGATCACTGACTCATACACAAATCATATAACCGCGGATCATACCCACATATATATTTACTTGTATTCAGAACGTTGATATGTAAGTTTTTTTTATCCGTCATCAATCGCAAAGGTATTCTCAAAAGCGAGGAAAATTCATTGCATGTTCACGAGGTCAGTAAGTCCATACCCGTATATCGAAATATTAACTAACCACTTTAATATGTCAAACACATGTGGCTTTTTAAAAAACATTTCAATTAAAAACAATTACTATATAGAAAACAAACAATTTGTTTTTAAATCAGGTTTATGATCATTTTTTTTTCTATTTTGAATAAGATATAGCAAAATGTTTTGTTTTTTTTTCTTCGCCTTGCTTCTCCGTTTTGTATCTATGTAAATTTGTAATTAGTATGTAAGCCCCTAGATGAGCTCTGCTCTTGGGCAAACATATTGTAAAAAAATACGTTTATATAAAAAAAAAAAAAAAAAAAAAATATAGCAAAATATATATTTTCTAATTTTCTCAATTATTTGATTTCTATAATTTCGGTTTATTAGAATAATGTCATTTTTATTAACAACGCTAAATTTATATTCACACTTTAAAGGTCGATAAATCCCTATTGTTTTTTATTGACCAAAGTAATGAAAGATTGCTACAAAATAATACAAAAACTAACTAAAAATTAAACTAAGTCATATAAGAAGTACATATTAATTATAGATGATGAAAGGATAAATAAAAAAACATTTCAAAATGGCGTTTTAGACGTGATATTAGATTTTCAGGTTATTTTCTATTAAAATAAAAAAATCGGCGCAGAAATAAATATCAAACAATGGTAAGTAATTATAAGGGGAATACAAAATTTGAGGAGCGAGTAATTTCCCATTTAACATTGCTTATATTAACTTTACTCAAATACTCTACTATATACATTCTAGTTTCGCTCTACCTTACTTTAAAAAGATCAGATTAAACATAATAAATTCAAGTACCTTGTCCTTTTCCAAGGTGCAAGAACAGCAGAAGAACAATGAATAAGAGGATATTTGAAGGCATCATTACTATATCCTTTACACCACTGGAGAGCCAATGCTGCACACAATGTATCGTGTACGAGCTCCGCCTATATCTGAGAGGGTGCACTACTAAGTTGCACTTTTGAACCACAACTTAATAGTTCAAATGTCATTGGTTGACCTTTGAACAGGTGTAAGTGACATTTGAACAGGTGTAACTAGTGACATTGTAAATAAGTATTGTAATTAAAATCACTTAATTGGCATTAAACTTAGAACTGTCAAACTTTAGAAGAAAAAGTGAATGAAAATAATGAAACAAAAGCAAAGAAACAAAATTAAAAGAAGTAATAGCATTTTAATTTAATTTTAAATAATTAATTAATTAATTAGTTTTAATTATTTTAGTTTTAAAAAAAACACAAAACAATTAAATCATTGTAGTATGTGTATATATGAAAGTATAAGTTAAACCATATCGATTGAATTAGCAGTTAAGTAATAGTTTAATTAGACAGTGATATAATTGTAATAATATTGTAATAATTTTTTTTAAAGTTTGAAAAAAGCATACAGAAGAAATTATATGCAATTTAATTTAAGAACTTTATTATTATTATTATTATTATTTATTATTATTATTATTATTATTTATTATTATTATTATTATTATTATTATTATTATTATTATTATTTATTATTATTACTAGATGTGATGAACAGTTTGTAAGAAACCTGCGTGTTCGTGATCCTGCTATATCTGATCACCTTGCTGTCATGTGCAAGCTCCTCTTTGTCAAGCCAACTTACCAGAGGAAGGAGATATTGTTTCGCAATTTAAAATCTATTGATATGGAAACTTTTCGTCGTGACTTGAAAGACTCTGACTTATTTAATTTGACTGATGATCAAGATCTGTCTAGTCTGATTGGTAGTTATAATCACACACTTAAATCACTTCTGGATCTTCATGCACCTATAAAGAGACGTACAGTAACTATACGCCCATCTACTCCCTGGTTTACTAATGAGATTGCTAATGCTAAGAGGAAAAGAAGGATGTTAGAAAGGAAATGGCGTCATGTGAGAACTGAAACTGCACGCCACTTATACCTTGAGCAATGTAGAACTGTTAACAAAATGGTTAATGATGCCAAAGAAGTTTACTACGCCTCAATTATTGACCGTAACCAAGGTGATCAACGTGTCCTTTTCCAAACTATTAACAAGCTATTATACAGAACACCTGAAACAAGTTTTCCGCCTGCTCCCTCTGACTTTGTTCTTGCTAATCGTTTTAACACCTTTTTTGCTGAGAAAATCCTCAAGATACGTAAATCCTTCACTGGCTCCACTCCGCACGATCAACAAATTGGATGTACACATGAGTTACTTAAATTTAACTCTGTGACTACTAATGGCATGGCTGACATCATTAAATCATCAAAGTTAAAATGCTGTGCTCTGGATCCCGTCCGCGTCAATGTTTTCCAACAATGTCTACCTGAACTGCTGCCTATCCTTACAAAGTTTGTAAACCTTTCCCTCGATTCTGCAACAATGCCTGATCTACTCAAGATTGCTGCGATTACTCCTATTTTGAAAAAGGCATCCTTAAGTTCTGATGAATTTAATAACTTTCGTCCCGTCTCTAACCTGCCTTTGGTCTCTAAACTTATTGAAAAAACTGTTGCCATACAACTCAAAAAGTACATTGAAGAGAACTGTCTAAGTGAAACGTTTCAGTCAGCATATAAGAAACTTCACAGTACCGAGACTGCCCTGCTCAAAGTTCATAACGACATTCTAACTGCTATAGACAATAAGCATACTGTTATCCTGTTACTTCTTGACTTGTCTGCCGCCTTCGACACTGTCGACCACACAATTTTGTTACACAGACTTGAGTCGAGGTTTGGGGTAAAGAAGAAGGCTCTTGCCTGGTTCAAGTCTTACCTTACGAGTCGTAGCCAGTTTGTAAATATAAGAGGAAGTTACTCTACTTCGCGTGACCTAGTTCATGGCGTACCTCAGGGATCTGTACTTGGTCCAATTTTATACCTGCTGTATACTTCTCCACTGGGTGACATTGTCCGACAACACAACTTAGATTTCCACCTGTATGCGGACGATACGCAAATATATTTTTCATTCAATGCTTCAGATGCAGCATCGTCTGTTTCTAGCATAGAGGCCTGTGTCACTGATATTTATTCTTGGATGTCCTCCAACAAGTTAAAGTTAAATGCTGATAAGACCGAACTATTAATTATTGGTTCTAAATTTCGTCCTGGACCTGAAATCTCATTTGTAAACATTGGTACTGAATCAATCAAGCCGTCAAGGGAAGCAAGGAACATTGGTATAATGTTTGATGACACCATGAACTTTGAAAAACAAGTTGCTGCTATATGCAAATCTTCATTTTATCATTTGCGCAATATATCGCGTATCAGAAAGCACTTATCGGTTGAAAGTACTAAGATTTTAATCCATGCATTTATAACGTGTCGACTAGATAATTGTAATTCTTTGCTATATGGTCTCCCAGGATATCTTATTCACAGACTGCAATTAGTTCAGAACTGTGCTGCTCGCGTTGTCATGCGTAGATCTAAGTATGATCATATCACGCCTATTCTTATTGAACTGCACTGGCTTCCCGTGCCACAGCGAATAATTTTTAAGATTTTGTTATTAACTTATAAGGCACTTAATGGCTTGGCACCTATATATATTAGCGATTTGCTCTCTCGATATATTCCAGCTAGACAATTAAGGTCATCATCTCAATATTTATTAGAAGTTCCGTCATCTAATCTTAAAACGTATGGAGATAGGGCGTTTTCTGTTTGTGCTCCTAAATTTTGGAATAATCTTCCACTTAACATTAGACTTAGTTCTAGTATTAGCTCTTTTAAATCTAATCTTAAGACTTATCTTTTTAAACAAGCTTTCTAAGTCATTTATTTATTTTGTTCATTCGTATATTTATACATTTTTATTCTTTTAAGTTAGGTTTATTTTTAAGTATCGTATTTTATTACCATAAATTTGTATATATTATATTATATTTTATTATTATTATTGTAAGGCGCCTTAGAACTTTAGGATCATGTGCGCATTATAAATAAAGTATTATTATTTATTATTATTATTAAACTAAATTAAGATATGACACGAACAAAGATTGAAACGTATGCCTTAAATGCTTAATAACCTGACACATTAAGAAAAAAAGCAATTCATTTGTTTTCATGTACAAAAAGATATATTTGTTAATATGAGTATATAAATAAGGTCGGGTTTTTTTTTTTTCAACGATAGAAATCAAAGGATTTCCTGCAATGAAGCATAGCATTTATTTACTGAACTTTCACGGCTTCACTGCTTGTACTCTACTACTCCTTGGTCCTAAGAACCGAATTGAAAAGCGATTGTTTTAATATTTCCTTGTGGGAATTCATTGACAATGAACATTAAGTTATGAACAGATTATTCCGCATATCTTTTAGGATTGCTTTTGCTAGCTACATTTTAAACTCTCCTCGGCTTTAAAGTTCTTTTTTACCATATAAAATTGTTCATTTTTATTCAAAAATTCCTCCCGAATAATTAAGAAGTGTATTTTGACTATATTGTTAGCCCTTTAAAAAAAACTTTAGAATGGGGAAGTGGATAACAATGTCAGTTGACAAATAAATTTTATAGCTACAATTTTTAAATATTTGTTATTTGACAGCTACAATTTTGGCCCTTTTGTCGGTTGTCAAAATTCAAATTCAAAATTAAGTTAGCAATTAATCAAAAATGTCAGTTAGAGTTGATGATATTTGTAAGTTTTCAGCTAGAATTTGCCAGTTGTCATTCAAATTGAAGTTAAGAATTACTACAAAATGGCAGTAACACCAAGCAGCAAGACTTAAATATCATAGACATATTGTTTGTAGAATTATTTGTTGGTAATATTAAACGAACA
The DNA here is from genome assembly GCA_949775045.1 of Metridium senile. NCBI lineage: Eukaryota > Metazoa > Cnidaria > Anthozoa > Actiniaria > Metridiidae > Metridium > Metridium senile. The sequence continues at coordinate 65,870,192 of OX459095.1, forward strand.
GTTTTTTTGGACTTGTAAAGCTCTCAACTGACTACGTTAGTACTACCACTAGGATTTGGAATATCCAATAATAAACCATTTGAAATATCAAGATCTAGCAGAAGACAATTCCCCAGTATCTTTGCACACTTCCATTATGAACTTCGTTTGCCAAAAATGTCTGCATATTAAGTATGTCGGTTTCCAAGTCTTGGATTTGTGATGTGTCAATAGCACACCTATTCTTTTGAGAACATTTTTTGAGCAATTAAATGAGCTATAGCAGCTTGGGAAAATGCTCCAAAATTCATTAAGGAATTGAACAATACGTTTTATTATTTTCAAAGACTATGAAAACAAAACGGAAGAATATCTTGATGAGGTCGTTTTTGAAATTCTCTTGAGACTATTTTTGAAGCAATTCAATAAATTAACAACAAGGAAAATGTCCCGTTAAAACACTCCCGCTCGTTTATTATATACTACACAATGAACTGCTAAACCGCTACAAGTCCGATCGGCCAAAGTAAATAAATAGATCAAAGTTTTGATCAGCTGTTACTGGCTGAAACATAATCACCTGTCAATTATATAATTAATGCCGGTCATGCGCAAGACAGTGAAAATGCCCTTTTAAATCATTTATATGTTTATAAGCTTTGCCAACAGACTCTGAAGGAAATTTGCAAACTTTATGTGAGATTCATTGCTATCACTGGATGCTATCCAGTCTCGCCCATCATTCTTTGCGCGCTTTTATTTTTGTTATGGTTTGCACGAGAACGAGGCACCTATTCTCACACTTATTGTGTTCAGTCAAGTCACTCTGCCGTTTATCTTTAGTTGCGAAGCTTCAAAGGATCGTTTAGAAAATATGAATGCATATGGTTCAGTTTTGGACTACTAAGTTGCACTTTTGAACCACAACTTAATAGATCAAATGTCATTGGTTGACCTTTGAAAAGGTGTAAGTGACATTTGAACAGGTGTAACTAGTGACATTGTCAATATGTATTGTAATTAAAATCACTTAATTGGCATTAAACTAAGAACTGTCAAACGTTTGAAGAAAAAGTGAATGAAAATAATGTAACAAAAGCAAAGAAACAAAATTAAAAGAAGCAATAGCAATAAACCACAAAACAATTAAATCATTGTAGTATGTGTATATATGAAAGTATAAGTTAAACCATATCTATTGAATTAGCAGTTAAGTAATAGTTTAATTAGACCATAATATAATTGTAATAGTATTGTAATAATTTTCTTTAAAGTTTGAAAAATGCATAGAGATGAAATTATATGCGATTTAAGAACTTTATCATTAAACTAAATCAAGAAATGACACGAATGAAAATTTAAATGTTTGCCTTAACACAAATAATATTAAATTGCAGGGATGATCAAGGAATTTGATTTTTTTTAAGTTGAATTTCAGATTTATCTAGACTAACAGATCTAACTAACTATCAGACTAACGAATTTTAATATACATAACGAATTAACATATGCATAAAAACACTTTCTATCTATCTGCTTGAAAATTGGATGTAATCATAGCTATATATATTAGTGAATATTCAAGTCCGACAATGAGGACTGGACGGGATTTCAAGTCCGCGCAATTAGTTCCAGTTCCAGGCATAACGGGAGGAATCTTTGAATAAAAATGAACAATTTTATATGGTAAAAAAGAAATTTAAGCAAATAAAAGCAATCGTAAAATATATCAATAATCTGTTCATAATTTAGGGAAATTACTTTGCAAATCTATTCAGAGGAATACTAACGACTTGATGATATTAAACCATAGGAAGCCCGGCTTTATCATATGTATTTTCTTTAGAAAGTTTACTGCTTTATTATATGCATTTTCATTAGAAAGGTTACTATACTTTTTTTTACTATTGATTTGGTCAAGATCCAATTACAGTAAACGTGACCCAATAACCAATCCGACTTGAAATACCGTCCGGTACGTCCGAATTGTAGGACTTTGAACGACTTCTCAAACTCAGAAATTATTTGGGAGGAATCTTCGTCTAGATATTTAGCCATTTTATTATAATGAAACTACTATCTGACAGCACAACTATTCAGTCTCGCTCATCATTCTTTGCGCGCTTTTATTTTTGTTATGGTTTGCACGAGAACGAGGCACCTATTCTCACACTTATTGTGTTCAGTCAAGTCACTCTGCCGTTTGTGTTTAGTTGCGAAGCTTCAATGTGAATGCATATGGTTCAATTTTTGACGGTAATGAAGGACAGGAGAGCTCTTCAAGCGACAATTGAACATTAAAACAACTCTACATCAAGATGTAAGAGATACCAAGCAAATTCACTATTTGTATTGTTGCTGAAACTAGGAGAAGCTTTCCTTTGCTTCCATAGCCAAAACACTGATGTACTGAGTCTTATCTGTCGTACAACTCGGCAAGCAAGGCCTTCCTCTCGGATGATTTAGATTATTTGCCATATAAACTTGAATAAAGTTCAAAAAGGCTCTAACGATCAGATGAACGCTGGATTAAAACGGATTGCAATAGCGATAGTTGTTCGTTAATTGATTTTTGAACAACAAAAAATGGCCTCTTGAAGCGTTCGCGGCGAATAAAGTATGATGATCGAGAGGTTTTTTAAAACATACATAACGTAGTGAAAAAATTAAAATTTTAACATGATTAAAAATTGCAAATAGAGACTGCAAAGTATTATGATTTTTATGCTTTACTTTTATTCATAGTTGATCAATTAATACAATGATATCATTTGTTTTTATCTTGTCAAATACTAATAGGAATAACATTTTCCTTTAGTTTTTTCTTAAACATCGTATGGATTTGTATTTCTTCTATTCAAGATTTGTGTGGAACATGCTTTATGATTGCCTTGAGCTTAGGCTTCAAATTATGTGGTTGGTCGCGACTCTTGCATCTCGAATCGTTCGGTCCCGTTGGGTAGTTGTCGCTCCAGTAAATGAAGTAGATCCAAACGTTCATATTGGTGTATAAGGAACGCTGAAAAAAATACAATATCACAATATATTTATTTGTATAGAAAATACACATTTTTAAAATAGATTATTTTCTTTGGTAGGTCATAAAATGCATCTATGGCTCTAGTTCAAGAGATTGTTTTGATCAATTTTAAAATATGGTGCTTAGTTCATGTGTTTTTTTAATTCATGATAAACATCAATATGATATTTTTTTGGATTGGAGTCTCTTTTAGCATCATTTGTAAGAACCCTTTATGTACTAGTGCGAGAATGACAAAAATAAGAATTTACATCAAAATCTTTGCAGTTTTTGTCTGACAGCTTTGAGCTACCACACTCGACATTCTTGTCAATTGGCAAGGAGATGTTGTACGTTCCAAATGGACTTTGACACTCTCTTCCACCAAGCAGTGCATCTTCACACGGAGAGTCACTGAGAAAGTGGCAGCACACTGGTTGGAAACGTTTGTCACCCTTTTCCATGCAGTAAGGAGAATCCTCTGAAATAATGGAAGCGATAATCAATCAGCAGTTAGAATGCAAATTTAGATTCATTTGCTCCCATATACAAACAATTAATGTGTCATATACAATAAACTTAAATAAGATTCAACTCTTCTTAACATTATTAAAAGCACTTTTCTCTTTCCTTTTCGAGTAAGATATTAAGGTCAATTTATACTACGATCAGTCCCTCTTTTCCCTCCAGAATCAGTAATCACACCCTTTTTTTTATTTACTGATTACGGAGAGTAAAAGAGGGACTGCTCGTTGTCAAGTGCAAATTTTGAGCAAGGAGCATTTTTTAATTGGAACTGTATTTTTGCTGGAAAATAATCATATTTCAAAGTGAAAAAAAAAAAAACAGAAACATTTTTTACTTAAAAATTGTTGATTACGTTTTTTCTACGTTTTTTCTACGCCGAAAGCTTGGTGACTATTTTATAATAAATTATTACGCAGAAGAAACGTAATCAACAATTTTTAACTAAATGCCTGCGTGCAAAGAAATATTGGATTATTTTACTTTACCATAGCTTCCAAAAGTACTTACTTTTTCCTTTGCTTTTTTCTTCGTTACACTTATCCTCATCAGTAATTAAGAACCGATCAAACTCGAATGATTGCCTAAACGGTATCTTCTGACGAAACTGCTTGATTTTGCTATTCCCATCTCTAAAGTAAGAAGCGCTGTCATGTCGAAGTTTTAAAAAGACTTTTGCTGGCATCTTGTTATTTCCGTCCTGTTGTTGGGTTCCGTCACCATAAAGCTCAACATACATCTAAAAATGGTGTAAAACAATTGAACTATAAAGTAAATTCAACTAAATTATAGAGTCTGACTTTGTTCCTCGCTTCAATCTTTCTCTCAATTTTAAGTATCTTCAATTGTCAATAAAAAGCATCTGTACATCAATTAAGGGATCGTGGAAATGAGAGTATGGAGAAACCTACCTTTAAAAGCCGAACATTGTAGAATGTTTTACTGCTGTCAGCAAAATCTATATGAAGCTTTGCATTACCTTTGTGTAGTTCCTCAAACAACTGTGATGGGATGGAGACAAACACTTGTCAATCATTCAGAAGAATTTATCATGTCAGAGATAAAAGCTTATGTGTAAGATTACATATGCCATGGCGGAACATATGTTAAAAGTTTGCCATTTGAAGCGTTAGAAATACGGTTTACAGTTAGAGCGGATTTCGTATGACTGTGCAACGTACGGCACCGTGCCGTGACCGTGTCGTAATATTTCATATAAAAAGAATCGAAGTTTTTGCCGTGACCATGCAGTGTCTTCACGGCCGTGCCGTGTTCGTGTCGTAGTTTCTATAAAGACATTCGAAATCACTGCCGTAACCAACCTGTGGTGTTTTGATAGGCACAGGAAAAACTGTACCGTGCTTTGTCCGTGCTGCTTGCACAGTCATACGAAATCCGCTCTAAAATATATTTGCATATTTTTGAAGCAACTGACGTGAATGTTTTAATCAATCCACGACATATGACCGATCATTCCTGTATTCCATTTCTGACAAAGGCAATGTTGATGAATTCTGTTCTAACACAAACCAGAGTCCAACCATTAATTATTTCCATTGATTAATTAGCACTGTTGCCGAAAGCTCTCCGATCCATCGGTCTGATTGCTTTATCTGCTCATATACACCATCTACACCTGACGTTTTTGAAATATATGGTACAACAGATGGAAGTGATGTGTGAATCTACACAACAACGTATTACTATATAAGTATTGCTTCTATTTCCCAAGAGGTTAATTGCTGTTGGTGACTAAAATAATACTTACTTTTGGGTATTCCGTGTTATTCAATTGCCATCTGTGTACATTAGTATTGTACGTAAACTTGGTAAAGCATTGCCTCCCTTTACTTTCGATCTCATCTAATTTCTGAAGAGCATTATTAAGCTGGATAACGCCATGCAATTGTCCTGTACCCGGAGCAGCCTCGCTTGCAGTTCGCTGGTAACCATTCAATGTATCACTGACATCCCACAACGAGCGAAACTCAAAGCTTTTGTACATTTGGTAAAGTTTCTTGGTAAAACTTGACTCAATTGTTTGATAAGATGTCAGCAGGTCGTCAAGAAACATTTGCTTGATATTATCAGCAATTGGTGAGTCTAAAACAAAACCCAAAACATAAATTTAGAAAAAACAATAATCAGACATGATATATATATACAGAGATGACATATAATCAAAATATATATTATAACTCATGCATGTAGACCCAAATATCCTTGTTAATACATATTGCCAAATATACACCTTATTCAAACTATCTAGCTTGTCGTTAAGCGAAATCCACTTGCATGCCCTTTATGAAACGTAATAGGTTTTGAAAAGCCTTATTTGGGAAACCTAATTAGTATGTTATGTTGTTTGTATGTATGAATAATTGGCAATACCGTTTTGCCTTCATAACACAGACTGAGTTAAATTATCTTTTTTTATTGAGTTTTTCTTTGCAACAAGTATACGTTGGTCAATGAAATTACAACGACTTGCTACAATGACAAGGTATTGTCACGGAAATGTAGTCGTCGTACGTTATGTACATAAACATAGAAACAAAAACACAAAAGAAGATGAACAATTTGACGAAAATTAGGACAACGAAGTAAATATGCATTAATACCTTTGAAGAGTAGAGGCTTACATATAGGCTTAGCTTGTTTATACAAAAGTAAATGAGCATATAGAAAGAAAAACACATCGAGACTTTAAAAAAAAAAAGAATAAGTCCTATCAGTTTGAAATTTAGCCTGCGATCCTTCGGTATGTACGGGTGCTAGTAGATGTTTTCAACCTGTACGTCTATTCATGTCTTGCGTTATTTTGGGCAGCAATACTTGATATATATGCATATTGATATAAATGTAGTTGCGTCAATGCCAGCCGACGCAGATGACATAAATGTGAAAATCAAATCAAGTCAAAACCAAAAGAAACACAGACATAGAGCTTCACCTACACATGGACTAAGATGTCAATAATAAGCGTAGGCTAAATGTGACATTAGCGGGTTGAGAGGTAACGTATATTGAGATGTATATATTCTTACCACCGATATTTTGGAGGGCTTCAAGTTCATTAATCGTCTCTTCCAAGTTTGAAATATCAAAGTTGAAACCACCAATCTCATTATCTAAGTCAATGACTTTGGCGATAAGATCAATCCTTGCAGCTCCAGAAATAAAGTATCGCTCGATCGTCTCTTTGAACTTTGCTATGTTACGTGGAAGTGACCTCTCTTCGATCAAGCAAACGAGTTCTGCCTTGAGTCCTTCCTCGTTCATTTCAAGGTTAGCCTAAAATATTCACAGTATATTAAATCAAGTATTATAGTATATAGATATATGCGTCTTATGAATGTATTACAACACGGGTTTTTGGCTACCTTCATAACTTCTGGTACAGACCCCACATCCATATTATCAAAATTGAAGTCACTTGAATCCTTCAGAGCCTTGAACTCCACACCAAACCTTAACCAATGCTCAATGCTTTCAATATCCGCCATTAGGTTTCCAAGACTGCACTTTGTTGCAAAATGCCCACCAACTGGAAGAGCGGCATTGAGCATTCCAAATACGTCACCCCCAGCGGCAGAACTGGCAAATCCAGTTACACCTTGTAGTATCACAAACACATCTTGTCTGCTAAATAACGCTTTGCCGCGGGCTTGAGGTAATAGGATCTTGATTTGTTCAAGATAAGATTCCATGCTTGCTTCCAATTCTTTGATGGCCTATGTTAATAATAATGATCAAAAGACAATTGTCAGCAGAAGAACATGATACAACACGGACGCGAATGATGTAAATTATTTGTGAAATTAATAAATCCTTTGTTATGCCAGTGACGTTAATACAATGTGAAAGCAATGATCTTATTGCTGTACGCCTTATTCTGTTATCGCGGTAACAAAAAAATGTACATGCATTGAAATGTATGTACTTTAAGCTATTCACTGTATAGAGCTGAACAATACTATCTAATTTTCGCTTTGTTCTGTTTTTACTGTAAGCTTATGCAAATTTTGAGCTTCGAATGCTTGGAGTGTTCTATTCGCTTTTGAATTTTGGCAAGATGGCTGAATGTAATGCTGGGAGCAGATTCGGGTAGGCGATGAGTGAGGAACAAGAGTGCAGTTTAGTGAAAATAACTGTATCTAAAAACACCCAAAATTGTTGTTGAAGCTGCAAAACATAACCAATAAACATGCTCCAATCAAAAGACCAATTCACAAATGAAATTACATAAAAAGCCCTGGATCACAAAAGGTATATTAATATCCATAAAAATTAAATAAGCATAAATTATTTAAATCACATATCCTCAGTGGAGATCCTGCAAAGGTACTCCAGTACAAAACTTTCAATAACAAACTCAATAAGATAAAAGAGATTGCTAAGAAACATTTCAAGAATCAATTTATGATAAACAAAGACAACTTAAAAACTACATGGCAGCTCATTGGAACGTTAGTTAACAGGAAAAGATCTTCCAATTCAGTGCTACAGTGAATAAATTAGTAATTAACAACAAATGTTATACAGATAAACAAAGTATTGCTGACCAACTTAACTCATATTATGTTAATGTTGGTCAAACTTTAGCCTCGAAGCTTCCTACACACCCCCTTAACCCCACTGATCATATTGTACACAAACCTTCAAATATCTTTATGCACCATGCAGTGACTCCGCATGAAGTGCAAGATAGTATGATATCAAGCCTTAAGTAAACAAAGCAATTATGTGCATAAAACTAGCCAACTCTAGAATAATTACTGGAAGTCTTGCTGTAATTTTTAATCAGTCATTTCAACAAGGCATTGTCCCTGACATTATTAAAGTAGCAAGAATTACCCCAGTTGATAAAGGAAGCATTGTCACTGATCCCTCTAACTATCGCCCTATATCGGTCTTATCAGGGTTTTTTTTTCACAAGTGTTGGAAAAGCTAGTGCAATCACAGTTAACAAGCTATATCGAAAAGTATGGCATTAGTATCAGTCTCAATATGGCTTCAGAAAAGGTAGATCGACTGAGCAAGCAATTGCGGAGATAACAGAGTGTCTAAAAAAGTCTATAGACAAGAACTTGTATACTTGTCAGTATTCCTTGACCTCTGTAAAGCTTTTTTGATACTGTTGATCACATTATACTTCTCAAAAAGCTGGAAAAATATGGGGTTAGGGGCATCTCCTTAGCTTGGTTTACTAGTTATCTAACAATCAGGAAGCAATATGTATCAATAGGAAACACTGAATCATCAAAACAAATTGTTAAGTGCGGCGTACCCCAAGGTAGCTCCTTGGGACCTTTGCTCTTCTTAATATATATAAATGACCTTCCTAGTTGTTCTAAGTCACTCAATTTCAGGATATTTGCTGATGATATAAATATATTTGCTACATTACCCAATAATGCTGAACGTGATCAATTGGTAAATCAATAAATGACCAAGGTCAAAATATGGTGTGATACAAACAAACTTTCTATAAATTAAAAAAAAAACCTTTATGATCATCAAATCAACCAAGAAAAAAACCTCCACTATAAAAGTTGCATTAATCGACAAAGACAATACTGTTCACAATCTTGAGGAAAAAACTACATCAAGTATTTAGGTGTATTTTTTGATAGTTCTCTATCCTGGCGTCAACATATTTCTTATAATTCCTCACAAATTGCAAAAAATACTGGTATCATCTCCAAATTAAGACACTATCTACCATTCATCTCTAATGAAACAATTATATTATACTTTGATTTATCCCTACATAACATATGCCATCATTGCCTGGGGTAGTGCCTACAAGACTCACTTGGATAAAATCCAGGTAAAACAAAACCATATTGTTAGATTAATATTTTTTGCTAAACTTTATGGTAAAGATACAGATAGTCCCTTACCACTCATTAACCTGCTAGAACTATTAACAGTTGAAAACATATTTTTTCTGAACATTCTCAAATTTATGGCAATTAAAGTAGCTACCAAATCAATTTGATAGCTTCTTTAAGTATGCTAGTGATTTCCATAATTCTAATACCAGATACCGTTCCAGTCAAACCTATATATACCATCTTGTAGAACCAATACAGCAAACAAGCAAACCACCTCATTCGTTGCATCTTTTAAGAGTAAAAGTCTGGGGCAAAGTCCCTAAGGCTATAGAATCTTTGAGTTCAGCTATCTCCTTCTCCAAGGAGATAAAAAAAATACTTACTCTCACTCCAACTCACTCAACTTAAGTTGTAATATACATGTATTAATCAAATTTTAACATATCTTATATTTGTATACTATTCTGGTAGACTAACTCGATAACTTCATAGTCTATTTAGTCTTGAGGGACTACCTCACTAAAACTATCTTTATACTTATTAATTAATTCAGCCTATTTAACTTTATTCTATGCTACTTATCATGTAAATATCATGTAAAATGTGTGAAATAAAATTGAAAAAAAAAAACATTGAGCTGTTAACATTTTTGAGCACTGGCAGTAAAGAACAGGAACAATTGTAAGTAATGTTTTAGCAGCAATCTTGATTTTTGCATCTGATTCTTTGGTAGAAAATATGTTATTTTCACATGTGAAGATATCAAATTTTTGAAACATAGAAATATAGGTATTTCAATGACAATTATATAATAATATTTTCTATTGTGTCTATAATTGTTTAATAATATACGACAGCATTCATAATTGTTTTCATCATTGTCATCATTATCGCAGTTATTATGATCATCTCATATCGTTGTCGAACGAACAGTAAACCTTCGACAGTTAAACACAGCTTTATATTCTTATGCTTTCAAACGCACTGGACCATCTACAAGGCATTGTTGGAATTTACATTACTTGCGCAGGTAACTTTAATTTGAATAATGACTTAAGGATACACCACAGCGTCCAAAAGCTTCGAAATAATAAAAAATTGTAAAAACATAGTAGTTTATTTTCTTTGATAATGACGACTGCAACATATCTATAGCTCACCGGTACATAAGCCTTCTTTTCAGTAAGGGATATTCGCCTGGCCTCAATAAGCCTTTCCTTTTCTTTCTCTACTTGAACCTTGGCAGGCCCTGGAAGTGCTCGTACAATTTCTTTCATACCTTCTTTCATTTCTATCGATGCTTGTAAAGCGTTGTAAGCATCTTCATAATCTTTGGCGTAATCTCTGATTTGTTCTACTTCCTTTTTATAAACGTCCCATTTGATCAAAGGAGCAAAAAGCTTGTTCTTCCCAAACCTGTCAAATCCATCCATGTTCAAAAAGGATAGTCTTCGCTTAGCGTCTGTCATAAGATAAAATACAAAGATTTTAAATCAGGATATCTAAGTTATCTAGTTGTGATAAAGCATTTGTAGCGGAGCTCCGCGCTGGCCGAAGGCCCGCGCAAGCGGAGCACCATACTTAAGAAAAAATGGTAACCCATCGAGTTGATTTTTCGTCGACCGACACGTAGGATCGCGGGCGCGCACGTCCGTACAACGTGCCCATCGCGATACTGATTGGCTGTTACATTTGGTCGGGAAAGTGATGCGCGCGCGCACGGAATAGCAGCGCCCGAAAGCAGGTTTTTCTTTTATCGACAAAAAAGTCAAACAAACAACAAAATACAATGTTTAAAATATCAACTGAGAAAGATGAACATCGAAGAAAACAAAGATAGTTTTGGCCGAAGAAGAAAATAAACTCAGGCCGGATACAAAAATGAAGAAATTTAACAGTAGAAATAAAAGAAAACGACTGAAAGGCCAAGAAAACGTGTCTGCAGATAAAACTTCTTGGAAGAATAAAGACTACAAAAGAAGAAAATAAACTTCAAGGAGACAAAAATGAAGAAATTTATCTCAAGAAAAGGAAAAGACTGAAAGGCCAATTGTCTGTAGATAAAACTTCGTAGAAGAATAAAGACTACAACAACGTAAAAGAATTGAAAATGAAGCGACTTTATTCGTTATGAAAACTATCTTCAAAATGCTTCCTTCAGTACAGTTTATTTATGGGTTTTCAAGCTTGGCAGTTTAACTATGATCCATGCTTAATTCATCAAAACTGATTCAAGTACATACATGTATTCGTCAAAATATTATCGATGTCATCCAGAAGAAGAAAACCTCAGGAAAATAATCACCGATAAAGTAAGTTCAACGAATTATTTTTTCAAGTCAGTTTTTTGAGAGAAAAATTGTTTGATAACGAGCGTTAAAAAAAAAACACCTAAAAACTTGAAATAATTAAGCTTCAAATCGACCCTTTGTTGGTTGATACTTAAGGTCTTTAATTCCACTTCAAAAGAACTTTCAGGTCGTTTGTGTTGTGTTTGAATTTTGAAGATTTGCCATGACTACTTTTTTTCATATTAAATCTAATGCGATGATAAGGTTTTTTTTATAAAGAAATGTTCTAGAATTCCGTTTTTTCCTTTTAATACAAAGTTATCATCCTATTTAGTACTTATTCAAGTAACGTTTTTGTCAATATGAAGCTCAAAATCTTGATTTTTCTCAGCGTTTTGTCTTGTGTTTGAAGCGAATTTGCCAGGTGAAGTTGCCTTGGCATTCGCAAACACGCCAATGTACGCGTGTCGTGACACAAAGTGACCGGGATGCTGTCACGAATTTTTGTGCGATTTGAACTCAAAAAGTAAAATCTAAAAATTCATATCTTTCAAAAACGCTTGAATAATACCCCTAATTTTGTTTCTCTAGAAAAGTTATAGTGATATCGAAGTTTTTTAATTGGTTCATATTTTAAAAACATAAATGGTTTTTGGTTGGATTTTTAGTCAATAATTCATCATGCACATAACTTATATAAAATACCTTTTTCATAATTTGAGCATAAAATTATTGAAAAATATAGTACTTTGTATGCGTGATAAATAGAGTTTTTTGAATTTTTATCGAAAATATATATATCGCAGATTATTATTTGCTCAGAAAGTAAATAATTCCGTTCCACCTATATCTATGATTTTGTAGTTGTCTTTTGAGTTTACGTAACTAAAATAATTACAGTTCAGATTGGGCATGGCCCATGCAACAAGGGGCCGTTTTGTGTGCGCATGCGCCAGTTGTCTAAATTTCATGAGTGATTCACTTCAAGCGATAAATTACGCCGACATGAGAGACAATTTCAACAATATTATTTGGATGTTTTCGACGCTGAAACATTCTGTCATGGCTCAAGAATACTCATAAATGGTTCAACCTACAACGAGGAGAAACACTGGCGTTATTGGACCGATTGGGACTGTTTAAAATCTTATTCTAGAAATGTTGATATAAAGAACTTTGTGTTTACAATATGGAGGCTGCTGAGGTTTATAAACACAAATACTATGTTAGTTTTGATGAGTGCTGGTCAAGATTCACTGCAGGCATTGAAGTAAATGATAAATCTACATGTGTAGTAATATAATTAAGCAGCGTTTATGGACATCGCACTTGCAATGTTCGAACGACAATTTCTTGAAATGTATAATAATTACGCTTAACTATTATTTGCTGTTATGTAAAATATTCGAAAATATTACTTTTCCGAAAAAATACCACTGTTCTAAGGTTACCAATATCAAGATTTAAGCTTTACAAATGTGTTCATAATGTTTTCTTGCCCATGAAAATTGGGGAATGATGTGAATTCTGCAAATTCTTATGTGATATTTAGCACTCACGGCATTTTTAGCATTTCTTTGCTTGGATAATTCAACTTGTCTGAATTGATTTATCATATAGATATTTGCATAGTTCTATAGCTGTATCATTATTAACATTGAAATAAACTATTGCAGTACGATCGATTCACATTTTAGGACTTAATTGTTGACGAAGATGTGTACACATATTTTACTATATTATGACTGTACAATTTGGCTTTGTGTTAAAGATCTAGCCAAAATACCACGGCGATTTTTATAAAATTTGAAAGAAAATCATGTGAACTTTTCTTATATCTAATTGATTTTGATAGAAAAATTGTCCCAATAAATAAAAATAGCAATTATGCGCACACTGGCCTCCAGAATCAAAGCCTCCGCAGCAACAACACTGTCGTTCCGAGAGCCCACGGTTGTTATAGCGCAGCAGTTGCGCGCATGCTCATGCAAAATGGCCCCTTGTTGGCCCATGCACAAAAACTATTTACATGCACATATTGATGTTGTAGGAACAATTTAAACTGGAGCTCCGCTATTAGGTATTACCTAATTTATATTAGTTATTTTGATTGCAATAAAATTAAATTTAATATATCCTTCAAATTTAATGGAAAAAAAAATAAAAATAATTCTAGCAATTAACAATCAACTTGCCTTAGCAGGTCATGCAAAGCTTTTTTTTATTTGTTGATGTTATCTAAATTTGGTAATATGTTATTCGATATTTTTTGCTGATAAAACAGATGTGATAAATAAGCATGCTCTTAAGAAAAATTAATCATTTGTAAATGCAGAAAATATTTTTAAAATGGGAAATGGAGGTGCTTATTGATTTCTTGAACTGTTTGTATAAGTTGCCTTAAAATTATAACTTACATTTTCTGAGCTGAACTGATTCAGAATCCTTTCTACCCTCGGTCAGAGTAGTCACAAACGTAAACACTTCTTTGGCCGTGTCAATATCGTTAGCCCAGACCCGATCCACCGCCAATCTCGTCAGGAGTTTGATTAAAGCCAATGGGTATTTGTCTTTGGCACTACGTCCGAGTTCTTTCTTTTCCAGATAGGAATCTTTAACTGCACCATCAATACCTCGGCGTACATCAGCTAAATGAATATACATATACATATCTTTATCATGTGTTCCCTTACGGGCTTTTCTACACTTAATTACACTCAGTTATTAATAGTGTACATTAATAACATTATACTAGAGATTTGCAAGCATGGATATCGTCAGATCTTTTTTAAATTTAGGCAGCTTGACTTCTAAAGAATGTATTAACATAACTAAAGTTTGAATATAAAATGTTAAAAATTGAATCAAAATGGTAATGTAAAAGTTACAATTTATTTAGGTTTGATAATTTTGCTCAGGATTTCTTTACTGAAACGAAATATTGGGAAGTGCGGTTTTTATAAAATAAAGTCTCCAACTGTTAGGACATCCAGCAATTCAGGAGGTCTTATACTTGTAGCCTTTATATGATATTAGAAGTATTGGCTCAAAACCAATAGGTACATGAGATAGGTGCGGATAATTTAGAAGGTAATTTTGGCATACGTTTACTTAGATATTATATGTTATAAATTGAGCAACAAAAATAAAAAAATATGTTCCATGCTCTTTAAAAGAAGTGTTATAATATTAGTGATACTATACTTTCTCCAGGGCTTCCTTGGCTGCCCTTGGGCCCACGAGCAGCATGCGATAGCCGATCTTCTGCCACACAATCGTCACTACCACTTTGACAACCACCAAAATTACACGTAAGTCCAATATATTTGCATGTAGTTCCACGTCCTCCCTGTCCTCCTAGTCCCCCTGAAAATCAAGCATTAAATTAACAAACAAATGATTAAAAAGGCATAAAAACTCGTTACTGATGATGGAGTATGAACAATTTTTTTTAATATTTTTTATTCTATGCAAATGATATATTTTTTAATTATCTATTTATATCTGGAGTCTTCTAAATATAGCATCCTTATAATCAGGATGCAAAACCAGCGGTAGTTGCTGAGTTCGCCCTCGCGCTCGCCCTCGCCCACACCTTTACCTTCATATTCCATCTTCCTACATCTTCCGTAACTTAAATGCTATATTGGGAAGACGAAAGAAAAAAAAATAAGACCCTTACCATCTCCTCCTTCTCCGTTTTTAGCTGCATCTGCTCCAGTTCCACGGCATGTTTTAAGCTCAACTCTCCCTTGTATTTCCCTGACGCTAATCGTTTGACGACCAGCGTTACCTCCATTACCTGATTAGAAACATTATATCCTTATCTTTATTTACAATATTTAATTGTATTGCTGTGCTACTCTAAATACACTCTATAATAAAAAGTTAAGTAAAAAAAAAAAAAAAATTCAAATGGTTTTTATTTGAATTCCAAACCATTGTTACCTGATTTTCCTGCGTAACCGCCTTTTTCACCTGAATTCCCAGCTTGTCCAGTTATACCTAGGACTCTCTTACAACTTGTCGTTGGATCTGCATTTGCTCTGCAATCCGATGTATCCCGGTCCCTTTGCTGTAATTGTAAAGATATAAAAGTAATACTACAGATATATCTACATTTCAATTATGCAGAAATTATTACAATTTACCGTACATTACTCTTTCCAACCAGCCGTGCGAAATATTTATAGATATTCGTTTTTATTTTTACATTGTGCAAAAATCAGAAGCCAATAAATCAATACATTGTAAAACTTATAAGTCACTCCTGAGCAGTGATATTTTTTTTACAACTCATTGAAAATTGAGATAATTATGTTAATGTACATTCATTTTACGCAGGCAATGTACACATTCCGTCATACATTATTATATTTTACATCCAGATGTCATTTCCGAGACCGAGAGCTTTGGAATTCCTAATCAAAACGCCACGTGGACTGACGCATCTTTAGGTTATCATGCTTTAAATTGATGGGTGCTATTTAAGGCAATTGTAACTTAATGACATGAAACACAAAATATATGCAGCAAGCAAGTCGCGCATGCTCAAAGCAATCACTGTAATTTCATGTAGGTTTTTCTTTTTGTAATGAGCACACATATTTAGTTATGTTGCACAAGGAACTAAGGAAATAAGATCACAATTCCCTCAAACACCTTATTATAGTTACGAAATCAATAAAACTAAAACTCACAGCATTTTGAATTTTATGAAGCCAAACTTACCTTTCCTTGAATTGCAGCTCCTGGCTTACCCTTCTCACCATCTTGGCCCTTGTTTCCTCGCCCTCCACTGGATTCAATGTTTACATAGCCAGCCACTTTATCGGTATAGATTTTCACTGTGTTAAAGCATAATGAACATGTGAGGTTCCACTTGTGCAATAAACATTTTAAAACAGAATTTACCCTTACTGATGATATGAACTAATACATAGGGAAATTCGATCGCAATACATCCTGGTCTTTTACAGCGTAAAAATGTTTAATCCAGCATATCATGTCAAATATATGGTATTGTTCGTTTAGCAAGACCACAATGCATCAGCTATGAAGGTTTTCGAATCGCCTTCTGTTTCAACTAACAGCTCTGGGAATCGGTTTTGACCATATTAGTAATATACAAATTAGGTAATACCTAATAGCGGAGCTCCCAGTTTAATTTTTTCTTACAACATCAATACCACTTATTAGATATTTTCTTGGGTATAATATACGTGCTGATATTTTACGAGTTGCGTACGTTTAATCAGCAAGCAATGAGTAAAATGCCAGCCCGTAATACCCAAGAAAATATCTAATAAGGGATTTATTATACAACTTACTGTTTATTGTAATTTATATAGCATTTTTCATCGAAAAATATAACCTTTCGGAGATTCAGCGCGCGGAGAGAGAATCAAAACAAAGCCCTGGAAAAGCCAGTAAAATGTAAGATATTTCTCGCTCTCTTTTTGATTGACATAATGTCAAAAACCTCATTGGCTATCGATGTAGATGACGCCATCATGTAACGCAACGCACGAAAGGAAAGTTTGTCATTTACACGAGGGACGGAGATTTCTCATTGAAAAAAGTCCGATAAAAGCATGTTAATGGACAATTCATGAATGGAAATTGATTTAATGTAAGTAAAAAAATTGTAATAAATTCCACTGCTTTTTCTTAGGTTGGTTATCGTTTTCATTCTATGCACTTTTTCATCTTTTTTTCAAATTTTCAACTGTCACTTCAGTCAATAGTGTTGTTCAGACAAAAAAGTGTTCAGAAATGTTTTTGATGGAAAATACGATTCCCAAACGATAGTGTGAATAGCCTTATTATTATCTGTTTTATTTTTAAGTCATTAAGCTTATTTTGCTTTTGATAAACTTGAAACAAATTATAATCTTGAACCATGGATAATAAAAACACTTGAACTTACTTTATCGGTGATTATTTTCTTGAGGTTTTCTTTCTTCAATGACATTGATCATATTTTGACGAATAGATGTAAGCTTATGTACTTGAATTTTGATTGATTAAACATTGTTCATAGTTCAACTGCCAAGCTTGAAAATCCTTCAATAAACTGTGCCGAGGGAAGCAATTTGAAGACAGTTTTCATAACAAACAAGGTCGCTTCTTTATCAATTTGTTTTGAATTGCTGTAGTCTTTTAATATTCTTCCACGAAGGTATCTACAAATACGTTTTCTTGATCTTTTGGAATCAGTCTTTTGCTTTTCTTTAGTATAATTTCTTCGTTTTTGTGTCCTTCAAGTTTATGTTCTTCTTCGGTCACAACTCTCTTTATGTTCTTCGAAGTTCATCTTTCTCCGTTGTTATTTTGAATTAATGAAAGCTCTGCTATTAGCAAGTAGTATTTTGTTGTTGTTTGTTTGCCTTTTTTAAGATAAAAGAAAACTTTGCTTTGTTGGTCTAGTTCTATTTGGCGCGCGCGTCACTTTTGTTCCCGCCGAAATGTAACAGCCAATCAGCATCGCGATGGGCGCGGACGTCGTCGGACGTACGCTTGGGATACCTGTGTAAAAACCATCGAAAATAGACTCGATGCATTACCATTTTTTCTTAAGTATGGTGCTCCGCTCGCGCGGGCCTTCGGCCCGCGCGGGAGCTCCGCTAAAAACCTTTGTTCTCAAAATGGAATACCCATTGCTTGGTACGGCGTACATAGCGCGTTACTATAATTTAGACAGCAACAAGTTACAAGTTTCATTTATTGTTGTGTGTCCTTAATTTCTCGATAGTCGCAAAAAAATATAAGGATATCTAATACCCGCGAAATGAAAAAGTAGCCACATTACTGCCGCTAAATTTTACTGGTATGGAAATCTGAATTACAATATATTTTCTCAAATCCATTCTCAAGACTAATGCACCCAATTCCAATCAAAAATCAAAATACTAAAACTGAAACTGCAAACATACCAATGAGCTTAGTCAAATGGCATTTCTTATGCTGTACACTAGTTGCTAATATACCTGCTGGTCCATCTACACCGTGACGTCCGTCATTTCCATCATCACCAGCTGACAATATCTTAGGATGTTGCAATAGTTGTGGGGCTCTGAGGTCCAGTTCGCTGTCTTTAGAAAAGACCAATTTACGAGTGAATATCGTTAAATTGTTTATTCCACGCATTTTAACGTCACCCTGTGTGTCAAATTAAAGATATAATACATGTTAAAATTAAAAAAAAAAAAAAAAAAAAGAGAATGTTAATTATGCCAATATGTTTATAGTTTCTAGGTTACTTATTTCGAACAGGATTCAGAGATACGACTTTTTAATGTTAAAAAAACAGCGCTTAGAACATAAGCAGATACAATTACAATGAAAGGCAAGGGACAATCAACCTTAACATAAACGGAATCAGCAAGAACTTCCAGTTCAATATTATTTGAACGAGTTTGAGTGTCTTCAAAATCCACTTTTTTCTTCGAGTTTAGATATTCTTGCACGTATTTCATGTGCACTTGTCGGCCCAATACTTGGTAACGATCTGTAAGAAAGAGTTTATTACCAAATGGTTAATAGTAAGCATAATCGTGTTTATACTTCTAATAATTTCAATCACATAGTCATAGTCGTGGTCGTGGTCGTGGTCGTGGTCGAGGTCGAGGTTGAGGTCGTGGTTGTCGTCATGGATTGATCGTGGGACCTCGTGGTCGTGGTCGTGGTCGTGGTCGTGGTCGTGGTCGTGGTCGTGGTCGTGGTTGTCGTCGTGGTCGTGGTTGTCGTCGTGGATTGGTCGTGGTCGAGCGTGGTTATCGTTGTGGTCGTGGTCGTGGTTTTGTTCGTGGTTGTTGATGTCGTCGGGGATTGGTCGTGGTCGTGGATTTATCGTGGTCGTAGTCGTGGTCGTGGTCGTGGTCGTGATGATTCTAGTCATAGTCGTAATCATAATGTCCAAGCATTTACAATAACAATGTTTGTGATAGCAAAATATATGTATTGCTTGTTGTCAACATTTCATTCTTCAAAGCTTACCAGATAGGACACAGCCATAAAACTCAGCTCTCATTGAGATCCATGCATGCCATTGTACTGGTACTATTTGCACATAGCGAGCTGTAATAGGCATTACCAATGTATGAGTCACAACAGTGTCTTGATCAGTGTTACCATCAAAAACCTGAAAATATGAGCAGATTTCATTTAAAGAACATGTAACCTTGATTGTGAGCATTCTGTTTTATTTTTACATGGGATTTAAATTTGAGCATCGTAGATTACTGATTGTATTGTTTAGCTTCAATGCAACGATCAGTTGATTGCAATTGATTAATAATTAGTTAACTAATTAGTGAATTGGATGATTGGTTAATTAATTAACAAACTGGTTAATGGAAAAATCTCATTTAATGATTGTTTGATATATTGGGTGGTGATTGAAGTATTGATCGTTCTACTATCTAATTGATGTTTTGTAATTGAGTGAGTGATTTTTTGTACTATTAAATAATTGAATGATCGATTAATTTGTTGTATTATTACTTTATTGATTGATTGATTGATTGATTGATTGATTGATTGATTGATTGATTGATTGATTGATTGATTGGCGGTTACGTGATTTATGGATTAATTGATTACAAATCAATTGTATTGTTAATTGTATTGTTACTGTCGTTTTTCAACTTTATAGTTAATTATTTGAAATCAAAATATTACGGTAACTGATAACTGTTTTATAACACAATACCTTATCAACTCCATCTTCTTGATAGATTTGAAATGCAGCCGAGGGCGAGTTGTCGATACTGTATTTAAGCATGTACTTTGTTACCCACTGGTTATACTGGTTTCGTCCCTGCGTAGCAAACTGTGATAGCCTTACATTTTGCAGAAAATCTACTTGAAGATACTGGTTTTGGTCGTTTCTCCCTGCTGACCAGGAACCAACTTTTCCTCTGCCTTTTTTGAAATTAAGCCGTGCGTTATTTGGACCATGATATTTGTCATACGACGAAGACGCTGTTATCTGCTGTTTCGTAATGAGGCCACTTCCCATACCAAGGGGATCATCGCCTGTACATGCTATTGGTGACGGAAAATACATATAAATTCAAATAAATGAATAAGTGCTAGATCGATCAATAAAATAAATGAATAAGTAAAAAGATCAATAACATAGATAAATAAATAAATGAGTAAATAGATAAATAAAATAAATGAATAAATAAATATATATATATCTAAGCAAAAAAATTGATACATCAATAGTTAGATATATCTGGAAATAATTTTAATTAATTAAAAATATATAAATAGGCTGAAAACAAACGAACAATTAGATAATATAATATTTAGCTATGAATTTAGATTTACCTGGGGCTAGTTCAATTATCGAGGGCGTCTCATACCATTTCATGGGAACATCACCGATATCCTCACTGAATGATTGATCCCCCTCTGTCAAGGTTGCACATTCAGTATCTACATAGAAAAAATACACATTTCTATAAGTAAAATAAGTAAAGAAATAAGCTCTTCTTAAACCATCGAAAAGAAAGCATGAAAGTACTTTCAAGATTAGCCTGAGTATCAGGCCCTCTGGGGTGGGGAGTGGGATTTGATTATAGCTTAAATAGGTAGTTGTTCTCGAGAGTTTATCAAGTTCAGTAATATAATCAGACCATGATGGATGGATTTGGATCTCTAGCATATAAGCTATTTGTTAGGCTAGATCCCATACACGATTTCAATCGACTAGTTGAATGGCTTCATCGTAGTAATAGTACCAGGCTTCTTCTTCCTCATTCCATAATCTCATACACAAATGATCTTTTTTTGACTTGGCCAGCTCAGTTCACATCCTTCACACTTGATGGATTTCCATATCACTTCATTGCTGAGAGAGGCAAAGGCTAATTTTGATAATTAGATTAATTTTTCGTAAAATCTACATTTTTTACTTACTGTAAGTTACATATAACACATATATTGTTTTTGGAATTAATTATTTTATATAGTTTTCGTCCTGACCATACCTCCATCACCTAATTGCTTTTTTGCCTTTGCTAGCTTTTTGCAATAACCGTCGGACGTCAAACCAGCCACAAGCAGCAAAGCCACAAAGACAAGCCTCATTTTTAGCTTAGATAACCTGAAAAAGAGAAATAAATATAGTATATCAAGAGAGCCTACCGGAGCCGCTCCACAAAAAACCCGCTCTTCATCGAAATTTTCATCTGGCTGGCAAAAATTTAATTCGAGAACTTGCTGGCATTTGGATGAATTAAATACTAAGCTTCCTGGCAAAATATTCACAGAGTACTATTTTGCTGGGAAAATATTTATACAAAACTGTCACTACTGGCACAATGAAAATCTTTTTGGCTTCTGTCAATCAAGCCAGCCAGGTTATCAGAGGGCCTGATACTCAGGCTAAGTTTATCGTAAACAGTATGCCTCGCTCATTGTCGGGTCAACGCTATTAATCTCGTGTCCATCCACACCATCTAATTACGCAGTCACCTAAATATCTTCTACTATCACATTTCACGCACTTCAACATCCCAAAACGTTTTACTGGTTAGCTTTTGTTGCACCGACTATCGCTGCTTAACTAGCCAATATGAATAACCGAAGAAGCGTCTTTAACCAATTTTCCAATCCAGGTATGTCTGTCTTTTCTCTACTCTACTTTACAATAACAGTTGTTCGCCGGAGGCGAGATGGTTGTCGAGCGGGGGTTTACCTAGGCTCAGTTTTCAGCCGTTGGGGTTTCGTGCAAGGTGAACGCTCGTCCGATAACTGATCTCTTCGCCTTAGGTATTAAAAAAATATTCGTTTTAGTATATATTTTATCTATAATAATAACACTTTCATTATTCTCTACCCACATAAATGTACAAAAACAAACGAAAACTTGCCACTTAGATTGATAGTTTTCTGATCACCGCGCGCTCGTTGGTGGCGTCAAAAGCGCGTGCATTTCAACTACAAACTCATTCATAATCTAGAAACACATCGTCCATAATATCGCCATAGAAGTGGTAATCGACTTGTCCTCCTAGCCCAAGTTACTTGTTCCTTAGTTTTCTCTGTTTGATTTTCTCATTGCATCCATTGTCACACAGTAACTCCTTCCCTACTTGAGAGTCCGATTACCCTAACGTTTATAAACAACTTTTCGCTGGTGGCAAGTACCTAGAATCGTCGGCACTCGATCTCTAGATCTCTCGCGACCTGATGGAATTTAACATTTATCTAGCCGTTATCGGTAAGTGACTTATTTGTGTTTACAACAATGTTAACTTTTAGGCGGTACTTTAAAGCGAAATTTCTTTTGATTAGTTCTCAGCTAGCCTGCAGAGCAGGCGTTCTTTTGGCTTTTTTTCGTAGCTTTCTTTCGGCTTATCCTATTTTTCCGTAGCTTTGCCTTTATGGACGAGCGAGAGATGGAACCGAACTAAAACTTGGGAGTAGGGGGTGGAGGAGGGGAAGCGGCACCGATATTCGACATGGTATACAAGAATTAACAACAAATGTCACAAATGAATGAATTGTCATATAATATCAGTTTCTTAACAATTTTGATGAATTCATCTCGTTGCTTTCCTGGTGTAAGCTAGTGAGCTCATGATATAAGGTTTCTTAACAAAAATGTTCTAAATAGTAGTATAAAAACATAATCATCTATAGCAGTAGTTTCAATATACAATAAACAGAATATTACTGGGGCGCTTAAGTTAAGTGGCATTTTTACGGCGATGCTGTTTAAAAAGGTACACACGAGTGACAACAAATGAAAAAATATACAAGATATATTAATAGAATAAAAAATAGGAAAGATTGACATTTTTAGAAAAATTACTGAAACGAAATAACATATAACAACCAAATGATAGACAAGGGGACACGAAAGGTATCGCGGTGAAACATAGTGTGAGAATTTCAGATACACTTTATTAAGTTTTAGTTTAGAGATATATATTCTTTAATTTTAACCTCATTTGCGCAGTAGAAATCATTAAATTATTATTATTATTATTACTTCAACAAAGCATTACAATATCTTTACTTAAATTTGGTATTTCGAAATGCTCAAATATCAGATATGTATTATTTTTAGTTACTAGCCGTTGTACTACAGGATCCTCATGGCAACACACCTCCAACAATACGAAGTCTTACTAACAATCCATATCTAGTATTCCAGGTCCTTGAAAATACACTACCGTACGCACTATTCAGTACAAGTAATCAAGACATGCTAAAGTTTTAAAAAGAAACTATTGTTGTAGACGAAAAATAGAATGTAGTGTTTATTAGACAAATCAGTAGATGGCCTTTGCCAACGAAACTTTGCAAACTTCGTTTTGTGAAACTTTTGTGGCGAACGGTCGATAAACAGGTAGATGGCCTTTACCAACGAAACTTTGCAAACTTTGTTTTGTGAAACTTTTGTGGCAAACGGTCGATAAACAGGTAGATGGCCTTTACCAACGAAACTTTGCAAACTTCGTTTTGTGAAACTTTTGTGGCGAACGGTCGATAAACAGATAGAAGCTTAGTCGACAGAATGGAGTGTTTAGTAGGGAGCTCAGTAGATGGCCTTTACCAACGAAACTTTGCAAACTTTGTTTTGTGAAACTTTTGTGGCAAACGGTCGATAAACAGGTAGATGGCCTTTACCAACGAAACTTTGCAAACTTCGTTTTGTGAAACTTTTGTGGCGAACGGTCGATAAACAGATAGAAGCTTAGTCGACAGAATGGAGTGTTTAGTAGGGAGCTCAGTAGATGGCCTTTACCAACGAAACTTTGCAAACTTCGTTTTGTGAAACTTTTGTGGCGAACGGTCGATAAACAGGTAGATGGCCTTTACCAACGAAACTTTGCAAACTTCGTTTTGTGAAACTTTTGTGGCGAACGGTCGATAAACAGATAGAAGCTTAGTCGACAGAATGGAGTGTTTAGTATAGGGAGCTCAGTAGATGGCCTTTACCAACGAAACTTTGCAAACTTCGTTTTGTGAAACTTTTGTGGCGAACGGTCGATAAACAAGAAGATGGCCTTTACCAACGAAACTTTGCAAACTTCGTTTTGTGAAACTTTTGTGGCGAACGGTCGATAAACAGATAGAAGCTTAGTCGACAGAATGGAGTGTTTAGTATAGGGAGCTCAGTAGATGGCCTTTACCAACGAAACTTTGCAAACTTCGTTTTGTGAAACTTTTGTGGCGAACGGTCGATAAACAAGAAGATGGCCTTTACCAACGAAACTTTGCAAACTTCGTTTTGTGAAACTTTTGTGGCGAACGGTCGATAAACAGGTAGATGGCCTTTACCAACGAAACTTTGCAAACTTCGTTTTGTGAAACTTTTGTGGCGAACGGTCGATAAACAGATAGAAGCTTAGTCGACAGAATGGAGTGTTTAGTAGGGAGCTCAGTAGATGGCCTTTACCAACGAAACTTTGCAAACTTCGTTTTGTGAAACTTTTGTGGCGAACGGTCGATAAACAAGAAGATGGCCTTTACCAACGAAACTTTGCAAACTTCGTTTTGTGAAACTTTTGTGGCGAACGGTCGATAAACAGATAGAAGCTTAGTCGACAGAATGGAGTGTTTAGTAGGGAGCTCAGTAGATGGCCTTTACCAACGAAACTTTGCAAACTTCGTTTTGTGAAACTTTTGTGGCGAACGGTCGATAAACAAGAAGATGGCCTTTACCAACGAAACTTTGCAAACTTCGTTTTGTGAAACTTTTGTGGCGAACGGTCGATAAACAGGTAGATGGCCTTTACCAACGAAACTTTGCAAACTTCGTTTTGTGAAACTTTTGTGGCGAACGGTCGATAAACAGATAGAAGCTTAGTCGACAGAATGGAGTGTTTAGTAGGGAGCTCAGTAGATGGCCTTTACCAACGAAACTTTGCAAACTTCGTTTTGTGAAACTTTTGTGGCGAACGGTCGATAAACAGGTAGATGGCCTTTACCAACGAAACTTTGCAAACTTCGTTTTGTGAAACTTTTGTGGCGAACGGTCGATAAACAAGTAGATGGCCTTTACCAACGAAACTTTGCAAACTTCGTTTTGTGAAACTTTTGTGGCGAACGGTCGATAAACAGATAGAAGCTTAGTCGACAGAATGGAGTGTTTAGTAGGGAGCTCAGTAGATGGCCTTTACCAACGAAACTTTGCAAACTTCGTTTTGTGAAACTTTTGTGGCGAACGGTCGATAAACAAGAAGATGGCCTTTACCAACGAAACTTTGCAAACTTCGTTTTGTGAAACTTTTGTGGCGAACGGTCGATAAACAGATAGAAGCTTAGTCGACAGAATGGAGTGTTTAGTAGGGAGCTCAGTAGATGGCCTTTACCAACGAAACTTTGCAAACTTCGTTTTGTGAAACTTTTGTGGCGAACGGTCGATAAACAAGAAGATGGCCTTTACCAACGAAACTTTGCAAACTTCGTTTTGTGAAACTTTTGTGGCGAACGGTCGATAAACAGGTAGATGGCCTTTACCAACGAAACTTTGCAAACTTCGTTTTGTGAAACTTTTGTGGCGAACGGTCGATAAACAGATAGAAGCTTAGTCGACAGAATGGAGTGTTTAGTAGGGAGCTCAGTAGATGGCCTTTACCAACGAAACTTTGCAAACTTCGTTTTGTGAAACTTTTGTGGCGAACGGTCGATAAACAGGTAGATGGCCTTTACCAACGAAACTTTGCAAACTTCGTTTTGTGAAACTTTTGTGGCGAACGGTCGATAAACAAGTAGATGGCCTTTACCAACGAAACTTTGCAAACTTCGTTTTGTGAAACTTTTGTGGCGAACGGTCGATAAACAGATAGAAGCTTAGTCGACAGAATGGAGTGTTTAGTATAGGGAGCTCAGTAGATGGCCTTTACCAACGAAACTTTGCAAACTTCGTTTTGTGAAACTTTTGTGGCGAACGGTCGATAAACAAGAAGATGGCCTTTACCAACGAAACTTTGCAAACTTCGTTTTGTGAAACTTTTGTGGCGAACGGTCGATAAACAGGTAGATGGCCTTTACCAACGAAACTTTGCAAACTTCGTTTTGTGAAACTTTTGTGGCGAACGGTCGATAAACAAGAAGATGGCCTTTACCAACGAAACTTTGCAAACTTCGTTTTGTGAAACTTTTGTGGCGAACGGTCGATAAACAGATAGAAGCTTAGTCGACAGAATGGAGTGTTTAGTAGGGAGCTCAGTAGATGGCCTTTACCAACGAAACTTTGCAAACTTCGTTTTGTGAAACTTTTGTGGCGAACGGTCGATAAACAGGTAGATGGCCTTTACCAACGAAACTTTGCAAACTTCGTTTTGTGAAACTTTTGTGGCGAACGGTCGATAAACAAGTAGATGGCCTTTACCAACGAAACTTTGCAAACTTCGTTTTGTGAAACTTTTGTGGCGAACGGTCGATAAACAGATAGAAGCTTAGTCGACAGAATGGAGTGTTTAGTATAGGGAGCTCAGTAGATGGCCTTTACCAACGAAACTTTGCAAACTTCGTTTTGTGAAACTTTTGTGGCGAACGGTCGATAAACAAGAAGATGGCCTTTACCAACGAAACTTTGCAAACTTCGTTTTGTGAAACTTTTGTGGCGAACGGTCGATAAACAGGTAGATGGCCTTTACCAACGAAACTTTGCAAACTTCGTTTTGTGAAACTTTTGTGGCGAACGGTCGATAAACAGATAGAAGCTTAGTCGACAGAATGGAGTGTTTAGTAGGGAGCTCAGTAGATGGCCTTTACCAACGAAACTTTGCAAACTTCGTTTTGTGAAACTTTTGTGGCGAACGGTCGATAAACAGGTAGATGGCCTTTACCAACGAAACTTTGCAAACTTCGTTTTGTGAAACTTTTGTGGCGAACGGTCGATAAACAAGTAGATGGCCTTTACCAACGAAACTTTGCAAACTTCGTTTTGTGAAACTTTTGTGGCGAACGGTCGATAAACAGATAGAAGCTTAGTCGACAGAATGGAGTGTTTAGTATAGGGAGCTCAGTAGATGGCCTTTACCAACGAAACTTTGCAAACTTCGTTTTGTGAAACTTTTGTGGCGAACGGTCGATAAACAAGAAGATGGCCTTTACCAACGAAACTTTGCAAACTTCGTTTTGTGAAACTTTTGTGGCGAACGGTCGATAAACAGATAGAAGCTTAGTCGACAGAATGGAGTGTTTAGTAGGGAGCTCAGTAGATGGCCTTTACCAACGAAACTTTGCAAACTTCGTTTTGTGAAACTTTTGTGGCGAACGGTCGATAAACAAGAAGATGGCCTTTACCAACGAAACTTTGCAAACTTCGTTTTGTGAAACTTTTGTGGCGAACGGTCGATAAACAGGTAGATGGCCTTTACCAACGAAACTTTGCAAACTTCGTTTTGTGAAACTTTTGTGGCGAACGGTCGATAAACAGATAGAAGCTTAGTCGACAGAATGGAGTGTTTAGTAGGGAGCTCAGTAGATGGCCTTTACCAACGAAACTTTGCAAACTTCGTTTTGTGAAACTTTTGTGGCGAACGGTCGATAAACAGGTAGATGGCCTTTACCAACGAAACTTTGCAAACTTTGTTTTGTGAAACTTTTGTGGCAAACGGTCGATAAACAGGTAGATGGCCTTTACCAACGAAACTTTGCAAACTTCGTTTTGTGAAACTTTTGTGGCGAACGGTCGATAAACAGATAGAAGCTTAGTCGACAGAATGGAGTGTTTAGTAGGGAGCTCAGTAGATGGCCTTTACCAACGAAACTTTGCAGACTTCGTTTTGTGAAACTTTTGTGGCGAACGGTCGATAAACAGGTAGATGGCCTTTACCAGCGAAACTTTGCAAACTTCGTTTTGTGAAACTTTTGTGGCGAACGGTCGATTAACAGGTAGATGGCCTTTACCAACGAAACTTTGCAAACTCCGTTTTTTGAAACTTTTGTAGCGAACGGTCTACCGAGATAGTAGCCTTAGTCGACAGAATGTAGTGTTTAGTAAACAAATCAGTAGATATTTATAAGTATTAGTTTTACTCTGTTTGTTAAATGAATTTTACAGTGCGACTCGCCGTACCGTAGTCACCTACAAAAACTTTTGATGAATTTTTGACATTATTTTGACATTTTTTCATCTCAATCTGACCAATTACAGACATCAAAGTATCTAAAGTCTCCGCCTCTGATCGATATTAACTCCGCCTCTCGATATAAACTCCGCCTCTCGATATAAACGTATATCTGATTGGTCCGATTGAAATGAAAAAATGTCAAAATAATGTCAAAAATTCATCAAATGTTTTTGTAAGTGACTACGGTACGGCGAGTAACACTGTAAATGAACATAAGGTTTTGCGGCAATCATTAACTAGTGTCCAATTTGGATGCTGAGATATTTCAAATTGATTTTCAGTGCCAATGGCAAATCAAAGTTTAAGCGCAAGGTGAGTATTTCGAGTGTGTTCTGGCATTCTATATTTGATTAAATAATAACCCCACTGATTGATTGACAACTGCTTATGAATCTACCATATATCGTTCTACGCTTGGTCAAAGTGCATCATTGAACATATAGTCAATGTGATTATGAATGTGATTATAGCTGTCTACTGGGAAACAAGTCAATTTGTAAAAGTGGGCTCTTCTTAGTTGACCACTCAGGTGAGATATCCATTATGTATGAGCTATATTATGATCAATTTATAACAATAATTGTTTGAAAATACTAAGAAAATATTAATTTATGTTCAGTCCATTGAAAATAGAGAGCAACTAACAAAGAAAATAAGGAAACAATTTTGTAATATTTAATATCATCAGAGATTTCAAATAACTTACTTTTGATGAAGGTTTTTGGAAAACACTAAAGGGCTCAAAGATTGAAATATAGATCATTATTATTTGTCAATTTCAGGCTGAATGCCGTTCCAGGATTGGAAAAAAGCTCGGGATAATATACCTGAAATGGATAGAATTATAAATCAACTAGGCAGGTTATTTCAGAAATTGTCTTGGGAAGGTTTAGTGTCAGCAAGAAATGATTGACTGGTGATGTGAGAATGATGAAGATATATATCAACTGACACTTGTCACGTTATAGTCAAGAAAGAAGTTGATCACTGCACAGCAGTATAATCAATCTGAATGACTAGTGACATGGTGGGATGATGATGATATCAACCTGACTTCTGTTACTAAGTCAATCAATCCATTCAGCAATTGTTCCCTACTCCATTTTCACAAAGAAATAAGATACATGCAATCATGACTGAGACATAAGTTTAAATCTCTGTGTGCTTGCAAAAATTATTTGTAATCATTGTACTTTGGTTCAACTCCAGTGAGAAACCTTTCAAATAGCATACATGTATATTACCTTGTGCATACACCACTGAATTGAAATAAAAAATTAAGGGATCATTGATTGAAGTTGCCTTTTTACTCTTGCTATAGTCTAGGTAAAGTCTTATTTATACAGTCTTATTTTTACCGTTTGTAAATTAAAGCTCATATACGCACTGTCAGCACTGAAGAGTTAAGCACAGCCACAATAGTCTCTTCCTGGCTGAACGTTAACAGTTTTTGCATTTTTGCACGAATTTTAATTGTGAAACGCGCGTAGCATGCACGAAGCTACGCTGACGGATATTTTGATATAAGCGATATAAGCCTTTTTTTTACTCAGTCTATATGAAAATTTGCCACCCGGCTTTTTTCCTGGCTGTCAAAGAACGTTCGCGAATTCTCCCTGTTTCTTTTTCTTTTTTTTTCCTGGCTGGCAAAAAATGTCGATTTTTTTTGGCGCTTGCTGGCTAATAATTCCAAATATTGGTCTATTCTCCTGGCTGGCAAAATATTCCGGTTTTTGACCACTTTTTCCTGGCTGGCAAAATATTTCGGTTTTTGACCACTTTTTCCTGGCTGGCAAAATATGTTTCAAAATTTCTCTTGCTAGGAGTGAAGAGCGGGTATGTTTTTCCCAGGAACGTTAATTATTAACTATAATCACCGTGGGAACATTCAGGGGGGTTCCACTTGGTCACATAATCGATTTTAAGGAAAGAGGTCGTTGGGGTCTCTTGGTATATAAGAATAATTATGTCTATGCTGTATATTGATAGCTTTTGTGCTATCTTGGGGGTGATGTTAGCCGAGAAGTGTAAAAATCGAGGTTAAAACTAGCTTTTGGTCATGAGTTTAACGATACAATATTTAAGGTAATTAGAGTAAGTGCAATAAAAGAGTTGGTACGTCATAATAATTTTGAGCACTGGAACTTGAAAATGCATTCTTGAGACATCAACAATATTAATAACAAAATAGCACATCTATTGTAACTCCGAGATAGATTGTTTCCATTCTATAAATTGATTGCGTTTTGTAATGTGTTTGCAAATCTTAAATTTTGTTTATCTCTATAACAAGGCTATAGTGTGTGTTTTGAAATTATATTCTTATAGCTAGTTACTCTTATTTGTTTTAATTAGAAGAAAGTCGCATGAATCAACTGGATCTATAGCATGATTTTCAGAGCGGGCCTGGGTCCTACGTTTTCACTTTCTCCCCAAAGGCTTCTGGATCTAGTTCTCAGTATTATTACCATCAAGTGCTTTTCCAAGTTATAGTTAATAACGGGGGTAAAACTGTTTCCTTATTTTCAGAAAAATCACATTTTTTGTACATATTGTTTGATTTGTGTCAAGGTCATATAATTTCTTTTCAGGAGAAAATATCAAGAGATATATTTTTTGTCATTTGTGAAAAAAGCGCAGCAAATAAGAAAATGGGTAAGGCTGGACGTAATCAGAAATGCTGTTTTAAACGAAATGGCCTCAAAGATGTTACATGAGCTTAAACGTGACTCCGAGTTTGCAAAACATGTTGTTGGTGACTGCATGTTTACCAGATATTTGTAAAGGTATAGCAAACACCCAAATATCCCGTCTAATGGTAAATAGCAAATATAATTGAAAACCTTTTTTTTTTCAATAATCTAACTGGTAAAAAGTAGATTTCATTATACTAGTATTTGTATGTGAATATTCGAGTTTTGTGCATTTTAGAGTTGGCATTAAAAGTAAATTGTATATTGACTTATAATAAAAAAGCACTTGCTCAATTTTTATATGTTTTTTAGTTGTTTTTTTCCTTTTTTTTCAAATTTTAATCAGCAAATTAAGGTTTTAGTATAAAGAATATCTCAATAGTTTCTTATTCAAAGTTGATAAAATCTATCATGATTTCACACAAGTACCTTGACAGAACTCTGCTCCCTGATGAAATCTTTTCTTATCTGGTGGAGTATTGAATTGCTTCAGATTCTCGTGACGTTCAATAAAAAGGTAACAAGTACCCGCCCTTTTGTTTACATTACACAGAATTACACTACCCTCGACGTAACAAATAAGGTTGTATTCTACAATTACCATCGAAACAAACACAAAACAATGATAATAAAGACCAAATTTTCGTGTATCTATCTCAAATGAGTCCGAAAATTAAGGTTGACGCAATACGGTACGGTTACGGCGTGATTTTCTAATGTTTTTTTTCTACATCACATGACTGAAAAGGTTACAGCACGGTACGTTTCCCACTCACGTGATATCGGGTATTTTAGATTTTATGACTGTTTGAAAATAATTTAAAAGTTGAATTTTTTGTGACAAAAATTGTCCGAATTTGAAACATAAAACGCTAATTATTCTATTTTTCCCGATAAAAAAGTTTTCAACAAGCATTTGCAAAAGAAAGGCACTTTACTAACAATCATATTATTTGCCATGTTTTACTCAAGAAAATTCTTTTGGCAAAAAACTACTGCAAAAAGTACGTGCATGTCGAGAATTTTGATGCAAAAATAGCTTCAAAATGTGAAATATACTATTTCACGGAATAAAAAGTTCTTATAAGGGAAATCCAACCATAAAATAAAAATGGGGTGACACCACGCTCTTTTCCGAGTTATAGCAAATTTATATTTCGTGAACCTGTTTTTTGTCCGTGCTGGACTAGTAACTAGTTCCCTATAAAATCATCGAAGCAAACTTTAACATTTTTTGGTTCTCTGTTATCTCTACAATCGATGTAAAGCTAATTATGATCAGTTTAATTCGAAATTCTTGCCCAAAACACTAATTTATGTGACGAATTATAGTTCCAAAAATCGACACTAAAACGACGCGAATTTGAACGCGAAAACATCATGACTTTAACGACAAATCTTGAATTCTCGTGGACGCGGTTCTAAATTCAGGAGATTTTTTGCAGAGTTGATGTGCTTGTCTTGTGAATGCATAACGTTTCCATGATTTTCAAATCGGAAACTAATAAAAGCTACAAAAAACCGAGATTATGTATATTTTAATTACAAGGGCTGGGTCCCGACGGAACTACCTTAAAATTTGTTGAATTACGGCAATTTTTATTGGAACACTTCAAGTATACTTGTTATTTCATTTTTCTTGATTGCAAGAAATGTTTTATGGTTCTTAAGTAAATGTAGTTTTCATTCTAGTGTCATAAATATTCAAATATTCTTGATTTTTACATCCGGAATTAAAATTAAATCGTATATTACCTTATAATAACAAAGCGTTTGTTCATTTTTTATATGTTTGTTTAGTTGTTTTTACTTTTTTCTTCAAGTTTTAATCAGCAAATAAAGTTATTTCAATTGAAAGGTTTTAGTATAAAGAATATCTCAATAGTTTCTTATTTAAAGATAAATAAAATTTATCATAATTTTCCCTACGTACCTTGACAGAACTCTGCTCCCTGATGAAATCTTTTCTTATCTGGTGGAGTATTGAATTGCTTCATATTCTCGTGACGTTCAATAAACAGGTAACAAGTACCCGCCCTTTTGTTTACATTACACAGAATTACACTACCCTCGACGTAACAAATAAGGTTGTATTCTACAATTACCATCGAAACAAAGACAAAACAATGATCATAAAGACCAAATATTCGTATATTTATCGCAAATGAGTCCGAAAATTAAGGTTGACGCGATACGGTACGGTTACGGCATGATTTTCTAATGTTTTTTCTACATTACGTAACTGAAAAGGTTACGGCACGGTAAGTTTCCCACTCACGTGATATCGGGTATTTTAGATTTTATGACAGTTTAAAAATAATTTAAAAGTTGAAATTTTTTGTGACAAAAATTGTCGGAATTTGAAACATAAAACGCTATTTATTCTATTTTTCCCGATAACAAATTTTTCAACAAGCATTTGCAAGAGAAAGGCACTTTACTAGCAAACATATTATTTGCCATGTTTTACTCAAGAAAATTCTTTTGGCAAAAAACTACTGCAAAAAGTACGTGCATGTCGAGAATTTTGATGCAAAAATAGCTTCAAAATGTGAAATATACTATTTCAAGGAATAAAAAGTTCTGATAAGGGAAATCCAACCATAAAATAAAAATGAGGTGACACCACGCTCTTTTCCAAGTTAGAGCACGAAAACCCTTTAAAATTTATATTTCGTGAATCTATTTTTTGTCCGTGCTGGACTAGTAACTAGTTCCCTATAAGATCATCGAAGCAAACTTTAACATTGTTTGGTTCTCTGTTATCTCTACAATCGATGTATTAAGCTAATTATGACCAATTTAATTCGTAATTCTTGCCCAAAACACTAATTTATGTGACGAATTATAGTTCTAAAAACGACACTAAAACGACGCGAATTTGAACGCGAAAACATCATGACTTTAAAGAAAAATCTTGATTTCTCGTGAACGCGGGTTGAAATTCAGAAGATTTTTTGCAGAGTTGATGTGCTTGTCTTGTGAATGCATAACGTTTCCATGATTTTCAAATTGGAAAAATAATGAAAGCTAAAAAACGAGATTATGTATATTTTACGTACAAGGGCTGGGTCCTGAACTACCTTAAAATTTGTTGAATTACGGCAATTTTTATTGGAACACTTCAAGTATACTTGTTATTTCATTTTTTTTGATTGCAAGAAATGTTTTATGGTTCTTAAGTAAATGTTGTTTTCATTCTAGTGTCATAAATATTCAAATATTCTTGATTTTTACATCCGGAATTAAAATTAAATCGTATATTACCTTATAATAACAAAGCGTTTGTTCATTTTTTATATGTTTGTTTAGTTGTTTTTACTTTTTTCTTCAAATTTTAATCAGCAAATAAAGTTATTTCAATTGAAAGGTTTTAGTATAAAGAATATCTCAATAGTTTCTTATTTAAAGATAAATAAAATTTATCATAATTTTCCCTACGTACCTTGACAGAACTCTGCTCCCTGATGAAATCTTTTCTTATCTGGTGGAGTATTGAATTGCTTCAGATTCTCGTGACGTTCAATAAAAAGGTAACAAGTACCCGCCCTTTTGTTTACATTACACAGAATTACACTACCCTCGACGTGACAAATAAGGTTGTATTCTACAATTACCATCGAAACAAAGACAAAACAATGATCATAAAGACCAAATATTCGTATATTTATCGCAAATGAGTCCGAAAATTAAGGTTGACGCGATACGGTACGGTTACGGCGTGATTTTCTAATGTTTTTTTTCTACATCACATGACTGAAAAGGTTACGGCACGGTAAGTTTCCTACTCACGTGATATCGGGTATTTTAGATTTTATGACTGTTTGAAAATAATTTAAAAGTTGAATTTTTTGTGACAAAAACTGTCCGAATTTGAAACATAAAACGCTAATTATTCTATTTTTCCCGATAAAAAAGTTTTCAACAAGCATTTGCAAAAGAAAGGCACTTTACTAGCAAACATATAATTTGCCATGTTTTACTCAAGAAAATTCTTTTGGCAAAAAACTGCTGCAAAAAGTACGAGCATGTCGAGAATTTTGAAGCAAAAATAAACTCAAAATGTGAAATATACTATTTCACGGAATGAAAAGTTCTGATAAGGGAAATCCAACTATAAAATAAAAATGGGGTGACACCACGCTCTTTTCCGAGTTATAGCAAATTTATATTTCGTGAACCTGTTTTTTGTCCGTGCTGGACTAGTAACTAGTTCCCTATAAGATCATCGAAACAAACTTTAACATTTTTTGGTTCTCTGTTATCTCTACAATCGATGTAAAGCTAATTATGACCAGTTTAATTCGAAATTCTTGCCCAAAACACTAATTTATGTGACGAATTATAGTTCCAAAAATCGACACTAAAACGACGCGAATTTGAACGCGAAAACATCATGACTTTAACGACAAATCTTGAATTCTCGTGGACGCGGTTCTAAATTCAGGAGATTTTTTGCAGAGTTGATGTGCTTGTCTTGTGAATGCATAACGTTTCCATGATTTTCAAATCGGAAACTAATAAAAGCTAAAAAAAAACGAGATTATGTATATTTTACGTACAAGGGCTGGGTCCCGACGGAACTACCTTAAAATTTGTTGAATTACGGCAATTTTTATTGGAACACTTCAAGTATAATTGTTATTTCATTTTTCTTGATTGCAAGAAATGTTTTATGGTTCTTAAGTAAATGTAGTTTTCATTCTAGTGTCATAAATATTCAAATATTCTTGATTTTTACATCCGGAATTAAAATTAAATCGTATATTACCTTATAATAACAAAGCGTTTGTTCATTTTTTATATGTTTGTTTAGTTGTTTTTACTTTTTTCTTCAAGTTTTAATCAGCAAATAAAGTTATTTCAATTGAAAGGTTTTAGTATAAAGAATATCTCAATAGTTTCTTATTTAAAGATAAATAAAATTTATCATAATTTTCCCTACGTACCTTGACAGAACTCTGCTCCCTGATGAAATCTTTTCTTATCTGGTGGAGTATTGAATTGCTTCATATTCTCGTGACGTTCAATAAACAGGTAACAAGTACCCGCCCTTTTGTTTACATTACACAGAATTACACTACCCTCGACGTAACAAATAAGGTTGTATTCTACAATTACCATCGAAACAAAGACAAAACAATGATCATAAAGACCAAATATTCGTATATTTATCGCAAATGAGTCCGAAAATTAAGGTTGACGCGATACGGTACGGTTACGGCATGATTTTCTAATGTTTTTTCTACATTACGTAACTGAAAAGGTTACGGCACGGTAAGTTTCCCACTCACGTGATATCGGGTATTTTAGATTTTATGACAGTTTAAAAATAATTTAAAAGTTGAAATTTTTTGTGACAAAAATTGTCGGAATTTGAAACATAAAACGCTATTTATTCTATTTTTCCCGATAACAAATTTTTCAACAAGCATTTGCAAGAGAAAGGCACTTTACTAGCAAACATATTATTTGCCATGTTTTACTCAAGAAAATTCTTTTGGCAAAAAACTACTGCAAAAAGTACGTGCATGTCGAGAATTTTGATGCAAAAATAGCTTCAAAATGTGAAATATACTATTTCAAGGAATAAAAAGTTCTGATAAGGGAAATCCAACCATAAAATAAAAATGAGGTGACACCACGCTCTTTTCCAAGTTAGAGCACGAAAACCCTTTAAAATTTATATTTCGTGAATCTATTTTTTGTCCGTGCTGGACTAGTAACTAGTTCCCTATAAGATCATCGAAGCAAACTTTAACATTGTTTGGTTCTCTGTTATCTCTACAATCGATGTATTAAGCTAATTATGACCAATTTAATTCGTAATTCTTGCCCAAAACACTAATTTATGTGACGAATTATAGTTCTAAAAACGACACTAAAACGACGCGAATTTGAACGCGAAAACATCATGACTTTAAAGAAAAATCTTGATTTCTCGTGAACGCGGGTTGAAATTCAGAAGATTTTTTGCAGAGTTGATGTGCTTGTCTTGTGAATGCATAACGTTTCCATGATTTTCAAATTGGAAAAATAATGAAAGCTAAAAAACGAGATTATGTATATTTTACGTACAAGGGCTGGGTCCTGAACTACCTTAAAATTTGTTGAATTACGGCAATTTTTATTGGAACACTTCAAGTATACTTGTTATTTCATTTTTTTTGATTGCAAGAAATGTTTTATGGTTCTTAAGTAAATGTTGTTTTCATTCTAGTGTCATAAATATTCAAATATTCTTGATTTTTACATCCGGAATTAAAATTAAATCGTATATTACCTTATAATAACAAAGCGTTTGTTCATTTTTTATATGTTTGTTTAGTTGTTTTTACTTTTTTCTTCAAATTTTAATCAGCAAATAAAGTTATTTCAATTGAAAGGTTTTAGTATAAAGAATATCTCAATAGTTTCTTATTTAAAGATAAATAAAATTTATCATAATTTTCCCTACGTACCTTGACAGAACTCTGCTCCCTGATGAAATCTTTTCTTATCTGGTGGAGTATTGAATTGCTTCAGATTCTCGTGACGTTCAATAAAAAGGTAACAAGTACCCGCCCTTTTGTTTACATTACACAGAATTACACTACCCTCGACGTGACAAATAAGGTTGTATTCTACAATTACCATCGAAACAAAGACAAAACAATGATCATAAAGACCAAATATTCGTATATTTATCGCAAATGAGTCCGAAAATTAAGGTTGACGCGATACGGTACGGTTACGGCGTGATTTTCTAATGTTTTTTTTCTACATCACATGACTGAAAAGGTTACGGCACGGTAAGTTTCCTACTCACGTGATATCGGGTATTTTAGATTTTATGACTGTTTGAAAATAATTTAAAAGTTGAATTTTTTGTGACAAAAACTGTCCGAATTTGAAACATAAAACGCTAATTATTCTATTTTTCCCGATAAAAAAGTTTTCAACAAGCATTTGCAAAAGAAAGGCACTTTACTAGCAAACATATAATTTGCCATGTTTTACTCAAGAAAATTCTTTTGGCAAAAAACTGCTGCAAAAAGTACGAGCATGTCGAGAATTTTGAAGCAAAAATAAACTCAAAATGTGAAATATACTATTTCACGGAATGAAAAGTTCTGATAAGGGAAATCCAACTATAAAATAAAAATGGGGTGACACCACGCTCTTTTCCGAGTTATAGCAAATTTATATTTCGTGAACCTGTTTTTTGTCCGTGCTGGACTAGTAACTAGTTCCCTATAAGATCATCGAAACAAACTTTAACATTTTTTGGTTCTCTGTTATCTCTACAATCGATGTAAAGCTAATTATGACCAGTTTAATTCGAAATTCTTGCCCA
Source organism: Metridium senile (assembly GCA_949775045.1). Classification (NCBI taxonomy): domain Eukaryota; kingdom Metazoa; phylum Cnidaria; class Anthozoa; order Actiniaria; family Metridiidae; genus Metridium; species Metridium senile. Next base: position 65,908,986 of record OX459095.1, read on the forward strand.
AAACACTAATTTATGTGACGAATTATAGTTCCAAAAATCGACACTAAAACGACGCGAATTTGAACGCGAAAACATCATGACTTTAACGACAAATCTTGAATTCTCGTGGACGCGGTTCTAAATTCAGGAGATTTTTTGCAGAGTTGATGTGCTTGTCTTGTGAATGCATAACGTTTCCATGATTTTCAAATCGGAAACTAATAAAAGCTAAAAAAAAACGAGATTATGTATATTTTACGTACAAGGGCTGGGTCCCGACGGAACTACCTTAAAATTTGTTGAATTACGGCAATTTTTATTGGAACACTTCAAGTATAATTGTTATTTCATTTTTCTTGATTGCAAGAAATGTTTTATGGTTCTTAAGTAAATGTAGTTTTCATTCTAGTGTCATAAATATTCAAATATTCTTGATTTTTACATCCGGAATTAAAATTAAATCGTATATTACCTTATAATAACAAAGCGTTTGTTCATTTTTTATATGTTTGTTTAGTTGTTTTTACTTTTTTCTTCAAGTTTTAATCAGCAAATAAAGTTATTTCAATTGAAAGGTTTTAGTATAAAGAATATCTCAATAGTTTCTTATTTAAAGATAAATAAAATTTATCATAATTTTCCCTACGTACCTTGACAGAACTCTGCTCCCTGATGAAATCTTTTCTTATCTGGTGGAGTATTGAATTGCTTCATATTCTCGTGACGTTCAATAAACAGGTAACAAGTACCCGCCCTTTTGTTTACATTACACAGAATTACACTACCCTCGACGTAACAAATAAGGTTGTATTCTACAATTACCATCGAAACAAAGACAAAACAATGATCATAAAGACCAAATATTCGTATATTTATCGCAAATGAGTCCGAAAATTAAGGTTGACGCGATACGGTACGGTTACGGCATGATTTTCTAATGTTTTTTCTACATTACGTAACTGAAAAGGTTACGGCACGGTAAGTTTCCCACTCACGTGATATCGGGTATTTTAGATTTTATGACAGTTTAAAAATAATTTAAAAGTTGAAATTTTTTGTGACAAAAATTGTCGGAATTTGAAACATAAAACGCTATTTATTCTATTTTTCCCGATAACAAATTTTTCAACAAGCATTTGCAAGAGAAAGGCACTTTACTAGCAAACATATTATTTGCCATGTTTTACTCAAGAAAATTCTTTTGGCAAAAAACTACTGCAAAAAGTACGTGCATGTCGAGAATTTTGATGCAAAAATAGCTTCAAAATGTGAAATATACTATTTCAAGGAATAAAAAGTTCTGATAAGGGAAATCCAACCATAAAATAAAAATGAGGTGACACCACGCTCTTTTCCAAGTTAGAGCACGAAAACCCTTTAAAATTTATATTTCGTGAATCTATTTTTTGTCCGTGCTGGACTAGTAACTAGTTCCCTATAAGATCATCGAAGCAAACTTTAACATTGTTTGGTTCTCTGTTATCTCTACAATCGATGTATTAAGCTAATTATGACCAATTTAATTCGTAATTCTTGCCCAAAACACTAATTTATGTGACGAATTATAGTTCTAAAAACGACACTAAAACGACGCGAATTTGAACGCGAAAACATCATGACTTTAAAGAAAAATCTTGATTTCTCGTGAACGCGGGTTGAAATTCAGAAGATTTTTTGCAGAGTTGATGTGCTTGTCTTGTGAATGCATAACGTTTCCATGATTTTCAAATTGGAAAAATAATGAAAGCTAAAAAACGAGATTATGTATATTTTACGTACAAGGGCTGGGTCCTGAACTACCTTAAAATTTGTTGAATTACGGCAATTTTTATTGGAACACTTCAAGTATACTTGTTATTTCATTTTTTTTGATTGCAAGAAATGTTTTATGGTTCTTAAGTAAATGTTGTTTTCATTCTAGTGTCATAAATATTCAAATATTCTTGATTTTTACATCCGGAATTAAAATTAAATCGTATATTACCTTATAATAACAAAGCGTTTGTTCATTTTTTATATGTTTGTTTAGTTGTTTTTACTTTTTTCTTCAAATTTTAATCAGCAAATAAAGTTATTTCAATTGAAAGGTTTTAGTATAAAGAATATCTCAATAGTTTCTTATTTAAAGATAAATAAAATTTATCATAATTTTCCCTACGTACCTTGACAGAACTCTGCTCCCTGATGAAATCTTTTCTTATCTGGTGGAGTATTGAATTGCTTCATATTCTCGTGACGTTCAATAAACAGGTAACAAGTACCCGCCCTTTTGTTTACATTACACAGAATTACACTACCCTCGACGTAACAAATAAGGTTGTATTCTACAATTACCATCGAAACAAAGACAAAACAATGATCATAAAGACCAAATATTCGTATATTTATCGCAAATGAGTCCGAAAATTAAGGTTGACGCGATACGGTACGGTTACGGCATGATTTTCTAATGTTTTTTCTACATTACGTAACTGAAAAGGTTACGGCACGGTAAGTTTCCCACTCACGTGATATCGGGTATTTTAGATTTTATGACAGTTTAAAAATAATTTAAAAGTTGAAATTTTTTGTGACAAAAATTGTCGGAATTTGAAACATAAAACGCTATTTATTCTATTTTTCCCGATAACAAATTTTTCAACAAGCATTTGCAAGAGAAAGGCACTTTACTAGCAAACATATTATTTGCCATGTTTTACTCAAGAAAATTCTTTTGGCAAAAAACTACTGCAAAAAGTACGTGCATGTCGAGAATTTTGATGCAAAAATAGCTTCAAAATGTGAAATATACTATTTCAAGGAATAAAAAGTTCTGATAAGGGAAATCCAACCATAAAATAAAAATGAGGTGACACCACGCTCTTTTCCAAGTTAGAGCACGAAAACCCTTTAAAATTTATATTTCGTGAATCTATTTTTTGTCCGTGCTGGACTAGTAACTAGTTCCCTATAAGATCATCGAAGCAAACTTTAACATTGTTTGGTTCTCTGTTATCTCTACAATCGATGTATTAAGCTAATTATGACCAATTTAATTCGTAATTCTTGCCCAAAACACTAATTTATGTGACGAATTATAGTTCTAAAAACGACACTAAAACGACGCGAATTTGAACGCGAAAACATCATGACTTTAAAGAAAAATCTTGATTTCTCGTGAACGCGGGTTGAAATTCAGAAGATTTTTTGCAGAGTTGATGTGCTTGTCTTGTGAATGCATAACGTTTCCATGATTTTCAAATTGGAAAAATAATGAAAGCTAAAAAACGAGATTATGTATATTTTACGTACAAGGGCTGGGTCCTGAACTACCTTAAAATTTGTTGAATTACGGCAATTTTTATTGGAACACTTCAAGTATACTTGTTATTTCATTTTTTTTGATTGCAAGAAATGTTTTATGGTTCTTAAGTAAATGTTGTTTTCATTCTAGTGTCATAAATATTCAAATATTCTTGATTTTTACATCCGGAATTAAAATTAAATCGTATATTACCTTATAATAACAAAGCGTTTGTTCATTTTTTATATGTTTGTTTAGTTGTTTTTACTTTTTTCTTCAAATTTTAATCAGCAAATAAAGTTATTTCAATTGAAAGGTTTTAGTATAAAGAATATCTCAATAGTTTCTTATTTAAAGATAAATAAAATTTATCATAATTTTCCCTACGTACCTTGACAGAACTCTGCTCCCTGATGAAATCTTTTCTTATCTGGTGGAGTATTGAATTGCTTCAGATTCTCGTGACGTTCAATAAAAAGGTAACAAGTACCCGCCCTTTTGTTTACATTACACAGAATTACACTACCCTCGACGTGACAAATAAGGTTGTATTCTACAATTACCATCGAAACAAAGACAAAACAATGATCATAAAGACCAAATATTCGTATATTTATCGCAAATGAGTCCGAAAATTAAGGTTGACGCGATACGGTACGGTTACGGCGTGATTTTCTAATGTTTTTTTTCTACATCACATGACTGAAAAGGTTACGGCACGGTAAGTTTCCCACTCACGTGATATCGGGTATTTTAGATTTTATGACTGTTTGAAAATAATTTAAAAGTTGAATTTTTTGTGACAAAAACTGTCCGAATTTGAAACATAAAACGCTAATTATTCTATTTTTCCCGATAAAAAAGTTTTCAACAAGCATTTGCAAAAGAAAGGCACTTTACTAGCAAACATATAATTTGCCATGTTTTACTCAAGAAAATTCTTTTGGCAAAAAACTGCTGCAAAAAGTACGAGCATGTCGAGAATTTTGAAGCAAAAATAAACTCAAAATGTGAAATATACTATTTCACGGAATGAAAAGTTCTGATAAGGGAAATCCAACTATAAAATAAAAATGGGGTGACACCACGCTCTTTTCCGAGTTATAGCAAATTTATATTTCGTGAACCTGTTTTTTGTCCGTGCTGGACTAGTAACTAGTTCCCTATAAGATCATCGAAACAAACTTTAACATTTTTTGGTTCTCTGTTATCTCTACAATCGATGTAAAGCTAATTATGACCAGTTTAATTCGAAATTCTTGCCCAAAACACTAATTTATGTGACGAATTATAGTTCCAAAAATCGACACTAAAACGACGCGAATTTGAACGCGAAAACATCATGACTTTAACGACAAATCTTGAATTCTCGTGGACGCGGTTCTAAATTCAGGAGATTTTTTGCAGAGTTGATGTGCTTGTCTTGTGAATGCATAACGTTTCCATGATTTTCAAATCGGAAACTAATAAAAGCTAAAAAAAAACGAGATTATGTATATTTTACGTACAAGGGCTGGGTCCCGACGGAACTACCTTAAAATTTGTTGAATTACGGCAATTTTTATTGGAACACTTCAAGTATAATTGTTATTTCATTTTTCTTGATTGCAAGAAATGTTTTATGGTTCTTAAGTAAATGTAGTTTTCATTCTAGTGTCATAAATATTCAAATATTCTTGATTTTTACATCCGGAATTAAAATTAAATCGTATATTACCTTATAATAACAAAGCATTGGTTCTTTTTTTTATATGTTTGTTTAGTTGTTTTTATTATTTTCTTCAAATTGTAATAAGGAAACAAAGCAATTTTGATCGCAATTATTTTAGTATCATAAATATCTCAATATTCGCATTCTTAAAGATAGTAAAATTTCTCCGCGACAATCATAATCATACACACATAGTAAAATTTATTACGACTTACCTACGTACCTTGACAGAACTCTGCTCCCTGATGAAATCTTTTCGTATCTGGTGGAGTATTGAATTGCTTCAGATGCTCGTCACGTTCAATAAAAAGTTAACAAGTACCCGCCCTTTTGTTTACATTACACAAAATTACACTACCCTATTCGTTTTTTCTACATTAAGGCCCGTTTATACTGGCAATTTTGTCGTGCGACAAGAGCGGCGATTTCAATGGCTATTTTATCGCAGCTTTGTCGCCGCAATTTCAAATACGCTCGAATTTAAGAGAAAGAAAGTCGCAGCAAATTGCACTAAATTTCGAGCATGTTCAAAGTAGCGTTGACAAATCTGCGATAAAATCGCCATTGAAATCGCAGCTTTTGTCGCGCGACAAAGTTGCTAGTGTAAACGGGTCTTTACGTAACTGAAAAGCTTACGGCACGGTAAGTTTCCCACTCACGTGATATCGGGTATTTTAGATTTTATATACCACTTATTAACCGAGAGTGAGGTCATTACAGGGAAATCTCAGACCGAGGTCTTGTCGCATTGACCGAGCGATAGCAAGGCCAATACATCAAGACTGAGGTCTGAGATTTCCCTGTAATGACCGAACGGACGAGGTTAATAAGTTATTTATTATATGGCTATTTTAAAAAGCGATCGAGAGAAAGTCATATTTTTTTTGATATTTTACGACGCGCGTGCTTTGCTTTCAAATGGCTTCCCAGTAGTTTTACTGAAAAAGAGCGGGTTGTCAGATCAGAAACTGGTTTTCATTCATGTGATGGCTCCCTCGACAAACTTACAGCAATTTTGATGCCAAAATATTAAAATTACTGCAGCTTTCTTGATCATTCCAAATCAAAGATCATTTAAAGACAAAAGGTTTTGTTTATATCTCAACATCAAACAAAGTCAAGAAACAAAAAACAAGTTTTACAAAGGATTTTAGCTGACATAAACAAGTGAGCCACGATTGATGTTGAAACAAGATGAAATTCGTCGGTCTTGTGGACGTTTGCATCGAGAAAAAGAGCCTACGGAAGCTTATTTTTCGATAAACAATAATAAGAACTTTAATCGAAATCACTGTCAACTTTTGAAGGAATTTATTTGTCTGTGTCATACTTTATGAAGAAGATGAAAGGATGATATGAGGAACGCTGACAGCACTTTGGATCGAGTAAATCGTCCTTTTCAAGATTTTTGAACCTTTTGTATGCAGAAAAAGAAAGACAATAACACTGCCTGACTTGAAAAACTATGTTTACTTTAGTAGAATAACTTTTCGTGAGTTTTAAAGCTTTTTAAAAGTGACAGAAAAGCAACGACATGTATATCTCAATAAAAGATACCTCAAATCATCGCCGTGCTGTTTACAAGGAAAGATAAAAATTAAAAGTACACTTTTCAACTGTTATTGAGGTATGTGAAAGCTTTATGTTCTTTAGAGAATTAAAAAATAAGCTTTTGAGTATTGTTACAACCTATGAAATATGTGTATTCTCTCGTGAGTTTTTTCAATATTGATTTGATTTTATCAACTTTTGCTTGTCAAAATGTTTGCAAAAACAGCCAATGCTTGTCACTTAGCCTTGAATAAAAGTTCTTATTATTGTTTACAAGGAAAGATAAAAACTAAAAGTACACTTTTCACCTGTTATTGAGGTATGTGAAAGCTTTATGTTCTTTAGAGAATTAAAAAATAAGCTTTTGAGTATTCTCATAACCAATGAAATATGTGTATTCTCTCGTGAGTTTTTTCAATATTGATTTGATTTTATCAACTTTTGCTTGTCAAAATGTTTGCAAAAACAACCAATGCTTGTCACTTAGCCTTGAATTAAAGTTCTTATTATTGTTTATCGAAAAATAAGTAGGTTTTTGTTGTTGTTTTCACCTCGCGTACAAACAAACTCAAAGCCACCGTCCAGCCGAGAAAAAATAATGACCGGTCATTACAAGAAAATAATGACCGGTCATTATGTGTCAGCAACCAATCAGAGCGCGCGGAATTTTGATGCCATATAATAAAACTGTTTAAAAATAATTTAAAAGTTGACATACAGTATTCATTTTGTTATACAATTGGCGGGAAAATGTCGAATAAATTTTCTTTCTAAGATTAAGGTAACGGTTTTATGGTCATTAAATTCACAAGTAATCTATATTTCATAATTTTAGACACGGAGGTTTGATTTCCGTATATAAGTGCTCAAATTTGGTGTTACGACCAGCAGTTAAAGGTTACTCATGGCATTTTTACGTTTTATTGAGTGAAATTTCTCGACTGATCGTGATATAACCAAAATAATCTTTAGTTTTTGGTGGAGTTCATTCACTATATCTGTGAATAATTATCATTATTTTAAATGAATCCACTCTTTCATCATCTCATCGGGCTAGAGTAGTTATGTGAGCAACGAATTATACCTTACCGGAGAGTAAGAGGGCTTTCCGGAGAGGACTAACCGGAGAAAATAACCTTACCGGAGAGGAAAAAAGGAAAACAAAATGAAAAAAGAAATGAAAAAAGTGAGAAAAAGTGAGAAAAAGACTCGCCGCTCGGTAAATATTCATAGATAATCACTTCGCTTTCGGCGAATAATTGTTAAATATTATGTTTGTATCGGGGTTCCTGTGGTATGAGACGGTTCCGAGGAATCGTTTACATGGTTTAACAGGGTTTAACTAAATTATGATGTAATTAACAGTAACTCGATAGGAGGATTAAACTTTTATCTGTAACGCACACTCTAGTAACAGTCATATTGACTGAAACGACAAAAAGCCGGGCTCCCTGTGATCAAACTAACTCAAGCTGGGACTAGATCCCGGATCAGCTCATTTCTACCAAAGATTTTATGATGTTTTGTGATATACTTGATATATAGTCATATTTAAAGCTAATGACTTCACTCTTTTAACATATATGCTTTAAATAAGAATGGCACTATATTCTAATTGTACTGCAAAAAGAGTATAGAAGAGAGTATAGCTTCGTTCAGTTTTCTATTTGGCATAATATTATACTTGTAATATAAACACACAAGATATTTTAGACAACTTTAATAAATGCAGCGCTTTCTTTATGCGCCGCCTGCACAACAAAATGATTTGTGATACATGCGTAGTTTTTTAACTGGCTAGTTGCTTGTACAGCAAGCGCGAAATGCACTATGGACGATACGACATTAAATCAAGCAGCAAAAGGTCACAACAATATGACATTTTTGGAGACTTTAAAAAACCACTTATACCAACAACTGAACCAACAATTACTATAATGCTGGTATTTATCGAACGATATTTGATTACAAAAACTTACCTTTTTAAAATACAAAATAAAAAAAACAACTTACTAGCTATTAGTTACTAGCTTATAATGCTGGTGTTTATTGTCAATGATATCCGGTTGTCAAGGTTATATTAAACAATAACAAACTGAAATAATCAACTTATTACTATTAAAAACTCCAGTGTTCAGTTTTCAATTTGTTGTTTAGAGATCTTATCTTCGATAAACATTGACATTGAAAGTATAGCTAGACTCAAGTTGATTTCCAATAGTTTGCAAACGTACAACTTACAAAGCAAACCAAGAAACACATTTAGATAAAAAGAAATTGGTTTCTGTCATATAACAGAATATTGCTGATTTTACTGCCGTTTACATTATCTAACCTATCAATCATATGGTGGCTTCTACGAGGGAAAACTCAACACCTGTCGCTTGCATTGTTCCCAGGAGTAAATTATCATTGTGAAAAAATGTAATTGCTGGTTTTCACCTACAACTAGTTGCTCGAAACTTTTTCCTGTAACTTTTGTCACTAATTTCTAAAATATATTAAAAATGTCTTTATACGACGTCACATGAACGCCAGCAATAGGCCCTTTGCAGCTAGAGGTCACGTGACCCCACTTACCTTAAATCCATCAGCGGTGCCAAAATGATGTCCAGAAATGGAAAGAGCATGTTGACATTAGCAAGAAGTTGAAGTTTCAGCTTTTGATTCTAAATACATAAGAAATGGTAAAAAAATACAATTGGATGTTTTCTTAGGATTCGTTTGGAAAAATAAAACTGGTGAGCAAGCCTTGCTCACCAGTTTTATTTTCACATACAAATCCTTATAAAATATCAGAAAATATCCAATTTTATATTCCTTGCTATTTTTTATGTATTTAGAATCAAGAGCTGAAATTTTGACTTTTTGCTAATGTGGATACGCTCTTTCCATTCCTGGACATCATTTTGGCACAGCTGATAGACTTAAGGTAGGTGGGTCACGTGACCTGTAGCTGCAAAGGGCCTATTGCATCTATCCCACAGTTTCTCAATTGTGACTATATATTAAGTTTCTTTTGTTCCACCATAAGCTTTGATACGCGATTCCACCAGCAGCTATTAATTTAGAGTGCTGTGTTCATCTCTGATTCCCCTTTTTTCCCTGGATTCTCCATTGCTTCGTTTTCCTCGTCTTCTTCAACAATATTGAAACATGAGCTACAGCGCGTTGTCATGTCTACTTCATCATCGATTGCCTCATTGATAGTTGTCATGGAAGCAGTAAATGAGAGTTCTTCCGTCTGGGTTTCTGCGTCTTCCGTTTGTACTGAAATAAACAAATATTTATGTCTGACAGCACAGCACAGATTTACATACTTACATACTCTAGCTATATATAAAGAATTATAGATAAAGAATTAAAGCAGGCTCCCAGTATATCTTCATTTAAAAATAACCTGAAGAAATCATTGTTAAAGAGTTAATGAAAAATAACTTTGTATTTTTTTCTCATCCATTTTACATTTATTATTCACATTTACTTATATATTTTTTTCCATTTCCTTAATAAATATTCTATATACACTTTTTTTCATGTTAAAATTCTATTTATATTTACAATATTAGACTATTATACTATTATATTATATTATATTATTATACTATTATATGTTTAACATATTAATATCTTTCTGCTAATTCTGACCAATTATTGACCAAATTTTAGTTAATTTATTTAGAAGCTTGCTGTCTAGTATAGCCCTTAAGGTTATTGCAGCAAACTTGCACCTTATTTAAGGGAATTGTAAATTGTATTTTTTGTGTTCATGTATTTATGGTGTAAATAAATTATTGTCATTGTCATTGTAATATATGTGTACTATATTGTACTATCAAATTGGAAATCATATTGGTATGTAACTGAATTATGTCATCCACATTGAATAAAGTTGATAATATTACATGTATGTATGAAAATAAACATTTACGTTCTCATTTATATCAAGTACCGATCTCATAATTTCACCAAATTTCAAAATTGGATTATTTTCGGCGGATGAATTCGAAAGTTTAGCAAATGCCACATTCCTCTGCCGTTTGAACCTTAGTTTAGCTAGAACGGCTCATCTTTTCAATCTGTCAAAACTGAAAGTTAATATCATAGAGGAGAGGAAGCGCTTGAACTTTGTAGGTAACCTGAATGTCACTTACCTATAGGTTTACATTGAATGGTTGCTGGGATGAACAGAATGAAAGCCAACAGACCAAAAAATGCACTAACACCAGGCCCAAGAGAATACACGTGACGAACATACGAAATGCATTCTGGACAGGAATCACTGAAAAAGAATCAAAATAACATATCAATTTTTGCTGACGTTAATGACAGAGCTTATAATTGATATATGATATGATATGAGAGGTAGCTAGTCACCTTTCCTTGCAGCACTAGTGCTGAATTACGAGAAGTGCAGCTCACGTGGTGGAGTTGGACAATTACACATTTTAACATAGCAGCCACAAGGCACTTTCAGTACGAGGACTGATTATAATTTCACATAGCAGCCACCGTCCAACTCAATTTTAACCACAGAGCACAGCTAGGATCGACCTAGCCTCACCACCGGGATCTCACTGCCCTATACTCTAAGTCGAAGAGTGGTGAGATCTTTCACGTCCCTCCTGTACAATGTGATTTAAGATTTAGAATATAAAGTATGAGGTCTGATAATGGTTGTGGTTGCAATCGAGTATAATTCTTACCCCACAGGTTTTGGTGTAAATTCTTGTAAAAGAAAAAACAAAGTGCCATTGACGATTTTAGCAATCAAACCCATTGCTGCCATCAAAAAAGCGCCTGATTTCTGGAATATAGAAATTCACCAATTGCATCAGTTGTGATTCAGTCATTTTCACATATAAATTATATCAGTGTTATTTAGAATTAGGATTTTGTATAAATGTATCTTTCAAATGTAATGATCAAATTGATTAAATATGAAACAAAAACGATTGTGTATTTTCTAAACAATGAAGTCATAATCCTTACCCGGTCAGAATTGACGAAGTCAGCAGCCAAGGCTAGTGAAGTCACAAACATGATGGAGGATCCACATCCTGTCAAGATGGCCGGTACATACATGACTGAACGATTTTCAGGTGTCAACAAGTAAAACCATCCTGATGCTCCCATGACCATGATAGAACCCAAACAGTACGTCCACTAGAAACACGATTAATTTTAGTTATGGCGGGAAAACACATTGCGTCATGTAAGTGTTGGCGTTAAAATACAAATGACGTCATGTTGGCAAAGCGGGGAATATATAAATGACGTCATGTTAGCAATAAAAAGAAAACGCATATGACGTTTTTAAGCTTCTACGTCCCTCAAATACGAAATTAATATAAAAAGCGTGTACCTTATTTCCCAGTAGAGTATTGAGTTTCTTTCCACCAAAGCTGGCAACGACACCACTTATAAGAATAACAATAGGGAAGTAAGCGATTGCAATCTTTGGATATTGCAGCCAGTCAGTAAGGAATAATGGCATATAGGAGTTGGTCATATTCTGAGAGAGCCTTGTAAACATGTACGCGAAACCAAGCTGGAACGAAGAGAGACATATGGTGAATAATCCAGACAAAAGTTTGGGACGACGTCCGTGCGGAATTTCTGCACATCTTACTGCGCATGCCGATGAATTAGGTTCATTAAGAAATACAAGCAGGCGAGTCGATTTTCGATGTTTGCAGCACAATATCTCTTAAAATCAGGTGTTCCCATTTTTTATTTTTTAAATTGAAATGACTACTAAAGCTAAGTCTTCGCTTAGTTTAAAAAAAAAATGACATATTCATTATACAGAAAGTTTGCTATTTTTACTTCGTTCAGACCCTCGAAAATTACAAAAAGCGGACATTTCGTTCTTTTTCTCTAAAAATGGTAATTATTTTCACGTTTCGTGTCAAAAAATCGTTTTATTTTCAGATATTACGATTTTAAAAGAATTTTATGGCTTTCGTTATTATAATGGCATATTTTACTAAATTTCTTTCTTGTTTTTCCCTTCAAAACCTTCGAATTCTGTCACGCTGCTTGAAAAAAATGCCAAATTTGCCGACTTTAAAGCCATTTTGCTCGAATACAACGACAGTGACACCAATTTATTTTAATAATAATAATAATAATAATAAACTTTATTCAACACAGAATACAAAAAGGAAAACCTTATTTACATTGTAGCTGTGCATTTTAGCTTATTTGATGTGTCTAATGTAGTTCTATCAACTGGTAAAGTCTTAAAATTGACATTTTGCATTCTGCTGCAAATGTCCTTAACGAAGAATATAGGAGGAAAGGGGATAATGGCTTGATTGTGGTGTTTATAGCGAATATTCTATTGTAAAAACATTGACGTTTTCGTGCATGGAATGTAGTTTTAATGATTCAATTATTGAACAGTTGTGACACACTTTAACTTTCGACTTCGTCGTAGTTCCTCAAATTTCCCAATTTTTACTGATCGTTAAGTTCTTCCAAATAGAGTACTGATAAACAATACCTACCTTGTAGAATTGTGGGTTTCTCAGCAGTTTCTTCCAAGGCTTTTCTTCAACAAAGTCTTCTTCCATAGTATCTTCCAATGTGTCTTCGACGTGATTTATAACAAACTGTTCGGATATAAGTTCTGGTGTAAGACTCAACCTCACTCTAGCTGGGCTTCTAACACAGTCGTCGTCTTGAGGCAGAGTCAGTTCATTTATTGGATGTGGTTTCTTTACAGAAGCGTTCCTGGACGGAAACTGGTTGACGCTGGAACTTTCCCATTTCTTCCTTGATGTTTGACTGGACATCACACGATAGTCGTCCCATGATGGTTGTTGGTACATATCGGAAGGTCGTCTAGATCCATCAAGACCTTGGTTGGTAAACCTTGAACCTCGCCTTGAGTCACCATATTGTCGCTCATCAATGATATCTGTTGAAGTTCGTCTTTTCTGTGATGGTGAACGATGAAACTTTCTAGAAGCCGTTCGTGATGGGCCGCGACTGCTACTCATAAATTGCCCAATACCACTGACTCGTGATTGGCGACGAGAACTTAATATGACATTTGGGACTGGAACCATGTCAATGAAAGTTCCAGGCATGAACAATTCAAAGTTATTGCTATCTGCAATGGACAAACCTTCTGAAGTGTATCCATCATCTGAATCAAGACTGTTGCCGTCATCGTTCTCTTTAGACATTCCTTCTGGTAATGTCATCTTGAGCATTTCTCGTAGCGCTTTGGCACTGTCCTCCTTTGATTCGTTTCCATCTTCCTCAAATGAAGGGTTGATATGACAAGACTGTTTGGTGTTTTTATCGATAGTAATTGGTGCTTCAATTGTGCTGTTTTCTTCTATTGAAGTTGCTGTTTGAGTTCCCTCTGCAGGTTTCTCAAGTTTTTCTTGTTTATCGTTGTCCTCTTTGCTCGTTTCTACCTTGTCGTCTGTTGATGAATGTTTTCTCGAACTGCAAACTTCGAAATATTGGAAATTGATTTAATGCAATGATGTTAATGATGTTAATAGTGACGATGATAATGATGATGTTGATTATGCCCAAGGACGATGCTGATCATGGTGATGGTAATATGATATTGAGACAATAGTTTATCGATGATGTTGAAATAATGATGATGATGATAATGATGATGATAATGATGATGATAATGATGATGATGTTGTTGTTGTTGATCATGATGATTCTGTAGGTGGACGATGTTGAAGATGATGTTGTGATTTTGATGGTGATTATGTTGATAATTGTTTATTTATTCATTTAGCTTCGTCCGAAGACAGGAGCCCACATCAGCATAACCAATTTCTGTGGGTCCAAATTGTGATAGCCAGTATTGTTTAAAGTGATGATGGTGATTTGATAATATGATGATATTAACAATGATTCATTGGAACCCTTCTATACTGGACCCTCAAACATCCTGAATTCCCACAAAACCAGCAACGAGATTTGGTCCCAAAGCTGCAAATATATCCTCAATTAACTATATGTGAGCCGGACATTTTCTTTGGCCCCAGAAATGTCTTTTATAGAGGGGTCTCATTGTAATGACATTTAGATGCGAAATGTAGACAAGTGGTTACAAGAGGAATCCAGTAAATCAGACCACATTAATTTTGGGCGAAAAAAAAAGTCAAGAGTGAGTGTCAGGAGTGAATAATTTAGTCAGTACCTCCTATTGCTCCAGGTTCATGAACACCAACATGAAACAAAACTTGAAAAAATGCTCCCGTTCCCGTGATGATGAGACCCAATTTCTAAAAGAACAAATCATATACTACTGCGTTAGAGAGAGATTCATGTTTTAAAGAATACAGAACAGCATCTTACAATGAATGCAGGCCTTTGCTTTTCAGAGAGTGTTGAATTGACGTCGTCTCCAAGTAGCACCAATGTGACCACGTAAACAAAGATACCGCCCATTAGTGTTACCGCTGTACTGAAAACAATCATGATAACATCTAGGTAAATCTTTTGTAACCAAGCATACATGGCAAACCACAAACCTGATAGGATTGAGCCCGTGATTATCTGCAATCCGGTGTCGCCAAAAAAAAAATAAACAAAAACACACAATCCATTTTTAATAGTTATGTAAATTTTGAATATGTTTTTGACAAGTTTTAATAAATTTAATTTAAAGAAACATAGAAAGCTCCCCATCCCTGTCGTGCTAACATTGAAGAACTAATCCTTTTTTTGCCTTGGGATGCACGTGAAGATCAAAATTTTTGCATGTTCACTTCGCGCTGATTGGCTAGTTCCCACTGAAGGAAGAAAGCTTTAGATTGGACTTATAAAAACTAATTAAGTAAATTAAATTTATACCGAACTGCTTCGACGCAATTTCTTCATTGGACATCTAAAAAGCACTTATTCACCCACAGGTAGCCCAAGCTATTGATCTGTATAAGCTTTCTATAAGAGAATATATGGCGATCTCAATAATATAACAAATATATTTAAATAATTAAAACGAACGTTCTCAATTGTGTCTTGTATTTTACTCTCTGTGAAGTTTCAAGTCATTTGGAGCAGTATTGAACGAATGATCGTTGTAGCAGCCATTGAAATATAATTTTAAGGAACAAAACAACAACCTTTAGTTCTAACATGTTTCGGCGACATCGCTCGCCATCGTCAGTCGTCAATAAAAGTCACTGACGAAAGCGAGTGATGTCGCCGAAACATGCTTAAACTAAAGGTTGTCGTCTTGTTTCTTAAAAGTATTGAGCGAGTATTAAGATATTGTCTCTCCGATCCTTTGCTTATATTCGCTCAATATTATTTATACATATTATTTATATTATTAAGATCGCCATATATACTCTTATAGAAGTTTATATGAGAGCAATACAGCTTGGGCTACACTGTGATTCACTCGATTGTTTCACCCTGGAATTGCATGTGCTTACTTATACAACTTATGCGAATATCAATTATTCTCGATGCGCATACAGGCTCATAGATTAAACCATCTTCGTCTAAATAGGCCTGGAATTGTACCATACACAAAATAGGCGTAAACAGTGGTGGGTGGCACGCTAGGCGTAGTGGTTTACGGCGCCCCACTCATCACTGTGATCCATCTTCGGGCATTATTTACATGTGAGTTGAGTTTGTTTGGTGTGTGTTTCTCTCTTATGCCACGAGGGTTTTTCTCGAGTTTGACTTTTGGTCGCAGATTTAAAAAGGTGCGAGTAGACTTTTGAAATACAATAACATAAATGATAAATGATAAAATAATGACATTTTTATATCTATTCATTTACTGATTTATTGAAAAATATTCAACAAATCTAACAAAGACAGCGTCGATATCTAATTCAAATATGACATGTTCACATAAAAACATTAACTAAGAAACTTTTCAGGTAAATTTATGCGAAGTTTTATGTGTCTGTAAAATAATAAATGAATAAATGAAAATAATGATAATAATAAAATAATAAATGAATCAATAAACAAGTTAGTAAATAGATGAATATGGACATTTCCTTTTTTTTTATCATTATAATTTAGTATTAATTTTAATTTAGTATTTTTCAAAAATCTACCCGCACCTTTTTACCCGCACGCATACCTTTTACCACCACGCGCACCTTTTTACTTGCACGCACACCTTTTTACATGCCGCGCACCTTTTTACTTGTCGCGCACCTTTTTACTTGCACGTGCACCTTTTTACCTGAACGCGCACCTTTTTACGCGCCACGCACCTTTTTACCTGCACGCGCACCCTGTTACTTGCACACGGACCACAGGCAACCCAACTATTCTCTTTGAGGAATTTTTTTAATGACAATAAAGTTATTTTTAACCGCGCGCCGAGCGAAATACATATTGAGCGCGCGGGTGGGGTTCCTGTGGTGTATTTGTTTGAATGCGCGCGGATGGGATTCCTGTGGCTTTTTGCAAGCAATTTTTCGGTCGCGCGGAATCGCACGTACGACAGAAAAATCGAAGAAGGTAGTATCTTGATACAAGGTGTGAAACTTGATGGCGTGGATGGATAGAGGTGCTTTCCAGCTTGCATAGGCACGGAAATTCAACGACGAGCGCCGAAAGTACGCCGTGAAGCAATCGACTGACTCGCGGAAAAAAAAATATTGTTAAAACTTTTCTTTCAAAGCAAAAAGTGTTGTTTTTCTCATAGGGATTTACACTGAGTACACTTTTAAAACCAACAAGAACAAACAGCCAGTATGTGAAATTTCTTTCCATGTTTATTTGAAATAAAACTATAGTTTATTTTACAATGTGAAGAGATTTTCATTGAAAGTGTATTTATAGAATCCGTAAATGTTGTGCTAAGGTTTTTCGGCAATAGCTTATGAAATACAATTTTAAAACGCTTCAAACTTTCATAACATACTTACTATTGGAACCGCTAATTAACTAAAGTGTTCACGATATAAAGTTGAGCTTTTTTCTCAAGCGTGGAAAACTTCGCAAAGCGGCGATCACAAATTCACTCTTTAGTTCGGTTGTTAGTTGGTTTGGTAAGAAAACAATATCTGTCGTTTTGACATAAAAACTTCAACTCCAATCATTACCTGCACACCTCAGAACTACTAGAAAAACTTTCTCCAGGTTTTCGTAATAGTGAAGAGCATCGGTGACTTCAAAAGCATATACAAGTGCCCACATGAATCAGGTGTTTTGAGTGTTAGCTCATTGTATAGCTAACAGCGAATGCAGTGCAAATCACGATCTTTTCAACTCTCCATTCGCCAGCCCATGATTTCCACAATAAAATACATTCTCCTGTATTCTAATTTTCATTTTAACAATCCATTTTAAAGTTAATGGAAGAAAGTAATCGCCAACTTTTTCGGTGAATGTGGTATTTCACAACAGTACCGCGTCTCGATCGATATTTTCACGATTGCTCCACGATTGTAAAATCCGACTGTTTACCGCAAACTTTGCCTATGCAAACTGGAAAGAACCTCGACTCCATGCTGCCTTTTTTTTTAATTTATTTGAACCCATTTGCTGAGTTCAGAGTTGATCATACTTTTACCGTAGTTGAAGATCAACGTAAAGTTTCTATATTCGAAGAAAAATGAAAATTCTCTCCCATGGCTGAATTACTACGCGCGAAAATAAGTTTGTCACGTGACCGAGTTTCATACCTTGTCAAAATACCTCCTTCTTCGATACCGCGCGACTTTGACGAATGATTGCTTGCAAAAAGCCACAGGAATCCCATCCGCACGCATTCAAACAAAAACACCACAGGAATCCCACCCACGCGCTCAATATGTATCTCGCTCAGCGCGTGGTTGAAAATAACTTGCATGTCATTAAAAAAATCCTCAAAGAGAATGGGTGGGCTGCCTGTGCACGGACATGTTTACTTGCTGCGCATCTTTTTACTTGCACGCGTACCTTTTTGCACGCGTACCTTTTTACTCGCCGCGCACCTTTTTACTAGCACGCGCACTGAACGTGCACCTTTTTACTCGCCACGCACCTTTTTACCTGCACGCGCACCTTTTTACTAGCACACGGAAATGTTTACTTGAACGCGCACATTTATACCTGAACCACAGGCAGCCCAACTATTCTCTTTGAGGATTTTTTTTATGACAAAGTTATTTTTAAGGTGGCTGACTACTATACAAAAACTAGAAAACTGCGCATGACTTCGCGCACATACGACATCGAGTCACGGTAGAGATACAGGGAATCCAAACATTCATTTTTGTGCCGTATATTTTAAAGCGTTAAGCAATTTAACAGCCATTATCATGATTTAGATATGCTGTCATTTGAAAGGGATCTGTTTCACCTTGATATGTGAATTTATAAAAGTAAAAGGAACTTCAAAGGTGGCCGAACTAGCGATTATTTTAATTACAAAACTCACATTTCACGAAAAACGGCAAAATAGGACTCAAAACTTATCCAAATAACAATTGCACAACATTAGTGAAATAAAACGAAAACATAAGCATTATATAAAAGGCATTTTCTGTCGAAAAGACAATTTTTTAGCACGTTTTTGTTGGAAAAAAAAATGGATATGAAAGTTGAAATATGTCAAAAAGACGATGGAAAATTAGTTAAAACAAAACAATGAACACATGAAATGATACATAGCGACATTTATTATAGCTTCTACTTACAGAAAAGTGAATTGCCTTTGAGAAATAATCCATAAACCTGTTTTAAGGGACGTTTTTGAAAAAGAAATACTTCGAGTAGATGACAAACTTTCCCTCAACATCGCACGAGTGTTGCGTGACAAGATGGCGTAAGTTCAAAAGGAACAGCTCATTGGATTGGGTAAAATGTATCCAATCAGAAATAACGTTGTAATTCTCCCGTTCCCAGGACTGGCAGAGTAGTCAAAATGGTGGAAAAAGCTGATTTTAGGCTCGTTTTCTCTTAAAACTCAAAAATTCGCCCGGGAACCTATGATTTGTTTTTGATATTCAGGAAGAACAGGTAAAAATCGTTGTTTTGACAAACTTTAAGAAATTTCTCATTTCTACAACTATAAAAAAAATACTGTGTCTGCTAATACAAATGCTCGTTTACGCTCGATTTCGGACTTTATGAGCATACATATTACATATTTGTTCACCTTACTCGGACATATTTCCTATTAATTATTTAACAGATCTCGAGAACAATCCTCACGTAAGATTTTCTAAAAAAAATACGTCCACAGCTCTTTTAGTTTTGATGTTGTGAATTATTTGGTTCCAAGCGCAGTTTTTGCCATTTTTCGTTCGAAAACTTGCAGAGTGGGTACTATTCAAAGTCCAATATCTCAGAAACGAGCTCGGGACACCCCAATTTTCTCTTTTTCATCTGAATCACCATTAAATTTCCTATGAAATACCTTTCTAATAATAAATTCTGATTTGTTTTTCGTATAGTAGTCAGCCACCTTAACCGCGTGCCGAGCGAGATATATTGAGCGCGCGGTCGGGATTCCTGTGGTGTTTTGTTTGAATGTGCGCGGATGGGATTCCTGTGGCTTTTTGCAAGCAATTTTTCGATCGCGCGGAATCGCACGTACGACAGAAAAATCGAAGAAAGTAGTATCTTGATACAAGGTCTGAAACGTGATGGCGTGGATGGATAGATGTGCTTTCCAGCTTGCATAGGCACGGAAATTCGACGAGCGCCGATAGTTCGCCGTGAAGCAATCGACTGACTCGCCGAAAAAAAAAATACTGTTAAAACTTTTCTTTCAAAACAAAAAGTGTTGTTTTTCTCATAGGGATTTACACTAAGTACACTTTTAAAACCAACAAGAACAAACAGCCAGTATGTGAAGTTTTTCGGCAATAGCTTATAAAATACAATTGTAAACGCTTCACACTTTCATAACATATTTACTATTGTTGGAACCGCTAACTAACTAAACACGAAATAAAGTTGAGCTTTTTTCAAGCGTGGAAAACTTCGCAAAGCGGCCATCACAAATTCACCGTTTAGCTCGGCTGTTAGTTGGTTTGTACAAGACAATATCAGTCGTTTTGACATAAAAACTTCAACTCCAATCATTACCTGCACACACCAGAACTACTAGAAAAACTTTCTCCAGGTTTTCGTAATAGTGAAGAGCATCGGTGACTTCAAAAGCATGTACAAGTGCTCACTTGAATCAGGTGTTTTGAGTGTTAAGCTAAACTCATTGTAGCTAGCAGCGATTGTAGTGCAAATCACGATCTTTTCGACTCTCCCTTCGCCAGCCCATGATTTCCACAATAAAATACATTCTCCTGTATTCTAATTTTCAATTTAAAGTCATTTTAACAATCCATAAGCTAAATGCAAGAAAGTAATCGCCAACTTTTTTGGTGAATGTGGTATTTCACAACACCGCGGCTCGATCGATATTTTCACGATTGCTCCACGATTGAAAATCCGACTGTTTACCGAAAACTCTGCCTATGCAAACTGGAAAGAACCTCGACTCCATGCTGCCTTTTTTTTTAAATTATTTGAACTCATTTGCTGATTTCGGAGTTGATCATACTTTTACCGTAGTTGAAGATCAACGTAAAGTTTCTATATTCGAAGAAAAATGAAAATTTTCTCCCATGGCTGATTTACTACGCGCGAAACTAAATTTGTCACGTGACCGAGTTTCATACCTTGTCAAAATACCTCCCTCTTCGATACCGCGCGACTTTGACGCGACGAATGATTGCTTGCAAAAAGCCACAGGAATCCCATCCGCACGCATTCAAACAAATACACCACAGGAACCCCACCCGCGCGTTCAATATGTATCTCGTTTGGCGCCCGGTTAAAAATAACTTTATTGTCATTAAAAAAAATCCTCAAAGAGAATGGTTGGGCTGCCTGTGCCTGAACGCGCACCTTTTTACTTGAACGCGCAACTTTTTACGCGCCACGCACCTTTTTACCTGCACGCGCACCTTTTTATCTGCACGCGCACCTTTTTATCTGCACGCGCACTTTCTTGCGCGCACCCAAACCTTTTAACCCGTACCCGCACATTTTACCTGCGACCACTACCCAAAGGCCAAACTCGTTTTTTTCGGGTTAACCGGTTTTCCTCCCTCTGCATAAATGAACATGTGAGCAGATATAGAGTTGTTTGCTATAATATTGAACGAATAGGTAGCGAGTGTGATTATGGGTCTCCCCAATTGGCTAAGTACATTGAGACGTTAAAAAAAGTGATTGATTTTATTTGTTATATGTCAATATAAAAGACCAACACTATTCGGTCGTGCTATAGAGTACCGAAGGGATGTCAATAACACTTTCAGAAAGTGCTAGCGAAAATATGAAATAAGGTGAAAATTTAACAAAGATTGAGCGAAAAACGAGATATGAGCAGTTGAATGTAAAAATGTCGCCATTTATTTATCTAATTTTAGACCTGGATCGGTACTTTCATGATCCAGTGCAAAAATTAAGTGAAAATGTATGGCGTTTTTTTTACATTCAACTGCTCATATCTCATATCAAACTTTTCGCTGAAAGTGTTAATTGAAATCCAAAAACCCTTCTGTACTCTATTACCTTTAGGTATTTACTGTTCCATTCTGACAACTATATTTGAAATAGGTGCATCTTAATGTGGTCACAAATGATAACGATAGTTGTCCTTGCAATTGAATTCAAGGTTTGTTGATATACTCTTGAAACTAGCAAATACTATTATCAAGAAACTTAATAGTGAGTCAGTTAAACTTGGACTTGTTCCATTTTTTATACTAGCAAACGACGGGAGGCTCTTTTAAATAGTTTATGTCTGCGGAAGGCGTTTTTAATAGTTTATAACTGTTTTATGTAATATAAAAACTAAAGCAAGTAAGTTTAATTTTGATTTTCGCGACGTTTCGACGCCGTCCAGCGTCATTTTCAAGATTACATTAATATTCAAAATTAGGCGTTAGTTTTCATATTACATATCCCAAGCAAAGCTACTATTATAACTGTTTAAATACATATTTATAATCTAGATGATGATATTATTTTCATAATGAATACTCAGAAAAAGGGGCAATGATGTTAAAATGAATAACCGGTCAAAACCGGCCTATATCAGTACTATGTTTTGTAAGCAATCAAATTCTACGTGCGTTTTTAGGCGAGACATCAAAAGGTTAACTGTATTTTCCCCGTAATACAGGTTTTTATTAAATAGCGCCCTGTATCGATTAAAGTGCTTTGTATATTTTGATGCAAAAATAACCGGTCAAAACCGGCCTATATCAGTACTATGTTTTGTAAGCAATCAAATGCTACGTGCGTTTTTAGGCGAGAGATCAATAGGTTAACTGTATTTTTCCCGTAATACAGGTTTTTATTAAACAGTGCCCTGTATCGATTAAAGTGCTTTGCATATTTTGATGCAAAAATAGCTGAAAATCAAAACAAGCAACTTCTAATATGCGTGGCGGGCGGAAATTAGATATTTTGATAACTTGATTCTTAACGATTTTCGTTAATGAATTGTTAATAAAAGTCATATTTTCTTCAGAATTTGCATACCTCACTGCTCCTAATTTGACCATCTCGCTTTGTTTAGTAGCAACCTCAGGAATTAGCGCAAGAAAGTTAGACTGAGTCAGACTCCATCCCAAATAGCAAATATGAATGATGGCTATATAGTAGATTGTAACCTCCCAGCCGTCGATATCTCCTTGACATGGAAAACAGACATTCATGAGTATTGGAATGCTTGCAACCAAACAAATACAACCAATAAAATGCCAACTCTTTCGTCTTCCGTATGAACGTGACATGAACGGGATTGTTACTCTATCAGACATATAGCCGACCAGAAGAGCCACGAATGCGTCTATTGCTGAAGGAATCAGCCATAGTAGACCCACGATGTTGCTGGGTAGACCAAGGACTTTAGTTTGGAACGTTAGCATGTAGGATGAAAACAGTGAAAGAACTAAAGAAGCCATAACATTGCCACTGTTGAACAAGAATATCTGTAAAACAGACAATCTTTTGTGCTTGGATTTTACACCCATTTCGAAATGACAGAGAATTTTCAGAAAGCGATGATTGAATTAGTGATTGGACGACTATAAACTATTCTCTCCCAATCCAACTAACAGTGGATACAATTGTACTGCGATATGGAGCGGTGCATGTGTCGTACCAAGATGATCAGTACAAAAGCGAGTTACCAGTCGTGTCGAAACCAGTTATATGGTGCCAGTTTCAACCTAATTCGTTGATTGGTTGAACGGCAGTGTAATCGGCGACTTGTATTAAGAGATCAAGTGACCCCATCTCAGTTAAATTGAGCAGCTCACAGCCGTCCCAACCCCTTCCCCTCCACGTTTCTACCCGTAGGGGGTACGGGTGGGGACGGCTGTACATAGAAAGAAAGAACACCTCATTTTTAGTAAACGTGCAACATTTCAGCTTGCAAACGATGGTAATTATAAATTATGCGTAAAAGAAAAATAAATTAGTTAATAAATAAATAAATTAATCATAAAAGCACAAATTATGCGTAAAAGTAATACCAATATGCTACAAAATTGCAACTATTTAGCAAACATAAGATAAGATAAGATAATTATAAGATAAAATAAGATAATTTATTTCAAGTCAATAACATTACTAGTACAGTAAACGTTCAGCTTTACATAAAATACAATGCCAATGTCAACTAGTAAACAATCCCTCATACAGTCGATGTCATTAACAGTGTCTACCCTGGTGCGGATCCAGAAAATTGTCAGGAGGATGTCCCAATTACAAATGAAGGGCTCTTAAGGTGTTAGGGGGTGTCCAGTCCCTACATATCTTAAATAAGATATGTAATATATATAAGGGTAATTGCGGCGCTAGGGTGGTGTCCGGTGCCACTAGGGACACCCCTTAGATCTGCCCCTTCTATCTAAATGACATAAACCCTAAACAAACGTGACATCACAAACATTCACTCTAAATGCTCGATACTAGCATTAATTGTGAATATAGATTTTATAATTCCGTGTTTACTGTTATTCATTTTACAATTACAAATTGAAATTTCAACTGCTGAAAACAAATAAAAAAAGAATCACGTGTCGTTTTTGTAGTGTTAATCTCTATTTTACGTGGACAACGTTAATGACATTGGCAGTATTACTGCAAACCAGATGGCTATAACGAGCTTGTTAAATAAAGTTAATATAAGTTAAAAAACTCATTAATAATTCATGACCATATTGTCCAATCCGATGCTCCTCTCTGGTCACGAGGAAAGCATTGTATACCGCATAATCTACGTTTGAAACGCGGAGGGATTATGGTGTAGAATAGAAGAACAATGGAATGCAAATGAACATGAAGCATTATATATTAATGGCACATGTGTCATTATATAATGCTTCATGTCCATAATTCAGATATTACCCTTCCCCCCATCCCCCATCTCTACTGACGAGTAAATATCAGTCTTAGAAATAATTTACTTTTAGATTTTTGGCGAAAAAAGTATTTGATCATGAGTGCCAATGCCAGGATTCGAACCGAGATCTTCTGCATGGTTGTATCCGAGCTTTGAGCCATTATGCCACTGAGGCAATCGATGAAAAGTTTGCAACGAAATGTCATCAAGTTCATTAGCATTCAAGTTGGTTAGCATTCCTCTATTATTAGTGTAGATCAATTCCCAAATGCAAACAACCTTCCGTTTTCTTTTGTTTCATCGATATTGGACAAAATGGTCATGAATTAGTAATGAGTTTTTTTAAGCCGTTCAATAAACTCGCAGAACGTACGTGTTTTATCAGATTTAAACCTGATAAAACACTCCTGCTCGTTTATTAAACTATACTTAAGTTCATGGAAACAACAATATTATAAACTAAATTAGTTACATATGTTAACATATATTGTCTATCCTATGAATACTATACAGTATATGTATAACTCATATCCCACACTATAGAAAATACAGCCAATCAGAAGTAGGAAAGCCGTTGTTGTATATAACTGACCCTTCCCTAGAAGCATTGTGGCAATTGTTTGTATTTTCTGTGGTTTGGGAGTTTTTTGGAGCCTGTCTTACAATATAACTAGACGCTCAAAGACCGCTTACATGGACTTCCGGCGCCAATGGCAAACACTGATTAATCTTGATATTAGCTGGAGACTTATTCCAGTCGATAAATATTTACAAAAAATGAGTGTCAATCTCTTCAAAGTTTAGAACAGTCAGTCGTAGGAAGTTGTGGAGTATGTTTAGATGTTTTTTTATTGTGCAGGGATTTGGAAAATAATTATTTCGCATCTTGAGGTGTTCAAACTTTTAAGGTCATTTGATTGAAACTGAAGCGAGGACGAAGTACAGTAGCGAGGACGAACCGAAGACTTCCACACTCTAAAAGATCGAAGTATGACAACTTTCCAGCTGGTGTGCATTTCATTTATTTAGTAGCTATTTTAAGCAAGTCCTTTATTGAAGTGTAATTTTAGAATATATCGGAGATATACATCGCTTTGTTTTATGGCTACGCGGGACTCGCGACTGACACTGATATATAGCCGTTTAACTTCAAGTAATAAATCATTGTTTCAACAAACTGTATTTTCCTTTATCTTATTGTTTTAAAAATACTTTTACTCATATTGAATTATTTGAAGTAAAACGATTTTTGAATACATAAAACTTCCCATCAGGTTTGAAAGAGAGTTTTCACTTCCGGCTAATTAGAAACTCACAAGCCTCGCTTTCGTTTGTACAGCCGTTTCATGATAAATTCCACTAGTAATTGCTAGTTGAGCGACAAACCGACAATTAAAGGAGCTCAAGGAGCTCATGTGATTACTCCCATTGTTTAGTTAAGTGTTAGAGATGATGATACTAGAAGTTTCTGCAGTGAAATGCTGCAATGATATTCGAGTGGCTTTCGGACAGATATCGATATCGATATCGATTGCTTCCGTACCTGACCGAGGTTGTGCTGCTGTAAAAAACAATATTTTCTTCAAATAGCAGAAATGGTAGACCCGGGTTTAAAAAAAAAATTCTCTCTTGGAAACCAATAAATAAATATATCAAAAACTATCAAAAGAAAAAAAAAGAGAAAAAGAAAGAGAAAAAAAAAAGGAAAAAAAAATAGTGATGTCAGTTGGATTCGAACTCTTGACCCCTACACTGTAGTTTGCTAGCTTAGTAAATTTGTGACGTCACGTCAAGTTTTGGGCTATATATTCATTGGTTCCGTCACTAAGAAGTTACACAGCTCGGACTTACGCCGAACGATGACAATAGTGGTTACATATCTTATAGATAGAGTAACCACAAAAACTCAGCATTCATACAGTCAGTTTTCATGTCAGTGGTTATAGTTTTGTAAGTTGTATTGTAGTTAAGAGTCATATTTGGCTCGTTTGCTTTCTCGTGAGAACTGATTAGACTGGTAAGAACTTTGCTATCAATGCTTTCAATGCTATCAATGCTAACAGATTCGTGGACCGGCCCGTTCCGAAAATTTTGCTGAACATCTCTTAGTGTGGGCCTATCACGAATGGCGTGTGCATCATATGTGAGAGCATCGTTCTATGCTTGATTTCCTCCATATTATCTTTGAACGCAAGTACAACTTTAAGGAGACTTTCCCTCTATTTCTCCGTGTGTGAATAGATAGACCTAGCTACCCACGACACATTTGACAATATGACAATGATCTATGACAATAGATTTAAAAAAAGAAAGCACTCGGATTGGTTGAGGTTGACATAGACATGGAAACATCAAGTTGAAAGTTTTGATCGGTTCTCATTGGCTGAAACACAATAGGACCACAGGAAGTCCGAAAAGGCACATTTGAGACCTAAGATTCACCACGCAGCATTTTAAGACATGGTCTTCCTTCGGAAGTCCATGTAATAAAATATTTATACTAAGATTGACCTTTATTCTTAGTTTGCATGTTTAGCACTTCCCGCCACGCCTATGAATGAAGACTGAATTCCACCCAAAGACTCTATCTTATGTTGTGTTTGGTATATAGTTCAGTTACCAAACGTGGATAAACCTGACATCAACTTTGAAATACTTGATTTTTTCACAACTTACATAAACATTACATGGTAGCTGTATTGGTATTTAATCAAAGTTGATATCAAGTCAAGATACGGCCAAATATCGCAGTTGACAATACAATCAGTTTCAAACATAAATCAATCAGAGTGCTGTGTTCATTGCTGATTCCTCCTCGTGCACTGGATTCTCCACTGTTTCGTTTTCTACATCTTCTTCAATGACTTTAAAACAAGAAATACCATGCGTTGGCATGGCTACTTGATCATCGATGCCTTCATTAACGGTTGCCTGGGAAACGGTAAATGAGAGTTCGTCCGTCTGGGTTTCTGCGTCTTTCAATTGGACTGAAACAATACAAATTGTCAATGAGATTAAATGTATTGCATTAACTGATCAAGCTAACGTCAATCATGTTTGGCTCCAATCATGTCCAAAATACCTTGGGAATACATTACATGGAAAGGTTTTCAATAAAATGTTCCCGTTTTCCCTTTCCCCGTATCAAACTTGAATTTTGTATTTTATGTAGAATTTGTATATGCTGGAAATAAATAAAGTTGTTGTTGAATGTGAAACGGTTGTCATTTGAAAGACCAATCAACATTGCTCAAAGGGGAAGGGGGTTTGCAAAATCAAATTGACACATTTTGTATATTTTTTTAAACTGAAACAAAAACGCTCATAAATATGTGACAATGCCCCAACAATTTTTAACATGATTGTCGCTACTTTGCATCCTAACGTAAAGATGTACTGAGGTCGGGATTGAACATGATTGTCGCTACTTTGGTCGGGATTGTTCAACAGTATATTCGACACGCACAACATGCAACGTCCCTTATCATACAAACTACTCGTACTCTTACTTGGTTCACATGATCGTCTTTGGTGTAGGAGGAAAATTAAACCAGATTAGCTGAACACAAACACTTGAAATAAGTAGTGACAATATTTGACCCATATCCAAACTAGGACTCAAAGCACAGCCGTCTTTTAAGACCCCCTACCACCGACAATATCAACTTGTTTATATTTTCTTGTGACAAGCATGTGTACTTATTTAACAAATATTTATAAATGCTGTACACATTCGTTTACCTATTGGTTTACATTGAATGGTTGCAGGGATGAACAGAATGAAAGCCAACAGACCAAAAAATGCACTAACACCAGGCCCAAGAGAAAACACGTGACGAACATACGAAATGCATTCTGGACAGGAATCACTGAAAAAATAAAAAAAACGTTAAAAATAGCAGTAGACCATGAGAATTACTATAAAACTGATATAAAACCGCGTATCCAGCGTGGTTGGTCCTTGTGGTGTAGTGGTTAACACATCGGACTGGAAAGCCGACGCGAAACCGTGGGGTTCAATTCCCGCCAAGGGCATATGATATTTTTCTCATGTATCTGTATTTCACTTATACACCGAACGCATTTCAATTCATTATAAAACTGCTATATACCTGACTTGTTTCGGTGTGAATTCTTGTAACAGACAAAACACTGTGCCATTGAAGATTTTAGCAAGCAGACCCATTGATGCCATTAAAAAAGCGCCTGATTTCTGAAACAGTAAACCATAAAAACGTAAATCATTGTTCCACGCCCGTGTACTTGCGATCGGATAGTAGTTCAATCAATGCTCTTTTGATCAAAGATTGATGGGATATTAGATATTTTACAGAATATTTATTTTATTCATATAACCATACTCTGTCGGCATTGACGAAGTCAGCAGCCAAGGCCAGTGTAGTCACAAACATGATGGAGGTTCCACATCCTGTCAAGATGGCCGGTACATACATGACTGAACGATTTTCAGGTGTCAACAAGTAAAACCATCCTGATGCTCCCATGACCATGATAGAACCCAAACAGAACGTCCACTAGAAACACGTGTAATGTTAGTGTAATGTTACGTCATATAAGTTTTAGCGGGAAAACACATGGCGTCATGTAATTAAAGTGATGGCGTGAAAATACAAATGACGTCATATTGGCAAAGCGGAAAATATGTAAATGACATCATGTTAGCTTTTACGTTCTTCAAATACGAAATTAATATCAAAAGCGTGTACCTTATTTCCAAGTAGAGTGTTGAGTTTCTTTCCACCAAAGCTGGCAACGACACCACTTATAAGAATAACAATAGGGAAGTAAGCGATTGCAATCTTTGGATATTGCAGCCAGTCAGTAAGGAATAATGGCATATAGGAGTTGGTCATATTCTGAGAGAGCCTTGTAAACATGTACGCGAAACCAAGCTGTAAATACGGAAAAGATGAACGTTAGCAAGATGCATATGCATTTAAACAAAGCATTTGAAAACTGTATTGTTGAATTTGCGCTATATAAATAAATGTTATTATTATTATTCATTAAATAAATGTTATTAAGCAAAACCAAACGACAAAAACAAACAACCACCTCAAGACAAAAACAATAAAATTTAAACGACATCCAGGCTAGGAAAAACCAGGAATTCCCGTGCATTTCCTATACCTTGTAGAATTGTGGGTTTCTCAGCAGTTTCTTCCAAGGCTTTTCTTCAACAAATTCTTCTTCCATAGTATCTTCCACTGTGTCTTCGACGTGATTTATAACAAACTGTTCGGATATAAGTTCTGGTGTAAGACTCAATCTCACTTTAGCTGGGCTTCTAGCACAGTCGTCGTCTTGAGGCAGAGTCAGTTGATTTATTGGCTGTGGTTTCTTTACAGAAGCGTTCCTGGACGGAAACTGGTTGACGTTGGAACTTTCCCATCTCTTTCTTGATGTTTGCCTGGACGTCACACGATGATCGTCCCATGATGGTTGTTGGCACATATTGGAAGGTCGCCGAGATCCATCAAGACCTTGGTTGGTAAACCTTGAACCTCGCCTTGAGTCACCATATTGTCGTTCTTCAATGATATCTGTTGAAGTTCGTCTTTTCTGTGATGGTGAACGATGAAACTTTCTAGAAGCTGTTCGTGATGGACCGCGACTGCTACTCATAAATTGCCCAATACCACTGACTCGTGATTGGCGACGAGAACTTAGTATGACATTTGGGACTGGGACCATGTCAATGAAAGTTCCAGGCATGAACAATTCAAAGTTATCGCTATCTGCAATGGACAAACCTTCTGAAGTGTATCCATCATCTGAATCAAGACTGTTGCCGTCATCGTTTTCTTTAGACATTCCTTCATCTGGTAATGTCTTTTTGAGCATTTCTCGTAGCACTTTAGTACTGTCCTCCTCTTTTTTCTCATGGACTTTATCTTCAACATTAACAAATGAATGGTTTGTATGACAGGAGCCATTGCTGGATGGTTTTGGGACGGTTTCGTCTTTTGGTTCCAGTTCTGCATGCCTTTCTGATTTCTCTTGGTTTCGTTTGGTTCTAATAGATCTACAAACTTTAAACAGCAGAAAGCAGTTTCAATAAAGGTGAAAACAATATGGCCAAAACCAATCAAACAACCAGCCAACCCACATTTTACCAGGCTATTCATCACTTAACTAACCATCCACCATTAACACAATGATACCACATGCACAAAATACAGATAGCAAAACATACACTGATACTGGTTAACTCAACAATGTACAAACCTCCTACAGTGTTTGGTTCTGGTACACCGATGTGAAACAAAATCTCAAAAAGAGTCCCTGTTCCGATTATAATAAGACCAAGTTTCTGCAAAAAAAAATTATATGTTGAATATTTAATGAAAATAGCAAATATCAAAACTTTATTGATATGGAATTTACCATAAATTCAGGTTGTTGCTTCTCAGAAAGACTTGAGTTCGCGTCAGATCCAAGAAGTACCCACATCACCAGGTATACAAACACACCACATACAAGTGTTACCGCTGAACTGAAAATCAACCATGGAAACAAACGGTTAACCTATCAAACAAGCAAACGTTAACAAACAAACAAACAAACAAAAAAACAGACACACACACACACACACAAACAAACAAAGGGTTAACAAAGGGTTAACAAAGGGTTAACAAAGGGTTAACAAGGACAAACAAACAAATAAACACACAAAGGGTTAACAAAGGGTTAAAAACAGACAGACAAACAAACAAACCAACAAACAGACAGACAAACAAACAAACAAACAAACAAATAAACAAGGAAACAAACAAAGGGTGAACAAAGGGTGAACAAAGGGTTAACAAAGGACAAACAAACAAACCAACAAACAGACAGACAAACAAACAAACAAACAAACAAACCAACAATTAGACTAACTAACTAACTTATTATCTTTAATGATTAACTTTAATGATTAACTTACTAATTATCTTCAAAATTTAGTATTATTTAAGAAATAAAATTTTAAGCATGATGTAATTAATTACATCAATTATCTGATCTTATAGTTTTTTTATACACTAGATAATCTTTTGGACTATGATTATACTTATTGTATCAATTGTTGTAATTTTAGTTATAATATATGTGTAAAATTATTTATTTGGATTTTTATTGTTTTAGGACCCTTCTGTAAATCACCGCAAGGTGACGACGGTATTCTCATTAAAGATTTTTTTTTTTTAAATTTATTAACTAACAATAAAAAAAACCGAACTAACAAATAGAAAAACAGACAAACCAACAGACGACCAAACAAACAAACAAACAAACAACTAACCAATCAAGCAAACACTATAAATGATCGAATAGCGCAAAATTTGATAAACAAAAAATCAACCATAGTAAAAATTCAAACAGAATCAAATCTAAAACTGTGTATTGTTTCTTTTCATAAATCCTTTCCTTGTTGGAATTAGTTAGCGCCTTTCTTCAATGTTCTTGAAATCCCTTATGTTTTTTATTTGATTAAAAGGGCCGTATATAAGTACGTAACCAAGCTGCTATGGGATTATTTCGAGATCAATAGGGTAAACTAGTAACTAACTTGTTCCCATTCCAGATTTACAAGCTTCTATGGGAGTATTTCGAGATCAATAGGGTAAACTAGCAGCCTACCTGTTTCCATTCCAGATTTACAGGTTTACAGGTAACCTGATTGTCAGATTTAATCCATGTCATTTCATTGACATATTCTGACCTCCAAATGGCAAATAAAAACACATTTTCCATTATGTATATATAATTCAAAGTAGACTTTATAAGAAAACAGCAAAAACCAAACGAATTTTGATTATTTTTAACAGTCAAAAAACATCTACAAGCTAAAAGTTGCGACTATCAAAATGTTGTATTACCTGACTGCCCCAAGCTTGACCATTTCACTCTGTTTTGAAGCAACCTCGGGAATCAGGGCAAGAAAGTTAGCCTGTGTGAAATCCCACCCAAAATAACACACAGTGGTGATTGCCAAGTAGTAGAGGGTAACTTGCCAGCCGTTCATATTAGCACCACAAGGGAAACAAGTCATCAACAGCAATGGGAACGTTATAACATACAGAATACAACCAATAAGATGCCAACTCTTTCTTCTTCCATATGAACGTGGCATGAACGGGATGGTTACTCTATCAGACATATGGCCGATCAGAAGAGCTACGAACGCGTCTATTGCAGAAGGAATCAACCATAGTAGCCCCACGATGTTGCTGGGTAGACCAAGGACTTTAGTTTGGAACGTTAACATGTAAGACTGAAAGACTGCAAGAACTAAATCCCCCATGACATTTCCAGAACTGAACAGCATTATCTGAGAAGCGGACATTCGTTTACGCTTGTTTGTTACGGCCATTGTTAAATGAGTCTTGTAGAGACTGATCAACGGTTCAGCGTCTCAATTAACAATCTTTCGGGTCCCTTTTTATAGAAACAAACAAAAAAGAAATTAAAAATACTAGTTGAACTAAACCAAAAGTAAAACAGATTTAAAGACAATTCAGTTAATTAAATACCTTGCTAGAGCCTCTTTGATTTGTTGCAGTCTAATGGTGTGTAGTTCAAGTAATGCTGAACTATAGAGGTATACAAACGGAAAGACTCTTAAAACCAGTTGTTCTTGTTCCAGGTTCTCGTTTATGGTTTTTGTTAGTGAATCGAATGACCAAGACTTGTTGAGCAACGGTTCTAGCAAGCAAACTGCTATATAAATGCTCTCATTTTTATTTCCTTTTTTGCTTTCAGTCGGCGGCAAAGATATAGAGGGATGCTGTAAATATTTGCAAATCAAATAACTTTATACGGTGCATAAATGTCCATTGTTGCTGTTTGATATATATTTTTGATTTCATTTTAATATAATGGTAATACTATTTTGGATGAAAATAGTTTATTTTTCTTGGTAGGAACATCATAACCAGGCGAATACCATGTACGTATGCAAAAATACTACGATGTCTCGAATAGCTATTTCTGTAATTACAAGTTAGTTTTAGAAAACTCGTCAATCTAGTGACGTCGAATTATTTAGTAAGCGAACACTTTCTATATTGCTTCTGTTGATAAAATGGTTTCAGAACAGCTCAACGCTCATGCCTTTACTGCAGTTTTAAAAAGTTAACGTTAGCCCTAAAACGTGTTTTGATATCAGTTTATATCAAATCGTCTAATAAATCGTCAGTAAAAATGTTTTGTTAATTTCTAGTTACTTCTGAAAACACGTTTTATTTTAAAGTTTTAAAACTAGTTATGCCTGTTCTAATAACAAGCTGTCAAAATATTTAGTAAGCAAGTACTTTTGATAAAATGATTTCAGAATAGCTCAACGTTCATGCCTTTACTGCAATTTTACATCGTAAATAATAATAATAATAATAACTTTTTTTAACGTCTCAATCTTCTAGCTGGACGCAGTGCGCCCTACTAATCGGGGAGACACTCACACTCACTACCTCTCGTCGGTGTTATCGGTTTGTTAATTTCTAGTTACTACTGAAAACACGTTTATTTTAAAGTTTTAGAACTGGTTACACCTGTTCTAATAACCAGCACTGAGTAAATCATTGCTCAAGACTAATTGTGCTCGCAGCTGTAAGAGTAACAGTTACTCAAATATGTAAAGCTGGAATTAACATAATATAGCGAACATGACAATTTGAGCAATGTTCAGTGTGTTAGCGCGCAACAACTATTCATCAAAAACACCATTATTATTGTATGGATGTTAATAAAAATGACAATGTCAACATCTACGCATGCGCATGCATGTACGGATTGGCTATGCATATTATCTATGATTTAGAATGAAATATGGTAAAAGCCGAATAGTGAATGTAGACAGTATATGCAGAGCTTCTATTGGTTGATCCTATTTATGACTTTCCCCCTAAATATTCCAGTCATAGGTGTTCCTCGTCATTTCTCACTTTAAGTGTGTTTATTGGTTTTCTTGTCATGTAGGAGTTTATTAAATTTCAAATGCACAACTGTCATCGTGCTTGAACATTAATACATATATGTACTTCTAAAATAGTGTTATCTGTAGTTCAGCACCATTCTAGTGTGATTTAAACACCCGGGGAGGGGGAGGGCGGGGGAGGGTACTTCCTTTGTACAAGTGGTAGGGGTGATCGATTTCGCAAATGAATCCTAAAAGGTACGCATCAATTAAGAGAACTGCCAACGCCTGTCAAAGACTTTTAAGCAAGAACCCTAAAAGGACCCTAAATAATACGCACAGGGAATTTTTCCCAAACCCCAAAAAGAGCGCCGACAAACCACTTGGACAAAGCATTTGGAATGAACTCCCACAATTCTTATCGGTCTCAGACCAACGATTTCCAGATGAACGTTAATTGAATAAGTGTTTAGATCGATAAGGACTATGGGTAATACATTATGATATTAACTAAATAAATTATTAACTATTGGTAGATTTGAAATAGTTTACAAGTCATAGTTTCTCAAGCTTAACTTTGTGTTAAAGACTTTTCTGCTAAGTATGCACCATGATCCTCTGCGGTATCAGCTGTGACGGTTTTTATAATTAGTAGCTATCTTTTTCAAATAGATGTATTCAATTTATTTTCCTTGATATTATGACAAATTTCAAGCCGAGCAGGTGTGCTATTCAATGTCTTGGTCATGATGGGCGGCAATGTAATGATGTGTTCTAAATGCCATCAGGAGTGAAATTCAAATAAACATTTTCATTGAATTCGATATTACAGAAATAATTGTTCAGTGAATGATATAGAAATAAAGTGATTAAAGTTAACCGTAGTTAACCGCGGAAAACAGTCTACATCAAGTGACCAAGTTGATCAGACTGTGATTGAATAAATAGTCACTACCACGCAGGCAAGGCTGACCTCAAAACAGACCTCCAAGATTATATTGAACAAGGTAAAATATCCCATGAATCGTTGAGAAACCAGGCTGCGTCAATTAGTGAAAAAATATATATCAGTATTCAGTATCTATCTTAGTCTAACTCTTTTACTCCGACGAAGGGCTAAAGCTCGAAACGTCAGTAAAGTCAAGTCAACATCTTTTACGGTGTTACAAATTTCATTCTATTACTTTACGTAATTAGTCAGCTACTTTAGGTTATAATAAGCAAATTGAAGCCAAATAGCATGAAAACTATGTAGTTCAGTCCTTGCCGCTCAAGACTTTAATCGATCCGAATCAGCTTTTTGTTTACCTTCGAGTGTTTTTCAGTCCGTGTCATAATTGAACGCTCAAAGTAATAAAGGGTAGACTCTTAACGCCTTCTTACTAACTGAAGAGTTATTTGCCTTAAGATTCGCCAGCGATGGAAAGTCATTCTATTCCCCGCATGGTTTTGGCTGTTCCTATAATATCTAAAATAATATATATTCACTAATTCACCCGGCAAGTTAAACGATGTCAAGTTTTCAGGCTCGGTTTGGTAACATTTATTAGTAATACTCTGTAGAGTGCCATCAATAGAAACATCTTTCAGGTTAAAAAAAAAATGCCAACTATTCAAAACTATTGGAAAAACCGTTGTCGATAACAAGTATAAATTTGTAAATAAAATCAAGTTCACTCTCATTTAATTAAATGACGTAGATAGATATATAGATATATAAATATATTTAAGCTAAAACTTACATCAGTGTCTGAAAAAAAAATCATATTAAATCTTTACAAAACGGTAAAAAACAGAATTTGAATAATATGTAACGTTTAAATTATGGATGCATCGGTGTGTTGTTTACGACGCTCATTGATCACTAACTTCCCTCTTTTCAAAGTTATGGAAATTGAAAGTAGCTTTTTGCAAAGGGAAATTGAAAAGAGATAATACCACTGAATAAATAATAATATACTATAACATTTTGCTGAAAAAGAGAAGAAAAATGTTGAGAAAAAGAACAAAAACGATTACTAATTATAAATCATAACATCTACGAAATGCTTAAAAACTCTTGGTGTTTCTAAGGGAACAAGTTTTTGATCAAAAAATGCCTCATAATTTATTTTTTCCCGGTAACGGGAAGGATGCTTTTGACTATTTTACTATTGATTAAATTTTTCGCTGCCCTACCAACATATTTAATTTTATTGTGTATTCCTTTTTCTCGACCTTATGTATATATATAAATATCAAATGTGTCTTCCTCTGATTGAAAATGGAAATTGTGAAGACGGGTTATATTTTTGATAACTTGTAATTAAAATATATCATTAAAGCTCGATAATGGCAATTTATTTGTTAAAAAATACACGTACCAAAAAGTAATGAGATTTTGTTGGAAATTGGAAAAAGCGTGCTGAACGTTTATCTTTATACAGCCTGTAGCGGGCTTTGATGGTTTCACAGATGATATTTTCTCGCGCTTTTTCTTAATGACCGATATATAATGTGATTGCTTTTTTTTATTACCGCTGTAGACTTGCTTTCAGCTGGCGATTAGAGTCCTACAAACTCAAAAGACAGCTAGACGCCTCTACCAATAACTTATTGGTTACAAAATGTAGCCTGTGGTCTAAGTGAGGAACAGGTTTAGCTGGAATTTTTTTTTATAAATATCGACTACATCTCCAGTGGCGTAATACTCAAAATATGCTTGACATGTTTGACTCGTTTTTTCTTCTCCAGAAACAGCTTCCTTTTGAGACTTGTTTCTACAATTTACACAAAATATACTGATTTGTTTTTACACTTTATTTTGAATTCATAGATCTTGTTCTTCTTTTAGCTGGTTATAGTATATATAAATCTCTCAAAAAGGCATTTAAAGGATGTTTGCCGGGAAAATCGCCAAATGTCAATCATTTGAAACCTTTAGCAGTCTGAAAACAACACCAGATTTTAGATTAAAATGGGGTCGGTGACCTAGGAGTATATTGCCATCGAAAGAAATGTAAAGATAATTATAATTATTTGTATTTATTTTTAAACAAAAAATCACGAAAGAATCGTATCAGAATGTGATTTTAAAACTCCCTTATAATAAATATCGTGCTACGAAAAGACGGAGGGGTTCAAAACATTGACATTCGTGAGATAAACTCTTTATGTTTTTCTCGCCGTTTATAAAAGAGCTTCTACCTGGAGGCAAGATTGCGAACCCAAAGGAGAGAGAATCTTGTATACTCTCCAACCAAACGTTTCACGGGCTAAAACCGCCAATCGCCCATGCTACAGCACTTGTATATGAAAAACATAAAAAGTAGCAAGTGATTTATTTTGGCTGGATGATTAAAATACAAACAAATAAAACAAAGGCTTGTGCTCTTTCTTTCTTTTTAACTAAATACTTAAAAAATGCTAGCGTAGTTAATCGATCGACTAAAATAAATATCCCAGATAGAAATATACCTTTGGAGTTCCGGTTCCGATAAAACTCTGACTTCCCTTCTAAACCCCCTCAAAGTATTTTTCTTTGAAGTTCTATAAGCACGAGACCTGGACGTGAGCCCAACGCAACAGCAATAATGTCACCTCGTTTCATTTAGAGCCTTAGTTTTGTTTAGATTTGGTCGAGGAATAGTGTCATAAATTTATCATTCTATTTTATTTGCGTATGGGAGCAAGGGAAATTGAATGAAGAAAGCAAGATGGAAATGAAGGAAAAAATAAAAAAGAAGGAAATATGAGGAAATTTGGATTAGTAAGTAGTTGAGGATATAAAAAAATCGTTTCTTTAACATCTTTTACTTACGTATGGGAGCTAGGGAATTGCATGAAGAAAGCAAGATGGAATGAAGGAGGAAATAAAAAAAGATACGAGGAAATTTTGATCAGTAAGTAAAATATCATCAGGAAATTTGGTTCAGGTACGTAGTTGGACATAAATAAAATTGGTTTCTTTAACTTCTTTTATTTACGTATGGGAGCAAGGGAAATGAATGAAGAAAGCAAGATGGATCGGAACTGAAGGAGGAAATGAAAAAAACGAAGGAAAGACAAAATGAATTAAAAAGAAATATCATAAGGAAGTTTGGTTCAGTACGTCGTTGGAGATAAATAAAAGATAGTTTCTTTAACGTATTTTATTTACGTATGGGTGCAAGGGAAATGAATGAAGAAAGCAAGATGGAACTGAGGAAATGAAGAAAAGACAAAATGAATTAAAAAGAAACATCATAAGGAAATTTGAATCAGTAAAAAAAAATGGTTTCTTTAACGTAATCAGTCAAATTATAATTACAAAAAAATGTTGTTTTTGAGTATGTGCGCAAATGATTACTATAAATAAATAATTAAGCTGAAGATCTATGAATGAAAAAGATATGTTATGTTAAGATCCTGGTGAGACGTTCTGAATCATACAATATGGCCACTTGCAATTGCAAATTACAAACATAGTCACATCGTAGCACCATGCAAAACCCATGTGATGTTTTATTTGTGGTTTGCATGTACCTGCAGCAAAGACAGACATATATTGTTTGTCAGTTCTTCGCTTAGGGAAACCACACTAAGTCATGTACTTTGCTGGTAAAGATTTCAAAGTTAAAAAGATTGATCCAAACTGTGTCAGCCAAGGATTTAAACAGGTGAGCATGTACTCTCCCCTCTAGTAACTAACGTCTGAGAGAGCGAAATAGAATCTCTGCGTGTGGCAAAATGTTGCGGGTCAAACGCCAGTCACAGAGTTTCGGCAAATGTCCTCATAGAATCATCTATTTTAGAAGATAAAGAGTTTCTCGTCATACAGGATGTGGAAATATAATATTGTTTTGAAGTAGAACTGAAAGCTTGTTTGTAAAAGCTTTCGTCTAAAGACATCAAATTGACCACAAGCGTGTTTGTACACTGACCAAAAAATAGTTTTTCCTCGTTATCAAACTGAAAACGAGTGCTGTATTTGTGCTGTAATCAAGTGCCCAATGACTGTGTAAATTCTAAGGTTAGTTTGGTTGTTCTTTATTTCATCACGAAATTCAGACTTCTCACCCATTCGGCCAAACTAAAGCTACATTTATTAATGCAACATGGCGTTTCTACTTATCGTTCGTAGTCTGTTTTACTCAAACTTCTTTTTATCATTTTTTTTCTTCTTTTTTTTTAGTTGGTTATTCAACACTCAACACATGAAAGCATGTTTCAGTTTTATAACAATGCCATATTACTGAAACATGCTTTCGTTTATTGTCGTTTGTGTCTTCTTTTATGTATGTGCATTTAACCTGGCTTCCTGTTTAGGGTATTCATTCGATTGATTTCAAAAAAGTAGGCTATCGTTTGAAAATCGTCTTATCTTACTATCTACTTTTAAAATAACTAAGAAATACAATAAAACGTTAACGTTACTAACGCTACTACGCCGTAGTGTGGAACAAAAAAGAGCTACAAATAATGTTTTCATAAGACCATGAACTACACATGATATAAATATTCAATTATTAACGCCACAGAATAGCTATAAAATGATGAATTGGAATCGGCTAATATCTGTTTTGTTTTCTTAAATTAAATGGAAAACAATTCAAGATTAATTTCGTCTTTGTGAAATATCATGCAGCAAAACTTTGAAAATATATGTCTATACAAATGAAATCACGTGTCCTATCAAAGATGATGAAATATGGTGGATACGCGGCAGTGGATACGCAGTAGTTCATAATACGTCAGTTCCCGCTGTTCTCTGAATACCAAAGTCGATCGGATACCGCGTAAATGTGACTTAAATCAATCTCAACAAAGTTTAGTTCCTTTGAAAGAAATAAAAGCTGAATACTGAATAAAAGTTTTAGATTTGTATGCAAATCACTGCTGAACATAAGCTTACTCCTAATGGGGCCACATTGCATCTAGAATTATTCTGTGGAATATTTGTAACAACAAGTCTTATTAGACAAGTGAAGTTATAAAAATATTACGCAATTTTTGTATAAATTCAGACTCTCTAGCTATGCCGCTTGACGTAGTTTAACCGCGAATAGTGTACAAAATAACGACCATTGGTGCGATGAATTAATGTCTGGCGTAAATCAATGTCTCCCACTGTGCACAGCAAAATCAAAGCGTTTTGTGGTGATAGGAATTGTTTTCGCTGTTAAAATATAGTTGGAACAATTCCGTTCTCGTCACGATGCCCCCACAAATCTTTTTTTGAAAAGCAACGCAGATAGTGACGTACCATTCGAAGGTAAAGCAAGTTTAATACGGAAAAAAAAAACTTAATGTTAAGAACACTAATCAGATGTTAAAACAAGTTTATACCGGCTTTATTCTTATCAAAACAAAAGATCAACACTTATTGCAGATTTATAAAATCCATTAAAACATCGTAAGAGTATTTTAATTTAGTCTTTGCTCTTAGATTAATAAGCATCCTATATATAATAACATAATTACTCGGGCTACCTGTGGTAGCTCGAGTCTAAAAATGCAAACGGTTCTTCTTCTTCTTTTTCGTCGTCGTGGTCCTCAAATTGGAGGGTCAGGTCCCAGGCGTTCCTAGTAGTACATGACAGCGCATGAGCAACGATCACTGACCGAAGGCTCATACCAACGAATAAATATCGATTGAAATGAAAACTTGTCTTTATTTGTGATGTGATTTTATTGACGATGATTGGCGTTGTCATTATTTCGGATAACATGAACATGTGTAAACGAGTCATTGCGAATATTGTTTGATCGAATATCGACTCGTGTTTACTCGTTTAACTCTGATCCTGCACAAAGAAATAGCTATATTTTTTGGACTGATGATCGGCAAGAGATTCCCTATTGTTTGTTGCTGTACTACAGGATTGACACCCGAAATATAACTTGCTAATTTCTTTTTTATAAAGACGAGGATATCTTGGCCGGAATGATCCGCTGTTAGCGAAGTCCTTTCTAGCACAAAACAGAAGATGTGCCAAGCCAGCATAATTGCATTCCATACGGCATATTATCAAGCACTTCCAAACAGAATTCTTGAGTTTATATTGATTAATGTGCTATTTTTGTTCTTCATAATGTCAGAGAACGTGACTTCCTTCACGAAGCCTACAAAGCGAACACCGTAAACACGGCATGAAAACATTGAAATCGGCCTGTCTGAAAACCACTCTCAACAGCCCAAATGGCCTCAAAAATTACACAAATTGCTTTAGTAACTATCTATCTTTCTTGTTCTGGCGTTCAATTTTCAAGAACAACTTCAAGTTTTCGAAGCTTTCAAGTTTTCGAACTCTATATCGCATACTCAAATCTGGGTCTTTGGGGGAGGGGATGGGGTGAAATGTCAACACTTTGTAACACAGGCATCCCGGTACATAGAAATATATGTCGAGCAGATTCATACAGCCAACCCCCCTCCCTCTCCAAAAAAAATGCCTCAATAACTGTCCATCTT
The DNA here is from genome assembly GCA_949775045.1 of Metridium senile. Taxonomy (NCBI): domain Eukaryota; kingdom Metazoa; phylum Cnidaria; class Anthozoa; order Actiniaria; family Metridiidae; genus Metridium; species Metridium senile. Next base: position 65,951,240 of record OX459095.1, read on the forward strand.
TACTTTTGTGACGTTTATTTCTCAAAATGTTAATCTTGATAATAATGTTTCTGAGATTTTATATAGTTTTCATTTTCTCAATAAAAACATGAAATTTTGGGATAAGAACATTTCTCATTAAAATAACCTAAAATTAGTCATAAATGATTATTTGTTTATTTTGAGCACATTTTAAACATTTTAAACATTAATCAACCAATTAAGTTCTTCTTCACATTTTCCTATTACTGCTTCAGGATAGCTTTGTGTAAATATGTGAATTTATGAAACATTTTTAATGCTGTTTTAAAATATCAACCAATGCATCAAAACAGCAAGTGGGCTAAAATGCCTAAAATAAAACACAACTCTGGCTCTGTCATCTCCTTAGACGTACATAATAACATTTTTCCTATTTGTGTCTTAGGATAGGTTTAGAACTTTTGAAACCACATACTTTTTTATGCGAATCGGCCTATCGTCCACACGAATCCAGTGAATCCGGTCACCGAAACCGCATACTTTTACTTGAATCCTCCGGTTTCGCAGATTCGTGTGGACGCAAATATTTCTATGCGGTTTCAGCCGGATCGGATTCGTGTAGACGAGGCCTCAGTTTGCATTGCTCATATCATGACTAACTGAATTTGCTTCAGTTAGTGTCTATGTATACAGTGGTACCTCGATTAAGCGGACAACCTCGGGACTTTCCAAAGTGGCTGCTTAATAGAGATAAATAATACAGAATAGAGGTATAGAATAGGTATAGGAATAGATTTGAGACTTTTTGTTGTCACCGCCTAATAGAGGGTGACCGCTTAATGGGTGACTGCTTAATAGAGGTATCACCAAGTCACTGTATGATCTATGTATGATACATTATGAATTTCCATCCCTCAGAATCCCTTCTGTTCAGTAGCCCGATTAATCGCTCACAGAGCGTCTAGTTCATTATGCCTTGAAATTATGCTTCCAACAACCTTTAGGAACACGTTGTACAAATACTATGCATAATTTCACCCTGGGGTTCAGGAGGAAGGAGTCAGCGGGTATGTTCGTCATATCTCGGGTACAAACCGATTTGAAATATCGTTTAGGGTATCGAAAAAGGAAGAGCTTTTTGTTTTTCGTATATATGACCGCGCCTTTTTTATGTCTCTGTGTGGTAAATGGCGTAACATCGCCACGCCTTTTTTATCATAGGAAGTCCGGTATCTTTTAGGAAAGTTTATGCACACATGACTGCTTATATGTTGATTTTTGCGGGTGGAGGGAAACCGGACAACCCGGAGAAAAACCCTGGTGCCATAAAAGAAAACAACACATCAAACAAACTCTATTCACTTGTCGCCCGAGCCGGGAATCGAACACAGGTTACAGTAGTGGAAGGCCATAGCCTCCCCTCTAGGCCACCCGTAAGGTATAAAATCATTACACGGCTGCTTTAAAATAATAACTTTATCTTATCGGGTTCAAGAATATTTCACTGGTTTGCGAAAACTATTTGAAGATCAGACACAAAGACGATCACAATCCATACATCATCATAGTATAAAAAAAAACAATTATAAAGGGCCCTTACGCTATATAATGTATTTGTATTTTCAGCACTTCATCTCAAGAAAAGAATGAACTATACAGTCATGCAAAACTCTACTTCACAAGTGTCCCCCAACACCACCACCATGACGTCACAGTGTGAAATCCCTAAGCCGCTGACAACGCCTGAACGCTGTGTGCAGATTACCATCCTTGCAGCATTCATACTGTTTTCTTTGTTTGGGAATTCATTGATTATTGTCATTGTGTGCAGGTAGGCAGTTTGAATATGTCGGGCTTGGTATTCTTAGTTTTTTTATATATTGAACTGTATTTTATATTTCTATAATTTTTAGTATTCCTAGTTTTTATATATTAAATTGTATTTTATATTTCTATTTTTAGTCTATGAATTATTATATTATATTTTATCATTTGTAAATTAAACGGAAGATCCCTTCTAGGGAGTATCAATAAAGTTTATTGTATTGTTTTTATATATATTGTATTGTACTGTATTGTATTTTTTTCTGAAGAACTTAAATCTTCCACTTCAAAAAAATTATTTAAAAAGAATCTTAAATTATATTATTGTTAGAATAATACTTGGTAAAACTTCAGTTATTCCATTTTCTTTTGTAGGTTTCAAAAGCTAAAAAATGCTACTGGTTTCCTGATAGTGAACCTTTGCATCAGCCAAATCATGTCAACCCTGATGCAAGTCACTTTAACCACCGCGTTGAGGATTCGTTCTACTATCCCTTACTTAAACGATGCATTTGCCGTCTTTATCTGTAATTTTGTGTTGTGTATCGATTACTTCTGTCATGACCTCGCCATCATGTCATTAGTACTTATCGCCATTGATCGATTTCTTGCTATCAAGTATCCTCTACATAAATACATCACCGTTGGACGAGCAAAGAAACTCATCGCTGCAACGTGGCTTCTGGCGCTTATCGTCATTTTGCCGTTTATATATTCTTATAGATCTACAAACGAAAACAATGAATTGAAGTGTTATTCGGTGTGGGATCATTTTCCTTTTTATTTCATATACATGAGTTTTCAAACTTTATTGTTCCTCTTCATCCCGCTATGCATCATGGGTATACTGTATTCCATCACGGTGCATAAAGTATGGGTTCGCCGTATCCCTGGTAACCCGACGCCAGCCAATAAGCTCCTCGAACACCAGACAAAGATCAACGTTCTTAAGATGTGCATTACTGTGGTTATAGTCTTTGCTGTTTGTATGATTCCACTTTATACTCTTCGAATTATTGAAGTGTCAGAAACCCTCAAGTGTAAAGTACCTGATCGTGTCACCACTGGTATAGTTACCCTCTCGTTCGCGTCTTACGTCCTCAACCCGTTAATCTATTTTGTCTTCAGCCAAGATTTTCGCAATGGATTGTGGAAAATCATCAAGTTTTGAACTGCGCCAATGACATCAAACAATTGAACTCCTACAGTTATCACATAGCTCACAGTTGTAAATAGCATAAGTTCCATCTGAATTTTACTATATAGGTATAGGTATACACCTAAATCAAAAAAGGTTGACGGGGCGAACGGCGATTGGCGATTGGTGATTGGCGATTGCACGACTGAAAGTGACTGTGGGTAATACCAAATTCTTCTTATTCCTTTCTAAATTACCCAAACAACGTTCAGCGATGACTTTAGATGGGTATCTTGAAGGTTTCGCTGAACGGCGGAGGCATTGTTTGGTTAATTTAGAAACGATAAAGAAGGAATTCGTATCACCCAAAGTTCCTTTCGGTCGTGCAATCGTCAATCACCAATCGCCAATCGCCGTTCGCCCCGACAACCTTTTTTGCATTAGGTGTATGTATATAGGTAGTGATTGCATGAGTCAGATTGCAGGATTCATGATAGAATGTTGGTGCACGGGTTTCTACATAATCTATACATACTTTTTATGCAGACAAATGCAGACATACATTGCCGGGTTTCACATCATGCAGTGGAATATAGAAGCTAAAACGGCAAGGTTACCTAGGAAAGAGGTACTTTATCCAGATAACACGGTACTTTTTCCCCGAATACTAGAGTTAAGAATCCTCATATTTGCTCTGAATTGATTTTCTCTGACTGATTTTAACCACATATAAATGATATTTCGAGTAAGTGTATGTTGCTGAATGTCAAAAATATAATATGAACGATATATTAATCAATGTCAAATAAACTCATATTACATAAAAACAAGTTTGTTTTTTTAGTTGGACGTTACCAACATGCCCGGGAAAACTCCCTTTATCAAAGTAGTATATATAGGGGTGATCGGCAGTCGACTTTTAAAAAATGACACCTAAAAGGTGCACATTAGCTTGCGTTGCCGGCGGTCTGCAGTATGCGGTTTCGGGAGAGAAGAGAGGGAACCAGGCTAGGTGAACATTAATTAAAGTATTGTTGATTTAATCCACGAAATAGGACGACTGTGCGGTGTTCTTGGTAGCTAAGCTTCTTTTAAGAAACAACGCTGAACAAAAATGACCCTTTAAGGTACAAAGGCCTTTTTCGAAATTTACTCTAATTTTAAAGGCCCTCTTGCATCCAAGGTTCATTGCAGCCGTTTGTTTATGTTTTGACAATATCTATTGTTAAAAGTCGCTTTCTAATTGGTTAAAAAACCGATCCCGCAATACGGGCTACTCACGGTTTTTTCACGTTGTTCGATTCAGGCTGTCAAGTTCGAAGACTTCGAAGTGTTTGTGGTTTCGTGTATTAAAAAATGATATTTTGCATGGAATCCGAAACGTTAACGTCCATGGATATTACTATAGAAGGTCAGGATGACGACGTGAATGCATACGGTTCAAAAAATGTTTACATAAACATTAATACATTCAAGAATATACTGTTTAATTTTGATAGCTTTGCCGAGTGTTGTTTAAAAATCCATTTCACTATGACAAACACATTTCGGATTATAACAGCAGTTGAGTCTTCATTCCTTGTATCAACGTTGACACGATGCAGTAGGACTTCCATAAATACGCTATCGGTGGTTCTTTAGAAGCCAAGTGCGATTTTTCTCTCCCTGAATAGGTCGAACACAAGAGCTTCTGATCCTTAGACTTGGGCACTAAGGTGCGGGATTGCAGAAACTTTATGCAAATTAATGCAAATTAGATGAATCGCTAGTCGTTTTATTAAGAAATGTATTGGCTATGCATAATTTTTCTGCAATCCCGCACCTCACTCAAATTAACCCTTTTAACTAACGATGGAAACGGATTCTATAAGATTTTGCTATTCTACACAAAAATTGGTATTTTCCGTATGTGAGAAAATCATCGAAGCGCGCAATGCATCTTGGATGCAAGAGGGGCTTTAAGCCCGCAGAACATGCCATAAATGAAATATTTCAACCCTAAGAGGAGCGTCGATAACACCATGTCACTTAGAAAGAGGTCCAACGTGTTTATCATAATGGTATGTCGATGGGTGTTTCAACACGATTAACAGCACTGAATAACACTATCCACCAAAGCACGACCTGCCATCAGAATAGAATTCATCATCAAAAATAATTTGTGTAATGTTGATAACGATGATGAGAACACTGATAATAATGACGATGGTGTTGACAAGAAAATAATTATGACGATGATGATGACGGTGACGACCATGTTGATGACAATTTGATGACGATGATGATGACTAACAGGGCTCTATCTAAACTAGCTATGCTAAATTGGACATTCCTGTATAAATATTGATTAAAATAAAAAAAAAATAAAAATAAAAAATGATGATGATGATCGATGTCTATGATGATAATGTTATGATGATGATGATGATGATGTTGGTTATGATAATTGTGATGATGACGATGATGATGATGATGATGATGATGATCGATGTCTATGATGATAATGTTATGATGATGATGATGATGATGATGTTGGTTATGATGATTGTGATGATGACGATGATGTCAAAGAAGATGATAATCGTGAGATGGTAATCGTTAATGATGATGATGATGTTGCTGTTATGATGATGATATCGATGATGTTGGTGATGATAATGTTGACGATGATGTCAAAGAAGATGATAATCGTGAGATGGTAATCGTTAATGATGATGATGATGATGTTGCTGTTATGATGATGATATCGATGATGTTGGTGATGATGATAATGTTGATGATGATGATGAAAATGATAATTTTAATGTTAATGAATAGATGATCATGATGATGAAGCATATAGCAACGAGCGGAAATATATACTACGCACTAACTGAAGCCACGAGCTGCGTTCAGTATAAAATAGAATGAAAGTTTTTTGTATAATTTGGATGGTTATGAAAATACCGTTTCTTCTTCGGACGTAACGATAACAGTTATGTGGTTGTGATGATGATGATTATGAAGTTTCATAAATCATGAACACCTGCACATCCCTTTAACTACTCCTAGTGGGTATAAATGTTTAAGTCTTGAGACAACTGAAGGCATTTCAAATTTCTTACAGTCAAATTGCCATAGTCGAAACCGAAACGTCAAGTCAAAGTCAGTGCCATGTTGCGTTTGCTCAAAATAATAACTCGCGGGTAGTCGCTCTCAAAAAACTCTGTTCGCAGGGTAAAAAAATAATAATAATAATAAATATTTTTTTCAAAGTAAACAAAATAGAATGTCAAAGCACTAAGGGGGGGGGGGGGGGGGGTAGGGATATGCCAAAAGATGGGTAGTTAGCGGTGGTAAAGAGGATATTGACTTGGTTAACGTTTTAGAAAATATGTTATAATATTATAATCATAATATAAAACACGTAAAGTGTCCAGCTATTTCAATCAGTTCCTCTTGCCTAGCTTAGAGCGACGAGCAATATAATTAAACAAAATATAACTCAAAGCACTAAGGGGGGTAGGGATAAGACAAAAGATTGGTAGTTAGGTAGCTTGATACGGGGTAACGAAGGTAATGAAATTATTTTTAGCTTAGATCTCATAGCGCAGCTTCACGAATTATTTTCATTATATTTATACAAACACCAGCAAAAATTCCAGAAATAGACTTAAACAACAACATGTATCAAAACAACTATAAAATTTAAAAGCAAGGTAGCTGGGACATCCCTATTTTTAAGGAAAAATATTCAAAAAAGTTGGTGAAGTTTGAACGGCACCTAGCTGTGTCAGTCTTAATTAGAAATCATGACCACCTGCACAAAAAAGCCTCAAATCTTCTTAATCCGTTGAGCTACTCCTAGAGGGTATAAATATTTCGCCAATGGCATCTCAGTTTCTTACAGTCAAATTTACTGATGAAAGCCATAGTCGAAACCGAAACATATAATTCAAATCCAGTGATATACCCCTACAATTGCAAGAATATTGTCACATAAAAAATGACATTATAGTCATTTGGTAACAAAGGAATAACAATAGCCTGTGTAATAATAATAATAATAATAATAATAATAATAATAATAATAATAATAATAATAATAATAATAATAATAATAATAATAATAATAATAATAATAATAATAATAATAATAATAATAATAATAATAATAATAGTAATAATAATAGTAAGTTCTTATTAAACGTATTATACCGCGTCTCAATTCAATTTAATGCAGTTCAGTGTTTCTTGAAAATAATAGTGTTTTTAGTGAGGACTTGAAAACAGAAAAGGTGGATTTCGAATGTTTAATGTCTTCAGGGAGATTGTTCCATAAAGCTGGGGCAGCCGCGCGCCAGAGCAAATGCCCTCTTTCCAAACGTGACCGTTCTCGATCCTGTACAGCCGTTTGTCTTTGTAGGAGGGGAGGGGTGGGGACTGACCGTTCTCGATCCTGTACAGCCGTTTGTCTTTGTAGGAGGGGAGGGGTGGGGACTGACCGTTCTCGATCCTGTACAGCCGTTTGTCTTTGTAGGAGGGGAGGGGTGGAGACGGCTAGCTGTACACAGGCTAGAATAACAAATGAATGAGTTGAGCGATCTTCTTATTTTTGTCTTTTAAATAATTCCTTTCCCACTAAAATACAAAAGTCAGAACAATGTTCTTGTAGTTAGGTGTATATAAGTTTTCCTTTAATCAAATTTATTAATAGTATTTGACTTGGTTAACTTTTTAAAACATACGTTTAAAAAAAATACAAAACATGTAAAAGTGTCCAGCTATTCAATTATGTCACACACAAAAACATACCCTGAGTAGAGGTTGTTTTCTTTGCCCTTAGAGCGACGAGCAAAGCTAGTAATTAAACAAAGTATAACTCAAAGCACTAAGGGGGGAAGGGATAGGACAAAAGACAAAAGTTACTCGGTACGTAACGAAGGTAAATAATACATTTTTAGCTCTCATAGTGCAGCTTCACGAACTATTTTCATTATATCTATACAAAACCAGCAAAAATTCAAGAAATAGACTTAAACAACAACACGTATCAAAACAATTATAAGAAGCAGGTGCTTTAGCTGGGACATCCCAATTTTTAAGGAAAAATGTTCAAAAAAGTCGTTTTCCAAAAAGCGTTAGTTCATGATCTGACCAATACATACAGTAATTAGCCTACTAATTTATGATTAGTCATGATATTTTTATCCATTAGTTTGTCCTAATGAACACAATTAACAGTAACAGGAAAACTAAATATGGAAAATTCAAGGATAATAACAAGTTGGTAATGATTATATTCATGAATGATAAATAATTTATTGTTAATTAAGTGATGTTAGCTTTTCATGGCAGGGCTCTAGTGAAGGTTGTTTTTTATCAAACATACTTCTTCAACTGGTCAGGTAAGAACCGCTTCCTTAATATAGACTGCTTCTTTGTAAATACACATATAGTTAATTAAATTAACTTCGTCGCTGAAACAAACCTTAAGCCTAATCTTGAGAGCGAAAGTAGTCATGGGATTTTAAAATTTCATGAGTTTTCAAGATTCCTAAACCGTAATTTGTGTTGTTGTTTCCACTGAGGAACACTTGCAAATACACGTTGAATGTTTTACACGCTTTGTACGCCTCATTCGCCTCGATAAAAGATATCTCACGATCCCTTTCGGTCTGACGATTAGGCTTTAGGCATTATAAATGAGCGACAACGTTAATTGAATTAGCTATATAAAGACTTCGTTCATAATTACATCGCCAGAAGAAAACGAACGAACATGTACATTTGTAGTTCGAGAGGCTTCAATTCTGTTTTATCCCCATCTATATTAATATTGAATTACCAAATTACCAGCTATAATAAGAAAATTATATTATTCATGTTAAGAACATTTTTTGTTGAAGGTCGTTCCGTGTTTGTGCCAAACGGTCATCACATCAGAGCATTATAAGCTATTTTATTTGTATCGCGATATTCACATATTTATCAATTTCTTTGTATTTCAAATATGCAAAAGCGTACGAACGACAATTTTGTCGAATAAAGCGTCATCGAATTTTCTCACCAATGAAGCCGATTTTCTTCAGCAATAAGTGCAAACTGAATATATAATGACCTTCCTTTCTCGTTCCTGCCGCCATGTTATTCAGTGAAATGGTATACAAACCGTAAGCCATATTTGACAAAAGACAATGCATTTGATCTATAACTATCTTTATATGTTTTATAAAATCGGCATACTATTAGGCATTTTAATTCAATTTTTCTGGTGATGATTAACAAGCTGTTATGCCTACTGTTGCCTTGGTTACCAGAGGACCTTATTTTTCTCCTTTTCTTACTAAATATTGCTTTCTAGTTTTTATCTTTAAACGTTAGTTTTATTATTTTGATTAAAGATTGCTCAGTCAAGCCAACAGATAAAGTAAGCAATTATATATTAAGTTAAGCTATAGTCCATTTTCGCTTCGGCCAAAATGATGTGTATTTTAACCTCATTTCATGAACCAATCTATTTAAATTAATGGTCTCTTATAAACTATTTTTCATTTCCACTGTTATTTTTATATTATATATTAAGTTAAGCTAGTCCTAACAACAACAACAACAACAACAACATTTCTATTTCTACCTTATATTTTATAAAAATTTAAATTAGAATAGATTATTTTTAGGTAGTGGTCCTAACTCATAACTTTAAGAGTTAATAAGTTGTTAGTCCTGACGCAGTCCTGACTGAGTATTTTCGCTTCGGCCAAAATGATGTGTATTTTAACCTCATTTCATGGACCAATCGATTGGAATGGTCCCTTATAAACTATTTTTCATTTCCACTGTTATTTTTAATTTCGTTTCAAGCTTCGTTCTTTTCTTCGATCAATCAATCAATCAATCAATCAATCAATCAATCAATCAATCAATCAATCAATCAATCAATCAATCAATCAATCAATCAATCAATCAATCAATCAATCAATCAATCAATCAATTTATTAAAGTCATAACGTGCATGGGATAAGGTCGCCCTTACATCCTAGGCTCATGTAAAAAAAAGTATGACTATATAAATATATTAATTGAATTATTTATAGAAAATATAATAAACATGAAAATATAATAGTACTTAAATAGATATAATTATTTCATTTAAATTAAATTTATAGTGAATATGATATATTGAGATAAATTTAACACAACAAAAAAAAAAATGAAAAAAAATAAGGAAGAATAATACTATAAAACTATATCAAATTAATAAGTAACATATCTCAAGCTAATTTAAAAATCCTAATATCCTATGATAAACAGTAATTACATTTACAGCTAGCTCTTAAATTGCTAAAATCGTATGTAAATTAAGTTTTCTGATTACAAGCACTTATGAAAGCAGCTGTGTGTAATGACACATTATAACCGAACCATCGGTGAATATTTTATAGTGTGGATGAACGTTTTTAATTTGCTATTCGATTTGTTTTGATTTATGAAATAAATATCAGTTCTCTTGGAAAGTCACTTATTGTAGAAGGCACAATATATCAAAGGCTGAAAACTTTATTTAGCTTAATACTGATATATAAGACAAATATCATATTTTTGGCGGGAATTGAACCCCACGGTTTCGGCTTCGGCTAGTTCGATGTGTTAACAACCACTACACCGGCACAAGGACCAAAAACGCTGGATGCACAGCCGGACAATGTAGTATAGGGCAACTGTCTGGTTCCCAGGGCGATATTAATCTCTTTAGGTAAATTTGAACACCGTAAATGGCCCGGGGGGGGGGGGGGGGGGGGGGTACTCCCATCTATTTACTATACGGGGATGATCCTCTGAACAGGGTATGGGTTTTTGAGTTTTCTGTCATGAACAGGGTATATTTGTACCCCATTTCCCAATTTCCTTAATACGATGAGCAGCGCGGTCTTTCGTCTTTCGCGAAATTCAGCACGTTTTCGCGGCATAAACAGGGTCCTAAACTGTCATAAACAGGGTCCCAATTTTATCCCCTGTCATAACAGGGTATACGAATTTTTTTTTTTTTCTGTCATAAACAGGGTCACCGTTTTAGGATCCCAGCGGAACACCCCTACCCAACTGAATCCTAGCGGAGTACCTCCCCCCCCCTTGGAAACGCAGAAATGAACTGAATACGGAATTTAAATGAGTTTAACGTTATCGGTTTAAAGACGTTATTCAAGTAGAAGTATATTGATATACTATTGTAGCTCACACTGGCCACTCTCAAAGTATAACTGTTACAGCAACTCGCAATCGAGGCTCACTCATGTGATACTAATTACTCATGACGTCACAGTCATGTTTGTTTAGCGTTTTCACACTAATTGGGGACACAAATAATAATATTAAACTAACAAATCATTTTCTCTCATTTATTTTACACACATTTGTCACGCTCATAAATAATTTGATTACACATTTCGCAAGTTCATTCATTTTGTTAAATTAGCTTGCTTTTTTTCCTGATTGCTCTTTAAAATGTCTCTAGTCAAACTTCTTTTTGTGGAATCGTTTGGAACAGGTATATTGGTTCCAAGTATCTTATATGAATGTTTTCCAAATTTTCTACTTTCTACTCTTGTATACTAAAACCGGGGCCACCCAAACAAATGTCAAAATAAATAGTTTTTGAGATCAAACCAAAAACACTTGTAGAGGGTTCTCACAGGCTAAGTTGAAAATTATTAGCATTTTAAGCAAAAAAGTCAAACATTTGTAGAGATTCTATTGTTCATATTCTCGATCGTGATTGGATAATCATGTTTTGTTGGCCCCGGTTTCAGTAGTCGCACTGTAATATTACATCCAGATGGGTGATTCAGTGTTGGTTCGTTGTTGGTTCGTTTATCAGACAATGAAGATGGTGTTTTTCTTCAACATCTATTAGAATCCTTTATTCTCTTTGTTCTGGCTTCATTCTGTCTAAGTTTAAATCTTCTAGTATAACAACACTTTCGACATTGTTTCTGATGTGTAACAAAGTACAAATATCACTGAGCTCATTTTCCACCTTTTCAACTAAATATCCTGTTTGTGTTCGTTTATGATTAGGTGGTCGATAAATTCCAAGAAACACAAAGTCCTTATTATTTATTACACATTAAACAGCCAGAGCTTCCAAAGTTTCAAATGGTCTTAGTGGACGCATTATGTGAGGGACCTGGCATGAGTGGTTTAGTCGCCGCCCATCGGATCCATGAAAAGGTCCACTACATAGTTTGCCATGTTTTGTTCAATTTCTAATTTCTAGAACATTTGAACTTTGCTCGTGTTGCAAAATGTCTGTTGAATCAGCACGCGCGCGTTAATCAATAGGTCTCAATAGTCATAAACATATTCATTAATAGTCATTATTACTATCCATAGTGCAATCAACATGATGCCAAAGACGTTTTACTGGACAGTTGTTTCTGCTGCGGTAATGATGCAATGGTTCCTTGTGAATCCAGTCGAAACACGAGTAGAGGAAAGAGTTTACATCGCAAGAGAAGGTATCATTTGTCTGATGTTGAATTGAGAGAAAGTTACAATTGGTTATCTAGTTACTAATATATTTGATCAGTTTTTACTAAATTACAGCTATTGTGTAATTATCAGCAAATTATTTACTTTTATCAAACTAACCATCCTCATCAAAGTTCTTATCATAAGTTATATTCTGATATTGTGACTTGCCGTGAGTGTTACTATTGTTCTTTATACTATCATTATTATCATCAACATCTTCATCATCATCATTATAACCATCCTCTTCATTTCCATCATCATCATCACCAACAACATCATCACAGCTATCATTATAACTATATTTATAATTATCATCTTCAGCATCATAACAATCAACATCATCATTATTATCATCTTAATCATCATCATTAAAATTATTCCTGATGCTAAATTATAATCTTATGACAGGTCGTGCTTTGGTAGGTAGCCTTATTGCTGCCCATCGTGTGGAAACACCGATCGACTGTGCCTTTCACTGTACCCATGAATCTAGATGCAAATCATACAATCTACAGAAAAATGTTTCTGTCAATCGAAGATGTGAACTCAACAACGAAACAACGCTCTCAGTTAACATAACTTGTTTTGTCCATGACCCTAACGTTGTCTACTACGAAATAAAGGTACGTTGTACACTTGGTACAGTACTGGGAGGGGGTTGGTAATTCCCTTAGTCCAAGTAGTAGGGGTGATCGCTTCCTCGGTTCCAGCCTTTCGGTCCCTGGATCCCAGTGTAGGGCGATCAGTGGTCTAAAAGGTGCGCATAAATTAAAGGCGAGAGAGAGTTTAAACACGCTTATCATCTACTGTACCTGCTTTTAGTTACAATTCTGATTTTGTTTTTCAGAATCCACCTGACCTTTCTACGAGTAAGTATAATTACAGAGTAAGCATTAACAAATGGTGAATGCATTAGTTTGAGCGCAGTGCAATTTATAAAAACTTTTCAGCTATTCCACGCAGAAGAATGGAGAATGGTAATAAATCCACAATTATGGTAAGATTCGTGATATGCGGAGTGCTGCAGTCTGTTATGTTGTTGTTGTGTAAGTTTGTGTTGACTATGGATTAAACGTATTGCTACGTTATTAATAAGTAACACTTTCAAATTACAAGGTAATGCCATCAGAGCTTTTAACTTTACAAACCTTGGTGCTTCTGGAAGACTGGGCCCAACCTCTCTTGGAAACTATTACCAAGGCCAACCTCATGAAAACCAAGTTATATTACTCAGTGGTATTCAACACTGGACTGTACCAAAGACCGGCCAGTATCGAATCGAGGCTGTAGGGGCAACTGGGGGCTATGACACTGCAAGTAACAGTAAATTATACCGAGGTCGTGGTGCGAGAATGGTTGGAACTTTCGCACTCCAAAAGGACCAGACTATCAAGATACTGGTGGGCCAAGAAGGCGGGATCAATACCAGATCGTCGTCATCCAGTGGCGGTGGGGGAACCTTTGTTGTAGCTGGTGATATTCCTTTAGTTGTGGCTGGAGGAGGTGGAGGTACAGAGAGTGCTTCATCCCGTCATTCAGATTTTTGTGATGCCAGTACTTCGACTGCAGGAAGAAATGGTTACAACGGGCTATCTTGGGCTGGTGGAACAGGAGGACATGGTGCAACTACTGCAGATAATGGAAACTCAGGTATGTACGACACATATTGGCGCCTGTAGATTGTTTTGTATTCATTTGTTCTTTGAAATTGTTACAATCCTTTTTTATTTAATTTTAATCCGTGAATTCAAGTTAGCTTTCAACCTTCTGTTTGCATTTCGTATATTTTACTCGGTTCCTGGCATAAGTTTTCTTTGAGCAGTACCCAAGTTGTCTTGTTTAATATCAATGTAAATGAATTACAATTATGGGAAATACATTCGAATCTAGTATTAATGTATCCATATATATAAATGTATAGCTAGTACTGATATGAAGTCTCTTGACAGGTGGTGGTGGAGGGGGATTTCTGTCGAACGGTCGCAGCAGTTCAACGTTTGGAGGATCTGGAAATGGTGGAGAAGGTGGAAAGGGTTTTGTCAATGGAGGGGTGGGGGGACGGTCATTAAGCAACGATGTTCAAGGGGGCTTTGGTGGAGGTGGAGGGGCGTATGGTTCTGGAGGAGGGGCAGCTGGTGGTGGTGGTTACTCAGGGGGGGCTAGTGGTGATAACAATGGTAATTCATGTGGGGGAGGGGGAGGCTCGTTTAATAGTGGTACTAGTCAACAAAATAAGTGTTGTGTTAACGATCAAGGCCATGGATATGTTTCCATACGGCAGTTATAAATATTTACACCTGTTTATAGTAGTGCATACACACTGCGCATTTATAGTTCTTCCCTTTTTGGCAACCTTTGGAGAACTGAGGAGAACGCCATATAAATTTTTTGTATGCAATCACAAAAGCACATATACGGCACAATATATTCACATATAGCTAAAGCTTTAAATTGGTCACCATGGTTCTCATGATCTCATTTGTATGAAATTCTTTATCAAATGTATTAACTAAAAAAATGGTTCCTTTTAATGTACTGATATTATTATTTTGACATGTTCACCGGTACAGGAATATGCTACTGCTGCCTGTCATTATTATGGCATCCAGGTTATTATGGCATACTTGCTGTTGGTATTCATCGATTATGCAGATTAGGATTATCTATATCTAACGTATATAAGTAGGTAATAGAATGATATTTGTAACAAATGTAAACGCATAAAATGTTAACTTAAAATTAAGTTAATATTTTTTACGGTGTTACAAATTTCATTCTATTACCTATCGTTTATATCAAACACCGAACAGCCTATACTAGATTACTCGCTAGTTTCAATTAAATGTATAAACTTTTCAGATTTGTGATTTTTATTTTGTAAACAATTTTGTAGTTCATTGTTTATTGTTTATAGATATGATTTGATGTATGTGCACTTTATTAGCAATAAAATGTCAATTATGTAACTGACCCATTGATATGTTGTTGCACAAGTATATGTATAGTAGTTATACAATGGTTACGAGTGGTAAACCTTGGAATATCCCACGAGTCACTTGTATTTTTCTAGTATACACACGAGCCTTTAGACGAGTTTGTAGGCAAAGAAAATAGAAGTGACGAGTGAGACATTCACGGTATGTCATAGGAATATATATATAATATTGCATAGCTATTTTATCCCATATCATACAAAATTTAGGAGCCCGCAATGTCTCATGAGAAGAGGTAGTTAAATACCACCAAATATACAACAGCTTTCAAGCATTTTGATTGGCTGTATTTTGTATGACGTGGGATAAATGGACATTTACAATTGCCAAATTTAAATGACCAGTATGATCAATAAAATGCACCATTAAATATATTGTCAAATAAATGTGTTGCATTCCTTGCTTTGAACACCGTTGAAGTCCATTATGCTTTGCGAGCTTTCAAACATATTTAAACGTGGTCTAGTGCCTTGTTCAACGCACCAATAGAAAATAGACGATATTTGAACAAAAGTACGCAAAGCATGATGATATATAACTGAAGTTCATAAATGAATAAATACAAGAATGTCCACTGAATAATCACTGTTACAGAGGACGTTCATTAAGAGGTTTGGCTGGGGGGGGTTGACTTTGGCAAATAGTATGCAACCCCCCCTTCCTTATTGGTAAAAAAGATCACAACCCCCTATATTTGCCCAGTTTATTACTAAGGCTAATTACTAAAGCTGCATACAATTACTAACAACCCCTCTATATATCTTCCATAAATAACATTACCCCCCCCCCCCCCCCTCAATATTGCCGCAAGTTTCTATTGCTCAAAAAATTCATTGGTAGTAATGTTTTGATTTGAGGCCGTTTTTGAAATTTACATGATTCCATTCATTTATTATGCAGTATACATTTATATATCATTTGGAATCCGAAAATACACTTGAATTGGACCAAGGTGATTTGGTTTTAGGGGTTAAAAGCACTTTATATAAAAGTTGGTGAAGTTTCGACTGCACTTCGCTGTGTCAGTCTTAATTAGAAATCATGACCACCTGCTTTCAGTCTTGCGCCAATGGTCTTTATTGTTAATTTGAATCATCTCAGTTTCTTACAGTCAAATTTACTGATGCAAGCCATAGTCGAAAGTGAAACATATAATCCAAAATCAGTGATATATCTCTATCTCCAAGAATATTGTCACATGAAAAAATAATATTGCTGATTTGGTAACAAAGGAATAACAAAAGAATGAGTTCAGCTTGGGCGATCTTCTTAAGGTTACGGTCCACGTTCGCGGAGTGCTTTCACATGGTCTCAGTTAAAAGTGTGTTTACCGCGTCATTTTACAATAATAATAGACATATTATATATCATTTTAAAGCTTATATAACAGAGAATAAGACTGTGTATGTTTTGTTATACACAACAATTTTCTGTAAGATGTGCTCTTCGAAAAACCTCAAAATTAACCGCCTTCAATGCGAGTTGTTTAAAAAAGTATAAGTCAAAAAGTTCATACTGCTTTGCCGTCATTTCTTCGTTATATCAATCAACACATATTGGTCTTCAAAACCGTGTCCAGTTTTTTTGATAAAATGCTTAGTTTTAATGTTATGGCCCATTTTGTTATTTAACTTGAAGTTTTAACAATGAGTCGACTTTGAAACACATTTATTCAAGAACAAAGCATTTTATCGAAAAAACTGGACACGGTTTTGAACACATGTATGTGCTGATTGACATAATGCAGAAATGACGGCGAAGTAGTAGGAACTTTTGGACTTATACTTTTTTTAATGAAAGCACTCGATTTTGAGGTTTTTCGTGGAGCATTGGTTAAAGATATTCGTTTTCTTAAAAAAACTTACATAGTCTTATTCTCTGTTATATAAGCTTTAAAATGATATATACTTTGTCTATCTTTATTGTTAAGTGACGCGCTAAACAAGTTTTAACTGAGAGCACCCCGCGAACGTGGACGGTAACCTTAATTTTGTCTTTTATATAATTCCTTTCCCATGCACTCAGTAAAGTACAAAAGTAAGGACAACTTTCTTGCAATGAGGTGTATATAATTTTTCCTTTAATCAAATTTATTAATAGTATTTGACTTAAATGGTTAACTTTCTAATATAAAACATGTAAAAGTGTCCAGCTATTCAATTTTGTCACATACAAAAACATACCCTGCGAGCAGAAGTTGTTTTCTTTGGCCCTTAGAGCGATGGGCAAAGTAATAAACAAAATAGAACGTCAAGCACTAAGGGGGGTAGGGATAGGACAAAAGATTAGTAGTTAGCCTGGTACGGGGTAACGCACGTAAAGGCCCCGACATAAGGCTGCAACATTAATTCGATTTTGTTGAACGCTTTAGAATGGTTGACAATGTTGAAATGATGTGGCAAACGGCTTCTACATTGCCATTTTACAAAATCGAACGGATGTTGAAGAAAATGTTGAAGCCGTTAGCCGTTAAAGAAGATATTTTTCTCTCTCATAGCGCAGCTTTCAATAAACTTAAACAACAACATGTATCAAAACAATTATAGAATATATACAGGTGCTTTATAGTTAGTCGGGACATCCGAATTTTTAATGAAAAGCTAAGATTGTTCGAAAAAGCGTTAGTGGCATGATCCGACATTAGTCTGCTAGTTTATGATTAGCAATAAAGTTCAGCCATTTTAGTTATCATTACAAATCCAATGGTCTTAATAAATAAAATGTAGACGGCAATAACAAGAAAACAAAACATTTAATATTCGATAATAATGGTAATAATAAACATTAAAATCATGAATGATACATGATGTATTTTAGGGTGTCAGTTAATTAAGTCATGTTACGATACTAGTTGCATGTTTATCTACAAACAGACGTCGTTACTAGGTCAGGTAACAACCAATTTCTTCATCTTAACTACTTTGTTGTAAAAGCATATAAAAAACTTTCTTTAATTCATTCAATTTCTTTTTTTTATGTGTTTCTATTTCTGTGTGTTTCTAGAGTAATTGACGTGTACAAGCCGACGGTTAAAATGAGTAAGTACAATACATATCTATGATAATATTTGATACTAAAATTATATAAATGGAAACAAGTGAGTAAGCTAGTATGAATGTTATAGGTTAATCAGTTCCTAACAAAATGATTTTTTTCTTACACATTTTTACCTCGTTTCATGAACCGATCGATTTATTGTGGTACCTTAAAACTGTATTTCTTTTCCTCCCCTATTCAAATTCTTCCAACTTCGTTTTGTCCTTTCGCATAAATTAAGCTTTCTGATTACAACGATAGGTAATATAATGAAATTGTAACTCCAAAAATGTTATCTCAACTTTGCTTTTTTTAGTTAAGTTAAGTTAACATTTTTTATGGTGTTACAAATTCCATTATATTACCTATCGTTGGTATCAAACACCAACGCAGCCTTTTCTAGTTTACTCGCTAGTTGCCATTTCTTTTTTGATTACAAGAACTTATGAAAGCACTTAGGTGTAATGACATTTGAAGTCCTCCCAACCTCTAGAGTTTTGTTTTCTGAACTAATAGCTAAGGATATGGAAAACCTCTTTAGTTTTTCTTGAACATTTTCCATTAAATAAGCTGGTGTTGAACAAAATTTAAAAGTTATTGTAGGGAGAAAAATTAATGAAGGTATTTGATTTATACGGGACGTCGGTATAGTTGACTTCTTAATCAACTTTAAGCGGCTGTAAATTTTATATGCATACACACACAACTTTGACATTTTCAACTTGGCCCAAGTTGTTACATAAAGATTGAACTTTTTAATGGTGTGTGTTTTGTTTATATCAAAGTTACCATAGAAACGATGATATCGCTGGTTTTGATAGCATATTTGAGCATATTTCCAATACACGATTCAAGCACCGACTTGATTGAAGCTTTTTAAGGAACTGAATTGCAATTAAAATTATATTATTTAAACAAATTAAACTCAACCTACACATTAATCATGCCAGAGCCAGAGCTCGAACACGAACCACAACAGTTAGGTATCTTAAACCGGCCCTCACAAAATGGATATACAATTGGCAAAATTATCATAACTCATTAGTTGTCGGTACGAGTAGTAAACTCAGGAAGATTGGGATAAACTTCTCCATTAAAGGGAATAATAATACTCGAAATATCGACTCTTTAGCAAAGACTACCTACTATTTCTCAATTTAATAGATCGTTTGTGATGTTCAAAAGGAATGTGCCGGATTAAAAAAAATTTATGTAAACAAAAAAGTCTGTTCTACGGCTAGAGACAGAGAATACACATAATAAGTTTCTTCGGTGCTTGCTCGAGTACATTTGACTGTGTACATTTCATGAAATTTAGCTATTATAGTTTTTATATTTCGCGCTCCGATAACATTCATTTTTTTTCTGTAATAAGACTGAACACTTTTTATCGAAAAAAAAACCATGCACTTGTGCAAGAGTTAGTTATACATTTCTCGCTCAGAGGTTTTTTGTAATCGCGTAGATGATTATCGTTTCATCATTGTATTTATATTTCTCTGTAATCTCTGTACAACTTCCTGTGTAAGGTTTTAATCGTTCGTTAATCGTTCTATATCTAATGGAGATGTTCCTGAATGTCATAAAGCTGCTCTGATCCGACCAAAAATTAATCTTTTATGAAGTGATTGAAAAATCTGCTTGTTTCCAACGTGTTCACTACTAATACTTATGGCGCGTGAATGGAGTCAAAAATCATAGTACCGAGACGTATCAGCAAAATGAGTGAACTAGCATTAAATTCACAGTACTGAAACGAGTGAAATATCAGTAAAATGTATGGATCAGCATTAAATTCACAGTACCGAAACGAGTGAAATATCAGTAAAAATGTATGGATCAGCATTAAATTCACAGTACCGAAAGGAAATCGTTTCAAAACAAAATATGCACGTTAACAAAATGGCACATCGTCGAGGCTTGCAAAATTATACACGCGAAATACGCGCGAAAAGGTTCAGATTGAATGGGTCACGTCGTAATGAATGGCACACCGCGAAACGACTTATGGGTTATGAAACCACTGGCAGCTCAAGCAAATAACTTTTATTCAGTGGATTTTTAAAAAAAATGTTTCTAAACTTTGTCTGTAATTGTTGTTGCTGTATTTAAATAACTTTTTGGGTGGTTTTTAGCTAGTTTAAAGCCATATTTTTATTTTCTCCCATCGCACAGAATTCTATTGTCCTTTGGGACATTTAGGCCTCTTCTACACGAATCCGATCCGGCTGAAACCGCATAGAAATATTTGCGTCCACACGAATCCTGTTGATCGTTTCCTATTCAAAAGTATGCGGTTTCGGTGACCGGATTCACTGGATTCGTGTGAACGATAGGCCGATTCGCATCAAAAAGTATGCGGTTTCAAAAGTATCCGGATCCGTGTAGCCGGGGTCTTACTTACGGCACGTAAATTATTCAAAATAGGCTTCATTTGAATAAATTATCGACATTGATAGTTTTGATTGGTTGTTTGAACGTCTGATTAGATGAAGTTCTGAACGGTTGACAAAAGAATCATTTCACTTGTCCGACTTAAGCCTATTTATTACCGAAAACAAAGAGAGTAGGATTACTTAATTAGAGTTATTACAAATTGCAGCTTAACTTATTACACCGCATAACCTAAAGTGGCACATTAGGATTTGAACGTCAGCCGCAAAAGCCTTAGATAATGAGTTCAAATATTCAGCTTAAAAAATATAGTATTATAAAAAGGTTTTTGTAGAAGTTAAGGGTGCAAAATGTTGCTTGGATTACGATGTTAATTTTGCACCCCCTACCTAAGTTTAACCTGTTATTAAAACCCACAAATTACAGTTGGAATATTGGCTTCTCGCAAAAAATGCCGATTTTTGACAAATTTGAGCTCAAAAAAGATAGCATTAGTTATTGACATTATTAAACATTTGATAGTGCAAAC
Source organism: Metridium senile (assembly GCA_949775045.1). NCBI lineage: Eukaryota > Metazoa > Cnidaria > Anthozoa > Actiniaria > Metridiidae > Metridium > Metridium senile. The sequence continues at coordinate 65,972,628 of OX459095.1, forward strand.
GTTTAGTCAACATTTAATCTTTGATTTGCACCCCCTACCTAACTGAGATCACCTTTTAAAAACTTTAAAAATGTATTTTATTACACGAAGTTGAGCAATTTTGGCCTGTTTTCTTTGTAAATTACCTCATTAAATACGCTTCGCCTGATTGAACTTCGCTCTCAAACAGCAGAAAAGACCCGGATGTGTCCGGGCATTCTGTGCGATGCCCACTAGTAATATATTAATTTACACAAGGTGCGATGGCGACTCGGGTGGACATGACCTTCACTTTCATCGGCAATTTATCCCAAAAAATTCCCCAGAACCATTACATTTATTCGTGCTTTAAAAATTTCACACAAATTATACGTGAAGATGATAAAGTTTTGTCCAAATCTACTGAGCCTTCACTATTGGAGCTAGAGAACTTCTATTCTCGTAGAAACCAAGCAATATTCGGCGATGTAAGAGAGAGAATGAGAGCTAAGGAAAAGAAGAGTCCGATGAAGCAAAGGAACGCATAAGGAACAGTATTCGAGGTATGCATAATCCTCCAAATGCTTCTAATAGTAATACATCAAGAAATACCCAGGCACGTCCACACCTACGTCCACTTAAGCTACCTCCGATTATAAGATAGCCACGTCAAGCTCTTTGCTAAAAAGCGCGGTTCACCAATGTGTAGGAAATCCCGATCAAGAGGAAATACAAGAAAACGATGACGGAAAGAAGATGAAAAGCATACAAATGGCAAAAGGGGAAAGGAAAATGACCAGACACCCGCCAGAACATCAAAATGAGGAAATGGCCGAAATCCATACGGCCGGGAACCTTATATAAGCATCACAGAAAGAAGACACGTAAAACCATAGACAAACAGAACAGAAATCATGTTGACCAGCAAAGTGAATTCACCAGCAAACACACTAGCAAAGCTCTCGTACATCGAGTTGAGGCTGTCGGAGAAAAACAAGACAGGAAAAAGGCCGGTAAAGGAACTTCCTTCACCATTCCAACCAACAAAGAATCGGAGAAAGAGTCAACAGAAGACAAGATACCACATAATCGAAAGCAAAACGAAATAAGAGGAAGACGCGCACGAACATAAACAATGAGAAGGCTCAGAGAAGAGAGACGAAGAAACGCAGTCTGTGACACGCTGAGCGGTTTTACACTAAGAGAAAGAACGAAGTCGCAAACCATTCGCTTAGAAAGAGAAACAGAAGAGAAAGTAAAGTTAAAAAGAAGACGAAGCAAGAGAAATATCCAGATAAAAGAAGAAGAAATGGTTGCTGCTCAGATCAATCCAATAAGAATATGACTGAGATGCGTGTATTTAATATAAGATTTGGTAACGATAATAAATAAGGAAAACCCCTTACGGGCTTCAAAAAGAAACTGTATAAAAATTAATTTCAATGTTATAGCTATCATGGATTTCAATTTGGTTTTGTTAATAATTACAACTCGCCGGCCGAAAGGCGTCAACTTAAATTCATGCAATAATACACATAGATAATGCCTATTGCTGTGAGATTGCTTGCTTCGCAAAATAGTGTACATGTGAAGAGATTTGATAGAAATTTTAATACTGATTAATATCCCATATCACATAACAAACTCGCGCGCTGATTGGTTCGAGTTGACGAATCTGTGACGTAGATAGCGAAGGATTCATCGTAACCTGAGTTTCAGGCTCAGGGGGGAAAGGGAGGGAAAGAGGAGAGGGGGAGAGGAAAGAAAAGGAGAGCCTGACTCCATTCCTATTTGAAACTCATTCCGCCACTTTCTGTGCTAATGACGCGCCTCCACAATATTAGCCAATAAAAAATGTTTCCGGTTTATAGGGGGCGGCTTGTCATTTTATTTATAGAAGCATCTCCACATGAAGCACTGTGGCATACATGCTGTGTGGTCTATATGGCAAAATATAAAACAAGGATCCAAATCTGCGAGGAGCCTATCAGCAGTAAAAAAACGTTACCTCTATTTTGGCTAACATTTTATAAAGGTCGTTCAAATAAAACCACTGCAAAAATTGTGGAAAACGTTCGACTGAATGCAAGAATCATTGACCCTTGTCACAAATCCATTAACACTTCAAAAAAAATATTATCGTTGTTAGGTTTCGTTTTGGCTTTAAAAAACAGAATTCATACAGTTTAACCAAGAGCTTACACCAAATAGCGGATAGTCTGTGCTGCTTGTTATTAGCTGCTTTGTTTATACAGCCTGCGGACGATCGAGATAACGTTATTACAGTTCACTGATGTTGGATAAGTGATAGATTTGTTATTTGACTTCCGGTATTATATCCCTATTGTTTTTCGACCAATGAAGAGTTCGTCCAGATTCTGGACGCGTAACCCGAGTTCCGATATGTAATGAAGTCAGGTCCTCTTTCTTTCTTCTCCTCGCCCAGCCCCTCCCCTCCCCCTCCGCTCCTCGGGGCCTGATACTCAGGTTAGATTCATCGTGGAATTCAACGCTATCAGAGCTGAATTCAATGAAAAATCAGGTATCCCGACCAAATAAATTTTGTTTTTGTCTTATTTTCGCTTGATTTTCTTAGCATATGATACTACAAAACAAACAAAAATCAAGATAAGTTCACAAAGAATATAAATGCAAATAGCTAACTTTGTTAAAAAGCGTGTTTTGCTTTTAATATGACCGCAGTGTGAAAAGCTGAATTCAATGAAAAAGCATGAAGCCCGCGCTTTGTTTTGCTTTCCCTTGCTTTTTGGTTACTGTTTTTGACAACATTTTTATTTCAAAAGCTCAATGAATTACAATTTCCCTAAACAAATGGACGAATATTACGATTTACCAAACTTTCAATTCGACATTCTGAAAGATTTGAAAACGCAAGAAATAAACACTAACTTTAGCATCAACAAGGCGATAGCATTGCGATAATTTTTGACAATTAAATGTAGGTTTTCACATTATTTTCCGTACATTACTGAAAACGATAAATCGACCAAACAAGTAATATTAACTTCAAAGAGTATATAGGCCAATGATTAACTTGCTAATAGACGAGTTTTGCTTTAAAAAAGAGCAATATTTATATGCGACACGGAAAAGTGAACATTTTCTTTCGCTTCCAGTCGCTGTTTTCAAGACTTCAACAGTTTTTCAATGAAAGACAACATTTTTCCAGGTAATCATCAAATCACTTTTCTTGAGTCGTGGAACATAAAATAAACAGCCAGAAAATGTCAAAACAGATATCAATGAGCTTTATTTTCAATTTCACGGGTAGTTTGCAAACTTCAACCCTAAAGTTTACACTAAATTGAATTACAAACATAAACCGGCAGAAAAAAACTAATAGCTTATCGTCTGTGAATCAAAAACTCGCAACTTTGAACATGTTCATTGCAGAACTAGTTTCAGTGTATGTGTTCTACCTTTAGAAAGTAAAAGTTAAAAGTTTGAGATTTTTACTCATCGATCTTTCTGGTGAAAGTAAGCGTAAACTTTACTAAATTAAAACAGATTTGAATTATTTTAGCCGCTTTTTAAAAACTTAACTGACATCGTTTAAAGAAAAAAACATACCTAACCATGATTTGTAGCCATCAGTCGGTTTTTGAGAGGATTTTCTGGCGGTTAAACTTTCATTAAACAACAGTTCAGTTTGTATTTTCCTTCGTCGTTGCATTGTAGTTGAATCCATTGACGATCCATTTCCGAATTTCACGTGTAAAGTCCTTGACTTCTTCGTCGATAGCTTTAGTAAAGAACTCTGTTTAGATTTGTGTATAAGTGCTCCCTAACAGACTTAAATTGATAATCGAAAGGAAGTACTTTATCACCACGAGGTTGATTGAAATGGTACGTTTGACTCTCAGTTATTTGTCGTTCAGCAGATTTTTTTTTCGCTTTCTTATTGGCTAAGCGTACGCTGAGCTACAAAATGGCTTTTCAGTCGCACGTAATAAAATTCACTTTTGTTAAAATAATTTTCACATTACGATAAAAACCGTGTCGGTATGGGATTCAAGAAAAATTCATTGGATGACTCGGGAATTCCACGTTGAATTTCACTCGAAAAAACGATATCGCACTCATCGCTCCGCGATTCGTGCGATATCGTTTTTCTCGTGAAATTCAACGTGGAATTCCCTCGTCATTCAATGAATTTTTCTATAATATCCAGATACATTCAACGGTGTGTGTACCAACTCATGCTTTACAATAACTGATTATTCTTCGTGGATAATTCATAAATAACATACAGATTATTAATACACTAATTACTCGTTTGTAATATATGTAATATGATGTTTTCTTTGTAATTTATAATTCAAAACGTGTTCAGTTGGGCTAATAGTTTTATAATAAAGTTGATAACTAGAAGTTTAACTATCATTTTATGATATTTCGGATGACCTCCGTCATCCATCATCAGATTTTAATGATTTGCATCTTCTGGATCATCTGCTTACATCATATTAGAAAATATAGTACTAGCACTAAATAAGCCTCGTTACAGCATTACCTTATATATAGCAGCTAAAACTATTTTTTTTCTATATGCAAGTCAATATTGTTTTGTAAAATTATGATGTTGTTTATGTTGTTGTGTTCCAAATACGTAAACTTTACTATGGATGATGGTTTGATTGTGAAAATTAATTTAAGGGATCACCAACAGGTGTAATAATTCATTTACCCAAAGCTACTTGAAGAGATAGAACAGAGAACCATTTTATCTTACTACCACTATACAACAGTAGTACCTTCAAAAACAGAAAACGTCAGAAAAAGTATTTTTGTTTTCTATTCCACAAAGCAACACTTGTGGTACTTTTGACATCGCAATCCAAAGAAAGATGGACACGCATCATCGCCACGACCGTATGGACCCCAGGGAAAGGATGAAAGAGATGAAAAGGTATCCCAAACACCTTATTATGTTAACCTCAACTGAAGAATTTCCACGGTATGAATGCCGTGCTGAGCTTTCCCATATTTCCAACTGCCGCCTGACTTCCATATGGAATGGAGGGCCATGGGTCATATACACAAACTTTTGAGCCCCAGGGAAAGGACGAAAGACATGAAAAGGTATCCCAAACACCTTATGTTAAGCTCGATTGAAGAATTTCAACGATACGCAGGCCATGCTGAGGTTTCCCCTAATCTGAAAATTGTCGCCTGATTGCCACCTTGCAAAGAAAATCGTCTTCTCCGAAGTTTTTTGAAGATCATGAGCCATCTTTGATGGAACTGGCGAAGTAAAAAGTGTCCCAGTTATTGCAGCCCCCTCTAAACAACCGCTATGGAACTGTACACCAAGTAAGATCCAGGCTAACAGCCCAAATCGCCTCAAATATAACAGCAATTGCTTCAATAACTATCTATCTTTCATTTTCTGGCGTTCATTCTGTAAGAACAACTTGTTAACACTGTTTCTGAGACACTCTTTAATAATGGACCAGCGGACCAGCGGACCAGCGGACCGACGCAACATCGGACCATTGGGAAAAGGAGCACTGACAAAAAAATAAAGATAAAACAACAACAACAACAAATACGTATTTATTGCTTTCAAATCTTCTCAAGCCAAGCCGAGAAAATAATTGCTAAATGAAACAATAACAAAAAAGTGCAAGAACTCTTAAAACATAGAAAGAACTATTTATATAACAATACAAACATTACACTCAAGTATCATAACGTTAATTGTTAATCTTCAGGTCTTCAGACATGCACAGGTTGTTCGCACCTTTTTTTCTCTAATATGTTTTTAACCCATGAGACAATAAACAAAAACGGTTGTGGGATAAAGGGGTAAGGCATGAAGTACTCCAATAAGGTCACTTTGCTTAGAAGACTCAAAAGTGCGCTAAGCTGCACCGGCAAAGAGAGATCGCGAATCTCTCCAAGGGGTGACAATCCCCAAGGCCATGGCAACATAAAAGGCAGAGTGAGGCTAGGTGACAATCTTCACACATGGGGTGACAATCCCCAAGGCCTACCCCTCTCCCGGAGGGTGACAATCCCTCACGCGTGGGAGAGGTCCTTATACTACCGTATACGATCTATGGTTACCATGGTGATAACCAGCGATGTCATGAAAATATGCAAAACTAATGATAGCAGAGTCTATGGTGCAAAGTGTGACCTGTATGGGAGCACTTCATCCCAACCCAATCTTTATTAACGCATTATTAACACATTTTTACAGTAAATAAAAAGTTGAAGGCTCGAAATGGTTTCTGTATATATCTATATACCTACTTTATATTGCATTTTATGCAGCATTGTTGTGAAGCTACACAGTTAACCGATATATCATTTTAAAGCTTATGGATCCAGGACATTATTTTGTTTTAAATTATTGCGTTTGACGTTTTCATGACAACAGCAGGCCGCTGCAAAAAGGACCTGAAATTCCTTTATTAAAGCTGATATCTCCAAATCCTTTAGGTGAAAGTTTTTTTAAACTTGTACATGTCTAGTTCCCTACCTGTTCTTGCAACTGAGGAAAAATAATAAAAAATCTGTAATGCGAAACCTTTAAAATATTAAAAAAATGATTTTTTTCTAGATATAAATGGTTTTTCATTACAGATTTTTCTTAAAATGGATCTACTAAATCTAAACGTTAATTGGAACAAATTGCCAAAAAATAAAAAAAATCTACCATTTCATTGTGCTGTTATTAATAAAAATACATTTTGTACGCGTCAGAGGGGTCTTGTAAAATTGGCGATATTGCGCGCGCGCTCAAAAAACCATTTCGAGCCTCCTTAAGTGGATCTAAGTATAATGTCCGTACATGAGTAACGGCATTTTGCTTAAGTCCGTGAACATTAACAGTAATGATATAATGAATATAGATTGAATATATAGCATCTAATGTTTACTCCAGGGGAGTTGGAACATCATTTAAAGTGTATTTTGGGATAACCTCGTTATAAAATGTTGACAATGAATAAGCTAAGTTTTGCATTGTCTTCGTAAATAACCCCTGTCTTGTATATTTACAAACTATATATGAACAGCCTTAATAACAATCATCTAATATGAAGTATTTGAAATATATTGTCACACAACATGTTATATATCCCGGTATATATTGAGGAAAGCCAAAAAAGGTGAGGGAGGGTGGGAGTTGTTCGCGAATTAGCAATGAGAATAACAACACTGCAAGACAAACTAGTAATGACCGAAGGTCAAGCGGTTTGATTGACAGATTTATATCTGCACGTGAATGCTAGTATGTGATTGGCTCTTACATCTCAGCATGATTTGCACAACAAATATGTACTTTATAATTGGACCGGATATGCTAGGCGTAATTATAACTGAGTAACAATTTGTATGACATTATATTGAAACATATCATGGTTATCACATTAACTTTAATTTATGAGGATTCATAAATTGGCTAATATGAATTTTAGACAATTTGGCTGATTCTTAACACTTTTTGCTGCTGTTGTTATAATATTCTACAGGGTGATCGTTCGTCATAGCTACACCAAATACTATTAAAATATAATACCCACTTGCCTTGGTAATGATAACATATAGAACAATGTCACTTTAATACAGGTAGCCCAGTTAACCCTGCTGACAGTGTCTTTTTCAAGCTTGCACTGCGCCGGATTGCTTTTTCACAATTTGATATGCTAAACGACACTAACAACTTTAGAATGAAGAATTTTAAAAGAATGCAAGTTCGACAAAATGGAGAAAAATATGTAGCTTTAATGAATGGATGTCTGAAGTCTGAATACTGCATTTAACTTATGTAAGCAGTTGAAAATAGAGTTTTCTGTAGTTTTGGAATAAAGGCCCGGCCAAACGGATTCAACATTTGCTTCAACATCCATTCAATTTTGTTGAATGGCAATGTCAATTAAGCATCGATTTAACACGTTGAAAGTCGATTCAACAATGTTGAAAGAGTTTAAAAGCGTTTAAACACACAAAACCCACAATATGTAAACATATATAATCAAAGGGCTCGGTCGTTCATGTTCACACAATATATGTGTCCCGGGGGGGACATACCCTACTCCAGTCCTGAAAGCCGAAAAAACCATACCATATCGGGCGGCAAATAGCCGTATAGCAAATATTGGGATAAGTGTCTAGATTCCTTATTTTTTTAATCACAAACAGGATTTAAAAAAACTTTGTTTAGAGACAAAACTTGAATGAACAATTTGTTACATACCTTTTGGATCTAGGAACATTTTTCTTTAGAAAAGCTTGCTCTTCTAATGCACGAAGGAAGATCCGCTTTGGAGGTTTTCTAGGTCAATCGACTCAGAGCCTTGACGAGATTGAATACCAACGCAATAACTGTGAATTCGTTTTTATAGATATGTTGATTTGGGTCCAGTAACACAAATTTTTTTCTCAGAGCACTGATTAATCATAATTTTACTTTCATTTTGTGATGGCATTTTGAATTTCGCTATTATTGGCCAGTCCAGACAATAGATTGTGTATATTGGAAATTGACAAGCGGCTCTGTTCAGCAGCCAAAAATCGAGTGTGTCAATTTTGACTTCGACGGCCTTCACCATCTCAGAAGTCACGAACTAAAAAGTCTTTAACACTTTTAAGCTTATAAAAATATTAATCTGAGTTCACAGCAATACTCAAAGTAATTCAAATCGCGACAAGAAGATCACAACACTACTTTGTCTACCGTAAAAGCACTTTTACAGTGCTGCTAATTCAACCGGGGCCACCCCGAGTTTATTAGCCAATCACGTTTGAAATTAAGAACAAAAGAACCAGACATAGACGATCCGTCAAGTCAATTCGCGCCTATAATTTGATTGGCTGATAAGGAGACAAAGTAGATATCTTTTGTTCTTAAGCTCAAACGTGATTGGCTAATAAACTCGAGGTGGCCCCGGTTGAATTAGCAGCACTGTAATATGTACAAAGTAAATACAAAAAATCATTTTGATGTCATTGAATTTGCACAATAGTAGGAAAATATAAGCTTACTTCAGCAAAAGCTACAAGCTTTATAACTTACATGTACAGCAAAACAGAGAAAGTTTCCCTTCGTCTTGCTTCAGTTCTCGGTAAAGTCGTTCGTCAAGCATTCTTTTACTTAAACTCTCCTGTTATTCTTCTTGAAACCTTACATGCAGCTCAAACGGGCACAGAGTTCCAGAGTTCCACAAATTCAAGTTAGAGTTTCCACTTCAGAAGCGAAATAGGCAGAAGTTTATCGACTTGCAAGATAGACAAAGTGAAGCGTGAACACACGGCTTTGAGCAAAGCACATTTCAGTGAAATTGAAGTGTTTTTGCTCACGATTTCAGCTAGATTTTAGACTTTTCTAATGTAGTTGAGCTCTGAAATCCATGTAAACTTGATCATCGTTTGTTGTGGTCTTTATATTGACATTTTGTGAAGAATAAAGTCGATTTTTTCATCGCACTGAAAATTATTTTTGACAAGTTTTGAACCGGTACGTTTTTTGCTTGGTACGTCGTCATTTGACGTTAGGAGAATTTGTTGTGTGATCAAGGGCATTAAATGCAATTTAGCTTTATATCTTCATTATTATCTGTTGTTATTTTATATCACTTGGGATTGTTGGGAGAACTCTCGAAAAGATTTTGAATCACTCGCTTTCAGCTCGTGATTCAAAATCTTTCTCGTGTTCTCCCAACAATCCCGCGTGTTTCTAACAGAGAATAGAAACACGGAAAATATCTTCTAATGCTAACTATCCATAGTGCAATCAACTATGCCAAAGTTATTTTACTGGACAAGTGTTTCTGGTGCGGTAATGATGCTATGGTTCCTTGTGAATCCAGTCGAAACACGAGTAGAGGAAAGAGTTTACATTGCAAAAAAAGGTAATTTTAATATGATGGAAAATTGAAAGAAACCTACAATTTTGGCAGAAACTAGTGAGAGACTTTTACGGTTTTCTCTATTATGACCTTTACCTATACATTTCCGCTATAATCCTCTCTTCCCCCTCCACGCAATGTTGGTTTTCAGTTAACATAATTCCTTGATGACTGCCAGGCAAGCATTGTGTAATGGGGAGAGGGGGGGGGGGGGGGGGGACTTTAACAACAAATTGAAGCCAAAAAAGCACGCGCATTACTGTGTAAGACTTATGTCCCATTTTCAAAGCAGTTAGTTTTTGCCGAGACTGTACAATTGGATAAAATTTTGTTTACTCATGGTAACTTTCGCAAACATTTGATTAATGTAAAAGTCATCTTTGAGCAGTTTTTACTAGCTGCTATTGTGTAGTTATCAGCAAACGCTCAGTTTACTTTCATAAAACTAACCATCCTCATCAAAGTTTTGATCATAAGTTCTATTCTGATCAGAGATTGTGATTTGCCGCTAGTGTTGCTGTTGGTCATTACTTTCATTGTTATCCTTTTCATCGTCATCGTCATCATCATCGTCATCATCATCATCATCGTCATCCCTATAACCATCTTCGTCATTATCAGGTCATCATCACAAATACCATCACTACATATACCATCTTTATCATTATTATCATCTTAATCATCATCATTAAAATTATTCCTGATGGTAAATTATAACTCTTATGACAGGTCGTGCTTTGGTAGGTAGCCTTATTGCTGCCCATCGTGTGGACAGACCCATCGACTGTGCCTTTCACTGCACCCGTGAATCTAGATGCAAATCATACAATCTACAGAAAAATGTTTCTGTCAATCGAAGATGTGAACTCAACAACGAAACATTGCTCACAGTTAACATAACTCGTTTTGTCCATGACCCTAACGTTTTCTACTACGAAATAAAGGTACGTTGTACACTTGGTACAGTACTCGGAAAACTGCTTTCAAACAATCAACCGAAAGAAGGGGAAGGGGACTCCCTTAACCAAGGAAGTAAGGGTGAGCGTACCCTTGGTTACAGCTTAGCTTATTCATCCTACTATTGTTGCATCGAACCAAGAGAGTTTAACCACGCTAATCATCTACTGTACCTGCAGCTTTTAGCTTGTTATAATTCTGATTTTATTTTTCAGAATCCATCTGACCTTTCTACGAGTAAGTATAATTACAGAGTAAGCATAATTAAGAAATGATGCATGCATTAGCCATTATTTATGGTAATAAATCCACAATTATGGTAAGATTCGTGATATGCGTGAGTGCTGCAGTCTGTGATGTTGTTGTTGTGTAAATTTGTGTTGACTATGGATTAAAAGTATTGCTACGTTATTAATGAGTAACACTTTCAAATAAGGTAATGCCATCAGAGCTTTTAACTTTACAAACCTTGGTGCTTCTGGAAGACTGGGCCCAACCTCTCTTGGAAACTATTACCAAGGCCAACCTCATGAAAACCAAGTGATATTAGTCAGCGGTATTCAACACTGGACTGTACCAAAGACCGGCCAGTATCGAATCGAGGCTGTAGGTGCAACTGGGGGCTATGGCACTGTAAGTAACAGTAAATTATACCGAGGTCGTGGTGCTAGAATGGTTGGAACTTTTGCACTCCAAAAGGACCAAACTATCAAGATACTTGTGGGACAAGAAGGCGGGATTAATTCCAATGGGCCTTCATCTAGTGGAGGTGGGGGAACCTTTGTGGTAGCCGGTGATATTCCTTTAGTTGTGGCTGGTGGAGGAGGAGGTACAGAGGGTCCTATATCCCGTCATTCAGATTTCTGTGATGCCAGTACTTCGACTGCAGGAAGAAATGGTTACAATGGGAAATCTTGGCCTGGTGGAACAGGAGGACATGGTGCAACTACTGCAGATAATAGTAACTCAGGTTTGTACGACACATATTGGCGCCTGTGGATTGTTTGTAATTGTTTGATCTTTGGGAATGTTACAATGCTTTTTGATTTAAGAGAAGATTTCTGTAAATACCATGCAAACGCGGCAACACTCAAAAAATCGATTTTGCTCATATTTTAACCATCATAGGTAGCCCTCAACATGAAACAAATCATGATGCCTTTAGTTAAAGAAAAATATTGCATATTTTACGAGAGAATCGCAAAAAACGAAATTTCGTCAAATCGCTGCTCCGAGACGCTAATTTTTATATCAACTTTGACAGCTCCGTATGGCAAAATTAATTACTTTAATGACTCCAAACTTTCATAATACTGCTTACTGTCATCTTAACTTTAAACTCAAGCTTTTATAGAAATATCCAGTTACTTAAAGATATTATTTTATTATCCAACTAGTCATAGACGAGTAAAAATATCGAAGGAGTAGGACTGGATCGAGTAAAAATATCCAGCGATATTTGTACTTGTCTATCTAGCCCTCAATATTTTGCATTATAAATTAAAAGAAGAAAAACCTTTTGATTGGATGATAAATAACTCGCCCGGAGGCTCGTCAAAATACAGCGTTTCACTCGTAAAATATCCAGCCATATTACACATCAAACTCTCTAATAAGATATATCTATTTATGTTTCTAAATTGGGTAAAAATCAAAAAAATATTTTTCAATAATAATCTGGGTTCTGAATGTTAAGGTACTAAATATATGACTGTGAAAAATTCAGCTTAGGTAAATGTAATTGAACGAAGTTATTGAACTGCGAACTTTCGCAAAATCTTGCTTTCGCTGCATAGTCTACTGGATACCGTCTACTGTCGGCTAACCTATCAGTCAATCAAGTCGAGGACATTTACATAAACAATATATGGATAATATTTGGATAATGAAATACGCGATTCAAGGGATATTAAAACGTTTAAGAAACTTATTAAAAATAACTTTACTTAATTTAGCTTATGCACATTTGATAGGGTAGAGGCTGTTGAGGTTTCTCAACATAAACACTGTGAACAATAGTTCTTTATTTTTCTTTACTGAAGTTATTTCCCATTAGGGAATTGTTACCTTTTTTGTATGCACATAATTAGTTTTTTTGGTAGGAAAGACAACTTGACTTTACGTTCACGTTCATGGACACTCTGCTTAATATGGTTAGATTTACTCGCAAATACTTTTGATGGTCCATCATTGAATTTACCTTTGGATAACAAATAGTAAATCATCTTGGAACCGACGACTTTATGGTGCATGTTTATCTAAAATCTTCTTCATCGTAAATTCAATGTGAATTCTGCAGTCTACTAGCTTCATGGCTACAAATACTTCTAACAAATCAAGGCAAGGTCATCTTGGATATTTGACAAGACTCTTCAACGAAATTGAATCTTTGATTTCTGACTATGGGAATATTGTTCGTGTGAAGGAAATACACGCCAAACTAAACGCTGCTTGGAAACGCTTTGAACAAATAACAAATGATTACATAACAGGTCTTGGAGATGAAAACCCAAGTGATCAACAGAGAGCAATCGAACAGTTAATCGACCAACAAGCAAAGATCGACGTATATGGCTCAAAGGTGGAGTTATACTTGAAAGACGCGAACGCCCAATTTAGTCGTCCAATAACTTCTGATTCAGCACAATTTACTCAAGATAATCGTATTACTGCAAATAATACATGGCCAACAACAGTGGGAAAAGATCCGATTGCTAACATGGCAAGTTATTCTGCTCCATCTTCGATAAGTGTAGGATCACGACGATCAATTAAGTCCACTTCAAGCAAAAGATCTGATGTGAGTGAAAGGCTTCGTAAAGCTGAACACGAGTTTGAAAAATCGAGAATAATGCAAGATCATGCTGAGCAACGGATACAAAGATCCTTATTGATTGAATCTAAACGACTTGAGTTGGAACTTCAACGTCGCATGGAGATTGCACGACTTGAAGCCGAAAGAAGTGTTGAAGATGCAAAGAACCGTACTCGTATAGCTATGATGGATGTTGAAATGGCAAAGAAAGAGTTTTCTGATGTAGAAAGACAGGAATATGACGACGAATTCCCACGTGAAGTCACACCCATTCCGTATGGCGGTAAATCTACATCGACATCACTACAAGCTGAACCATCAACGCCTACTTTGAAACCCGAAATAGACCAACTTCATCACTTTACAACTACACCTTGTACAACCTCGCCTCTAAGGAAAAATTGTTCAACAGGACCTGAACTTATTTCAACTTGTGTCATCCCAGATCAACCGACTACACCACTTGAACACAACAAAGATATTCTTAACGCCATGGTAAAGACTATGGAACGAATCAGCTTATCACAAGAAATTCCATTGATTAAAGTGAGAAAGTTCAGTGGCAACCCTGAAGAATTCCCAAGCTTTCGACAAAGGTTTAATCAGTTGGTTGAGTGCAAACCTCTAGACGAGTCACTGAAAATGGCTTCTCTTCTACAGCATCTAGAAGGAGCTCCGTTGAAGATGGCGTTACCCTATGAAACTATATCTGGTGGTTTACGTAAAGCATTGGACCTTCTACAAAGACGTTTTGGTCAACCGTGTCAAATAGTACGTGCCTGTATCGACAAACTCAAGGGACCACAGATTAACTACAACGACCGGAAAGGATTACAAGCATTTGCTGATGATGTTGAAAGCACCTATGAAACTTTGAAATCTATGAACTGTCTTCAAGAGATAAATACAGACCATCTAGAGAGGATCGTGCTTAGACTTCCAAGAAATATGCAGACAAGCTTTGGAGAATATTTACGTAAGCTAGAAGAAAAAGGTCAGACTATGCCAAACTTCGGAAATGTTGTCCACTTCTTGAAGAACAAAACCTGTGCTGTTAACCATCCTTTCTTCTCAAGTGCATCGTCTGAAAATGCCATTGCCAAGAATGTGACGCCAAGACCCATGTTTAAAGCTACTACGATGTCCACTTCAGAGCCTTCTATCAATACGACCACTCAAGGCTTAAAAGAAACTTCTGCAAATTCTACGCTTAAGTCTTCGAGTGCAACGTGTATATTGTGTTCCAAATCACACCCTTTGTATTGCTGTGAAAGTTTCAAGTCAAAGTCTGTGAAAGATCGCCGCGAATTTGTTGTCAAACAAGGATTGTGCCTGAACTGTATTAGCTCAAGACGTCATATGTGTCGTGCATGTCCGTCATCATCACGCTGTAAAGTTTGTGGGAAAAGTCATCACTCTTTGTTACACGATTCATCGAAGCAACAAGCTGCTAACACACAGCTGTCTAGTACTGTTTCTCTGCCACTCAATACTGTTCAACCTGGTGCTACAACCTCACAAACTAACAACCTGTCTTCTCAAGGAAATGTCTCCGCTCTTCTTCAAGTTATTCCGATTGTAGTCTTTGGTGAGAATAACAAAACAGTAACCACCTATGCTCTCATTGATTCTGGGTCAGATACCACTTTGATTGATGAGTCTCTAGCCTTACAACTTGGAATGAAAGCAGATCCACAGACGTTCTTCATCAATACTGTAACAGACAAGAATGTTAAAGGACATGCATCAAAGGTGAACTTTAAAGTTTCTTTTATTGACTCTCTATCTACTGTGCAAGTAAATGTCTCGACAGCATGGGCAGTGAAGGATCTCGACATACCACTACGTCATTCAAAGAAAGGCATCCACGAGCTTCCACATTTACAGTCAATACCATTTCCTGATGTTGAAAGGTCGAAGATATCTGTACTACTTGGGACAGATGTTCCAGAAGCGTTCGTTCCTATCGATGTCATCAAAGGACTCCCGAGTCAACCGTTTGCCATTCAGACAGTACTTGGTTGGAGTGTCCTGGGACGAACATCTGATGAGAAATCAACCTTAAATGTTAATTGTACTTGCAGTAAAGATAACGCTGTTGAGGAAAGCTTGAAGAGGTTCTGGGAGATCGAGTCAAGTGGCATCGAAAGAAGCGCATCAAAGACTTTGTCAGTTGAAGATACGAATGCTATAAAGATTATAGAGGACACTATTTCAAAGGCTGATGGACACTATCAGATGGGTCTACTGTGGAGAGACGAAAATGTTCAACTGCCGAACAACAGAGTTTTAGCAGATGCCAGATTATCTAGCTTAAAGGGACGTTTAAAGAAGAATCCACAACTCCATACAAAGTACAAAGATGTTATTGATGACTACGTTGACAAAGGTTATGCAAGGAAATTAACTGAAGAAGAAGTCTCAAAGACCACCAACATCACTTGGTATCTTCCACATCACCCAGTCTTCAATGCTAATAAGCCAGGCAAAGTAAGGGTAGTCTTTGACGCTGCAGCTAAGTTTCAAGGTACATCGCTAAATGATCAGCTTGTTCAAGGACCAGATCGTACAAATAACTTGATTGGAGTACTTCTACGATTCCGTGAGGAGCGTATTGCACTGACATCCGACATAGAAGCCATGTTTCACCAGACCAGAGTCATCGCTAAAGACACAGACGCCCTGCGTTTCTTGTGGTGGTCGGATGGAGTTGACAGTCTTCCAAGCGTTTACAAGATGTTAGTACATATATTTGGAGCCAAATCGTCACCTTGCTGTGCTAACAGCACGCTGAAACAAATCGCAGATGATAATGAAGGTGTCTATGATAGCACAGCTATAGACACTGTAAGAAGGAACTTCTACGTTGATGATGAACTAAAGTCAGTTCCAACAGAAGAAGAGGCCATACGTCTAGCCGATCAACTGATTGCTTTGACTCGAGAAGGAGGCTACAATCTTACAAAGTTTATGTCCAACAGTCGCAAAGTATTAGCGTCTATTCCTAAAGAACGAAGAGCTAAACCAGATGTAAATCTTGACTTTGATGAGCTTCCCAACGAAAGAGCACTTGGTTTGAAATGGAATGCTGAGAATGATTACTTCTACTTCAACTCTGTGAATACCGATAAGCCCCAAACGAAGCGTGGCGTATTATCAATTGTCAGTTCACTGTATGATCCACTTGGCTTTCTGAGTCCATTTGTACTTTTGGCCAAGATAATCATTCAAGAACTATGGAGGACAAAGTACGACTGGGATGAGACCATTCAAGAGCCTTATGTTTCACAATGGAACAATTGGTTAGATATGCTTGAGCGACTAAAGAATATCAGCATCCCAAGATGCTACAAGCACCCACTTACGACTAGTGTTACAAGCACACAGCTGCATTTCTTCTCTGATGCATCGAAGCAAGGTTTGGCCGCATGTTGCTACATTAGAATTGTCGATTCTAATGGACTCATTCATGTTACCCTCGTTATTGGCAAGTCACGAAACACTCCACTAAAGGACTGGTCGATTCCACGCCTCGAATTACAAGCTGCTGTGATGTCTGCAAGACTGTATGGTATGGTCAGAGCTGAATTAGACGTGCCTATTGATGAAACCTATCTATGGGTCGATTCTATGACAGTTCTTCAGTACATTATGAATACAACGAGACGCTTCCGTCCATTTGTTGCCTTTAGAATCTCAGAGATCCACGAGTTATCCCTTCCTAGTCAGTGGAGGTACGTTCCCGGAGTCTACAACCCTGCAGATTATGGATCACGTGGAATGAAGATTGATGAGTTCAATTCTAACTGCTGTTGGCTGTCCGGACCGAGCTTTTTACGTCACTCTGATGACTTCTGGCCCTCATCGGCAGTAGGTGAAGTTCCAACAGATGACAAGGAAATTACACAGCCAAAGGTCCAAAGTGTCTGCTATATCTCTTCTGGTTCACCACTAGATCGTCTCTTGAACATATTTTCTTCCTGGTCTCGCCTCCAAACCTCTGTTGCTTGGGTTTTAAGATTCATCATGGTTATTCAGAAGCAAAATCCTCCTCGGGGTCCTCTTCATATCAAAGAGATCAGATATGCCACCAAAGTAATTGCGAGATTATTACAGCGACAGTTCTTTCAAGATGAGCTCACTTCTCTGCAGTCCGGAAGGCAAGTGAAAGGACAGAGCAAGTTGGCAAACCTTAACCCAGTTTTGGTTGATGGTTTGATTTGTGTTGGAGGCAGAACAAGTTCAGCACCACTAACGTTCCAGAAGAAACATCCCATTATTCTTCCCAAGCATCATGTCGTCACTACGTCAATTGTGCGTTTCTATCACGAAACCAATGCTCATGCAGGTAGAGAGCATGTTGTCTCTCTCCTGAGACGGGTATTCTGGATCATCCAAGCAAGATCGTTGGTACGTTCCGTGCTACGACGCTGCATCGTTTGTCGCAGGCACAATGAATCCACCATGAAGCAGATTATGGCAGATTTGCCCAAAGAGAGACTCACTCCTTATGAGCCCCCATTCACCTTCACAGGGGTGGATGTATTTGGACCGTTTACGGTTAAACGTGGTCGCACTACGCAGAAAATATATGGATGCCTCTTCGTCTGCTTTAACAGCCGTGCTATACACATTGAAGACCTAAGTTCTTTGGAGACAGATAGCTTCATTAACGGCCTACGACGATTCTTCTCCAACAGAGGATTTCCCAAGCAGATTTGGAGCGATAACGGAACTAATTTCGTTGGGGCAGAAAGGGAATTAAAGCAAGCTATCAAAGAGTTAAACCATGACAAGCTGGTTGTGGAACTTCGTCGAATGGATGTGGAGTGGTATAGTTGCCCCTTTGTTGAATGGCGTTTCCAACCTCCAGGAGCGAGCCACATGAGCGGGGTGTGGGAACGACTAGTAAGAAGTGTTAAAAAGGCAATGAAAGGAGTCCTTGGTAACCCCAAAGCTTTGGTAAATCAAGAAACCCTTCGTACTGTGTTTGCTGATGTCGTCACCATCCTCAATGGCCGTCCTCTTTGTCCCGTCAGTGATGACCCAAAGGACTTAGAACCACTCACTCCCAACCACTTACTGCTACAAGGTCAGATGTTGGCGACCCCCCCTGGTGTCTTCAACAAAGAAGATATTTACAGCAGGAAGAAGTGGAAATGTGCTCAGTTTTTGGCTAACTGCTTTTGGTCCAGATGGCTACGGGAGTATGTTCCCCTCCTTCAAGTCCGTCAGAAATGGCTCTCCATAAGACGCAACTTGCAAATCGATGATCTCGTTTTAGTAGTTGATCAAAATCTCCCGCGAGGAAGATGGCTGCTTGGTCGCGTGCAAGAGGTCTTCCCTGGCCGAGATGGTAAGGTTCGATCCGCGCAGGTGAAGACAAAGAGCTCATCTCTTACTCGTCCCATAACCAAATTGTGCTTACTTGAAGAATCAAGTACTTGAAGAAAGAAATACTTTATGGAACATTACGGAACATTATATTAACATTTTCTACAATTTATACTTTGGGCCCCCAGGATGTTGAGGTTTCTCAACATAAACACTGTGAACAATAGTTCTTTATTTTTCTTTACTGAAGTTATTTCCCATTAGGGAATTGTTACCTTTTTTGTATGCACATAATTAGTTTTTTTGGTAGGAAAGACAACTTGACTTTACGTTCACGTTCATGGACACTCTGCTTAATATGGTTAGATTTACTCGCAAATACTTTTGATGGTCCATCATTGAATTTACCTTTGGATAACAAATAGTAAATCATCTTGGAACCGACGACTTTATGGTGCATGTTTATCTAAAATCTTCTTCAGAGGCTATTTTACTATTTACTGCTAACTTGTATATTTCACTCTTGAACTGTTAACTAATTATTAATGGGGGGAGGGGGGGGGGGGTTATTTTAGATTTTTTACTTAGGGAGTTTTATGGGTAGCTGGTAGGTGTACAATAAATCCGGGTAGGGTAGAGGGGGAATATTTATATTTATTATATGACTGGTTAATTTCGTGCAATCTGATTGGCTCGCGCGCGGGCTGTATTTTGCGTATCACGGACCACGGGCTATATTTTTTATCTGCCGGACCTTTGTGCCGGATGTAGTAAGCTTCGCGGTTTTTTTTCGCGCAAGATTCAAACTCTGTTGTCTTTCTGTCTTTACAGAATGCGATCAAATAAACAAAAACCGACTGACTGATCAGTGAAAATCAAGGGCTAACTAGGCGAGCATCCCTAGTTTTTGTAAACATTTTGACAAGCAAAAGTTGAGAAAATCAAATAAGAAATATTGCAAAAAATACACGAGAGAATACACAAAAGTTTGTAAGAATACACAAAAGTTGATTTTAATTCTCTAAAGAACATAACATTCGTTTACATATCTCAATAATAGTTGAAAAATATACTTTTAGGTTTCATCTATCCTTGTAAACAACACCCGACGGCGGTGAGTTGAGCTATCTTTTGTTGCCGATATGTCGTTGCTTTTCATTCACTTTTAAAAAGCTTTAAAATTCACAATAACTTTGTCTACTAAAGTTAACAACGTTTTGAAGACAAGAAGTTTTGTTGTCTTTCTTTTTCTGCATACAAACATCAATCGAGCATGATTAGTGGAGTACATTCGTGTTGCTTTCGTAGAGGTTCGCATATGTGTGAAACCGCTAAATAGTTTTATCGCTGACAACAATTAGAGTACAAACACTAAAAGTGTGCAATACTTTGTACTATTTACCACTAAATAGTGTGGATTAAACAATAGAGAACAAAATAATTTGCATAATTTAGCAGTATTTAGTGGTATTTATGTTGCACACTTTTAGTGTTTGTACTCTAGTACAAGTTTCACATAGTTTTAAAGACAAAGAAAGCGTAGTACCCCAGGGGATGTACTTGGGGGTAATATGACGGGGAGGTCTGAAGTATGTTTTTGGGTCAAGAGACCTGCCAAGTATTTTTTTAGGTCTTAAAATGAAACCCGTATTTTTTGGGGTGCCCACAACTCCGAATTCAATTTTTGTTTCGATCCGTGTATCAGAAAATTATTCGTTTAAAATTTGTTTTCAGCAAGGCGTGAGTTCCGTAAAGAAATATTGCATTGCATGCCATGTATTATTTTGGGTGTAATGTCATGTTACCCCTCGAGTACATCCCCTGGGTTTAGTACAAACTAGCTGCTTTTAAGCCTGAACCCTAAAAGGTACGCACAAAAAATATTTACAACCCTAAAAGGTACCCCGATCACCCCTACCACTTGGACAAAGGGAGTATTTAATTTAATTTTATATATTTAATGTCTCAGAGGTGGGTCGGTCGGTCGGAAAAATAACAAATTACAAAAATAAAAACAGATACAAATGTTACAAATAACGTTATGCTCATTAATTGACTTATTATATACTGAAATAATATTGTGTTAACGATATTGTGATATTAATATTTATATATAAATAGGGGTCATTATAATCTTGATAACTCGTTTAAAAATAAATTTAGACACACATAAACCCCTTAGCTGTAAAGATGAGTGATTTAAAAAGACTTTGATATAAAATTTATTGGTTTATGCTGCGAATCAAGTATTATACGGCGCTACGAAAAATGGCTTATTTTCAGTTTTCAAAGTGTCGCGAATGCAGGACATTCGAGGATCGAGTTGGCTCGAGTATAACTGACTGTCTGATAGACATGTTTTAGAAAACCTCTTTCCGTAAAAACGTTAGAAAATAACAGCTAGCAATTGTATAATGACTTGAGCAAACAATATACCCAAATCCAACGCTGATTTGGAAGAGTAAATCGATGTGAAGTACGAGAAATCCAAATGAATTCAGGTTCAAATCCAAGATGGCGATTTGCTTGGGCTTTCTGTGGTATTTGCGCATGCTCATGACGTAAGGTGGTCAAAACGCGACATGATACATACATAGATAGATACATAGATATAATAATAATAATAATAACAACTTTATTTAATGAGGTTTAACACATAACAGTCTAGGACTGAAAAACTCGTGGACCTCCTAACAGATAATTATAATTACAATAATAATAACTAATTTAAATACATTATTTGAAAAATATATAATACAGCTAAAAAAACGTATAGGTTTCCTAAGGTGTGAATAAATAATTGTAAACAAATGCAAAAATCGATTAAAAACTATGATATTGGGAAGTGATCAAGTCCTTTGTATGATTCCTTTAAATATTTCACATAATTGGCCTTAAATGTTCTTATACTAGAGCTTGATCTGATATTAATGGGCAGTGCATTCCATAACTTAATTGAAGAAATTAAAAATGTCTTTCCGCCCTCTGTTTCCCTATTATACTTAGGACATCTCAAAGTTATGTCTCCGTATCTAGATTTCGATCTCTGTGAAACCTCACTGATACGTACAATCTTGTCTGAAAGATACTCTGGGCAGTGTCGTCCATTAAGACATTTATATATAAGGCATAACTTATTAACTTTGAGTTCATCGTAAAATGTTATCCAATCCAATTTTTCAAACAGCTTCACAGTTATTTCTTCTCTTGGCTTCACACATAGTATGACCCTTGCAGCTCTTTTCTGTAATCTGAAGACTCTTCGGATGTTTTCTTTAGATGTCGAACTCCAGGCTGGTCCACCATACATCAGTAGAGGTTTTATTGTAGCGGTGTAGAACTGGACCCTTTCATTGAATGGTAAATAGTGTCTGATAGACCGTAGAAGGCCAATGCGCTGCGCAAGTTTCTTGCAAATATAATCAATATGAGCGTTAAAAGATAAGGCCTGATCGATGTAGATTCCAAGGAGTTTGTGGTTAGTGGTTTCGTCAAAAATTTATCCCTTCCTTGTATTAATTGGTAATCGTTGGTCATCAGGTTTTAATTTTGAACGTAATCGTGATCCAGTTACAAACAAAGATTTGGTCTTGCCTGTATTTAACTTAAATTGGTTGTTAGTCGACCATTCCTCTAGTTCATCTGTACTCTTGCAGAGTCTTGTGCAAAGATCCTTTATATCTGTGTACGGTGACGACGCACTCAGAGTAGTATCATCTGCGAAGATATCAATGACAGTTGGAGGAGATATTGCTTCTGGTAGATCGTTAATAAAGACCAGGAATAGTAGGGGTGCAAGAACAGACCCCTGTGGCACACCGTGTGTGAGCTTCGCAGTCGAGGACTGTTTATTTCCAACAACTGTGCGCTGGGTGCGTTGATGGAGAAACGAGTGCATCAAGGCTAGGCTATCATCACTCAATCCATAAATGTGCAACTTGGCCATCAAGATCCGGTGATCCACCAGATCGAATGCCTTTTGGAAGTCAGCGAGAATTAAGCCATTTACACAGTTCGTGTCTAGGTTGAAAAGCATTCTGTCTATGATGTTAATTAATGCCGTCTCTGTGGAGAAGTTTTTTCTAAAGCCAGATTGTAACTTGTATAAAAGGTTGTTGTTCTTAAGGAAAGAGTATAGCGCATTGTGTAGATGTTTTTCGAAGATCTTTGATAGTACTGGTAGCACTGAAATTGGCCTGTAGTTGTTCTTATCTGATTTTGCGTTTCCTTTATGCAAAGGTGTTACTTTTGCTTCCTTCCACGCTGCCGGAAATATTCCACTGGCGATGCAGATGTTGATGAGTTTGCTAAGTGAGGGAGCTATTACCGGGGCGGAGATCTTTAATAAGCGAGCGCTAACGCCATCAGTACCGGTCGCCTTTCCAGACGGAATAGCCTCAATCAATTTCTGCGTCTGACTTGTTGTTATAGGAGGAAAATCAAGCTTTCTATCAGAGGTCTCATGTTTCCTGACAAAATCACTCACGATTTTAGGATTGAATTCATTGCAATTTTTGTCAGTTAGTTGTTTAGCTAGGCCCGTGAAGTGCTTGTTGAACTCCTCTGCAATTTTAAATGGATCACGTGTTTCGGTTTCATTGACCATAAGGGGAGGTACACCGTCCATGTGTTTGTTTTTTCCCGAGAGACTTCTAAGCGTAGACCACAGCTTTTTGGGACATTGTCGATTTTCCCTAAATGCTTTGTAGAAAAAATTCTTTTTGGCATTTCTAATAGCAGCAGTCACTTTGTTTTTGACAATCTTCAGAGCTGACCAATCTTCTGGGGCATTTGATTTCTTAGCTTTTTTAAGCAGATGATCTCGTGATTTAATTTGTTTGATGATTTGAGACGTTAACCACTTTGGTTGAGTGTCGATTTTTATGCGTTTTTGTTTGACTGGAACATAGATTGACGAAACGGTAGAACTAAAGT
Source organism: Metridium senile (assembly GCA_949775045.1). Lineage (NCBI taxonomy): Eukaryota > Metazoa > Cnidaria > Anthozoa > Actiniaria > Metridiidae > Metridium > Metridium senile. Next base: position 65,996,505 of record OX459095.1, read on the forward strand.
CGGGCCGCCTATGGCTAGCCCGACTAATTACGTCCGCGACTTGACAAATTGAATGTGTTAGCCGACAGTTAGCCTGCGTTACATCCGGTTTATTCCCCGTAATAACCGTCTGCGAAATAACGAACATTTTCGTGTTCTGAGACCCCCAGCGAATAGCAGGAAATATATAATAGATGCTGATTGGCTGTTGACCTTTTCAAATTCTAACGAGTCCTCCCATTGGTTATTATCTCAAACGGGAAAGACTGAGGCGAGTAATCGAGCCAATGGGAGACTCGTTAGAATTTGAAAGGTCAACGGCCAATCAGCATCTATATATTATATATTTTCCTGCTATTCGCTGGGGGTCTCAGAACACGAATATGTTTGTTATTTCGCAGACGGTTATTACGGGGAATAAACCGGATGTAACGCAGGCTACCGACAGTAGACTTATCGGGACTTTTGACTGAAAGTTCGCCGCTCAATATCTTCGCTCATTTACATTTACCCAAACTGAATTTTTCACAGTTATATATTTAATACCTTATCATTTAGAACCCAGATTATTATTGAAAAATATATATTGTGCTGCACCTAGTAAAATATTTTTTTTGTTTTTACCCTACTTTTTATAAGACGAAAAGTATGATAAAAATAATAAAAAATAAATCACTTTTTTTAAAGTCCCAATCTTCTAGCTGGACACAGTGTGCCCTACTAATCGGGGAGACTCACTCACACTCACTACCTCTACGTTAAATATTTTGCACACAACTCTGCTCACATAGAAACATAAATAGAATAATATCTTTAAGTTGCTGGATATTTCTATAAAAGCTTGAGTTTAAAGTTATGACGACAATAAACAATATTATGAAAGTTTGAAGTCATTAGAGTAATTAATTTTGCCATACAGGGCTGTCAAAGTTGACATAAAAATTAGCGTCTCGGAGCAGCGATTTGACGAAATTTCGTTTTTTGCGATTTTTTCGTAAAATATGAAATATTTTTCTTAACTAAAGGCATCATGGTTTGTTTCATGTTGAGGGCTACCTATGGTTAAAATATGTGCAAAATCAATTTTTTGAGTGTTGCCGCGTTTGCATGGTATTTACAGAAATCTTCTCTTAATTTTAATCCATGGATTTTATTTGAATTTCATCTGTCTTTTTCCTTTTTTGTATATTTTACCCGGTTTTGATCAGCTTTAATTTTAAATGAAGCTGTTTACGACAAAACTTTCTGATAAACGTTAGCTTTGTAAACATTCCTGTTGTAACTTTTCTTTGAGCAGTACCCATTGAGTTATCGTAAATATAAATGAATAGCGCTGCGCGGATGGTCTAAAAATAGATTAGATAATTAGACCCCCCTGCGCGATTCGGACAAACACAAGCTCAAGATTACAGTAACAATATGTGAGATTGGTATTCCGCTCGCTATTTTTATAAAATTATGCCTTATCCATTGTTAAAATGGTCGGTACGAAACAATGCTGTTGGGGTAGATGCAATAGCGATTCCAGATATCCCGATAGACTGCCAAAATTGCTGAAAGAATTGAAGGAATCGGGCAAAAAGGAATTTATACCATTCGTTGGCACGATCACGAGCGATATGTCAGAGGTGAATCAACGCTTGATCTTGAGAACATTTCGGCACAACGAATATTACCAAAATTACGTATGATCCTCATTGGCCTGGAGAGAAAGGAACTACTGAAGAGTTTCCAAACCCTCTTAAAGCAAATTTCACGACCGAACAAGTAGAGAAAGCTTGCCGTGCAAAGAGAAAGGCGCCGAAACAAAGAGCCTTGTGTGATAAAGAAGTTTCGAAATCAGATCGAAAAAGGCAGCCTTTCTCATACTACATTTTTACCTTCTATTTCAAATGACTTGCTCGACGAAATAGCCGATGACATGGTAGAACTATAATAATATATATGCACTTCTTTTAACTGAAGAACTTATTAAAGGAATTTATGTAAGGTCAACGGAGAGTCGATCGAGGGCCGTAGTTATTCAGTTGGACTTGTATAAAGTGGTTGATGGTTTGCGTAAAAGTGAAAATATTATGTAAAAGTATGTGTAAAAACAAAGTCGTGTATGTGTAGAATGGTGCATGGTTAGAAATGAGTGTAAATCGATGGTGAGCTCACATGGAAAATAAATAAAAATTCTCCGGATTATAAAAAGTCGTTAGAACAGTTCAATATAGTCCACGGTATAGTTCTCTGGATCACTGATAAACTTTGACCCAGAAAAGACATCATTTTCTGTCAAATAAATAGCTTTTTTAGACGAATTTCAAGACGAACATTCTGATTCCTCACTCATTCTCTTTGTATTGACCTCAATGTTTGTCCGAATCACACTAGGGGGTCAAATTTCTGTGACGTAGTTTCCGCGCAGCGCTATTACAATGGGGGATACATTCGAATCTAGTATCAATGTATCCATATATATAAATGTATAGCTAGTACTGATATGATGTCTCTTGACAGGTGGTGGTGGAGGAGGATTTCTGTCAAACGGTCGCAGCAGTTCTAACTTTGGAGGATCTGGAACGGGTGGTGAAGGTGGAAAGGGTTTTGTCAATGGAGGGGTGGGGGACGGTCATTATACAACAATGTTCTCGGAGGCTTTGGTGGAGGTGGAGGGGCGTATGGTTCTGGAGGAGGGGCAGCTGGTGGTGGTGGTTACTCAGGGGGGGCTAGTGGTGATAATAATCCTGATTCCTGTGGAGGAGGCGGAGGCTCGTTTAATAGTGGTACTGGTCAACAAAATGAGTGTTGTGTTAACGATCAAAGCCATGGATATGTTTCCATACAGCAGTTATAAATATTTACACCTGTTTATAATAGTGCATACACTTACAGTCATTCCCTTTTTTGGCAACCCTTTTACGACAAAGGATAGCGGATGATATATTTATTTGAGAATTGACGTACCAGATGACGAGAACCCCAAATCAAATGTTGGTAGGCACGCAACAAAGCACATATACGGCACAATATATTCACATATAGTTAAAGTTTTAAATTGGTCATCATGGTTATCATGATCTCAATTCGGGTATGAAATTATTCATCAAATGCATTAGCTCAAAAAATGGTGCCTTTTAAGTGTACTGAGATCATTATTTTGACACGCTCAACGGTACAGGAATCTGCATATTACCTCTGCCTTTCATTATTATGGCATCCAGGTTATTATGGCATCCTTGCTGTTGGTATTAATCGATTATGAAGATTACAATAACCTATATCAAATGTCGGTAATAGAATGATATTTGTAACAAATGTAAACGCATTAAATGTTAACCTAACTTTACTTTAGTATAAGTTACATTACTTTAATAAAATGAATTTAATTTGTTTACGGTGTTACAAATTTCATTTTATTACCTATCGTTTATATCAAACACCGACGCAGCCTATACACCTATTTCAATTAACGTTTGTAAGTTCTTTAAGGTCAGCGGTTTTCACGTATAGTCATGCACCAGATCGCACGAGGCCGTGAAATACGTAGGAAGAACGTAGGCAAGTTTAGAAGTCGTTAATGTAGGCCAAAATATGAGGTAACTACCGTTTTTTATGTTTATATTTGTAAAGATTCATACTAAGATCGTTTATGTAATTTCTTAGAACCGTACGAGACGTACAAGACGTATAAGAATGCGTATGTGATCATTAGACCGATAAAGATCAATAAAGTTTGGAAGAACCGTACGCGTTTCGAAGTTTGGCTTCATCCGATGTTGTAAACTTACCCTACAACGTTGTCCATCTGGAATGGTTGATCTGAGACCGATAGGAATTGTGGGAGCTCTTTAAATTTCAAATACATTGTTTTAATCACACTTGAATGGTGCTGACTTACAGATAACAGTATTTCAGAAGTAAACATTAATATTCAAGCGTGATTATAATAATGCATTTGCAGTTTAACGAGCTCCCACAATTCCTATCGATCTCAGATCAACCATTCCAGATGGACGTTAATTGAAATAGGTATACACCTAATTCAAAAAACCTTGTCAGGAGATCTGCCATCTGCAATCTGAGACCAAAATGAATTATGGGGTACGGCAGTTTTTTCTCATTAAAAGTTCGTTTGCGTGCACTTTCTGGCTTCAGATATAGCGATTGTAAATATAAATCTGAAGGAGCTAAGCGCAAAAAAAACAGGGCTTATTCATTTCGGTTTCAGATCTCCTTCTGACAACGTTTTTTGAAATAGGTGTATACCAGTTTGCTCGCTAGTTTCAATTTATATCGTATCTAATTGAGTTGAATGTAAATACTTTTCAGATTTGTGATTTTTATTTTGTAAGCAATTTCTATTTCATTGTTTATTGTTAATAAACATGATTTGATGCATGTGCACTTTATTAGCAATAAAATATCAATTATGTTACTGAACCCATTGATATGTTGTTGCACAAGTATATATATTATACTATTTATACAACGGTGTCGAGTGGCATACCGTGGTTATAAATCTATGTCCAAGTAGAATACAATACATGTATTGTACTGTAGTGTATTGTTCTATATTGTGTGTATTGTGTGTATTGTATTGTCTTCTATTGTCGTTCTATTGTTACTTGAACATGGATTTACAATCCATACCGTGGAATATCCTACGAGTCACTTGTATTTTCTAGTATACACACGAGCCTCTAGGCCAGTTTGTATGCAAAGAAAATAGAAGTGACGAGTGAGATATTCACGGCATAACATGTCATACGAAAATATTGTATAGCTATTTTATCCCACATAATATAAAATATAGAGAACCCGCATGAGAAGAGGCAGTTGAATACCGCCGAATATACAACGGCTTTCAAGCATTTTGATTGGCTGTATCTTGTATGATGTGGGATAAATTGACATTTACAATAGCCAAAGTTAAATGACCAGTATGATCAATAAAATACACCTTTAAATATATTGTCAAATAAATGTGTTGCATTCCTTGCTTTGAAGACCGATGAAGTCCATTATGCTTTGCGAGCTTTCAAACATATTTAAACGTGGTCTACTGTCTTGTTCAACGCACCAATAGAAAATAGACAATATTTGAACGAAAGCACGCAAAGCATGATCATCATGATATAAATAACTCAAATTCATAAATGAATAAATACAAGAATGTGCAATTAATAATCACTGTTCCCTTCAGAGGACGTTCATTAAGAGGTTGAAAAATAAAAGTACTTAAAATCAACCTAAAATATCAACGATTCTAACTATAATTATAATCTATTTGTTCTCCTCTTCAGAATAAACAGTGCATTTTTTAAATATAAATCCCTTCCCTTGTCTAATATTTCGCTATTCTATATATGTATTCTATATATGTCTATGTGTCGTTAATACAAATTTAACTTTTAAAATTTATCATGACTGGCCTATATACCTAACCTTTTAACGGTTACAAAAATTAAGAATGCCTTTCAGTTGATTGCAAACCATAAATACCAAGTAGAGTAGAGTGTACTTCTAGAAGGTTAAATAAAATCATAGTTTTGATCCAAAAGTAAGAATCAAGCTAGCCCATTACCGGTTGGTAAACTAAAGCAACACTACGTTAACTTAATATTCCAAGAAAACAAATCATATGAACAAGAGATACCTGATGGTAAATGACTCAAATGTTATTTCATCTAAATAGCAAACAATAATCTAGCGATACAATAATAATAAACAATTATCACAGCCATTTGAGCTTTCTAGACAAAGAAGTGAGAAGGGCATTCATAGACGCGGCCTCTGTAGCTACTTCTTTACACTTCTTCTTGTTTGGAGTTAGACGAACTGATTCTTCAGTTCGTTCTATGATAACACCATATTTACGGATGACGTCATTAAGAATACCAGCTAGCATCCTAATATTGTATAATGAGTTAGTACTTTGCGTTGAGGATGCCATAACAAACGAGCTTACTAAATATTGAAGGTTTTCTTGTGAAGACTTAATACATGGTAGTATATCATGATTCATTTCTTGGACATTAGTGTTCAGTTGCTTGATATCTGAGGCAAAGCGACCCGCATTTTCCTGCATAGTGTCCTTCCATTTGGAGCTGTTGGAATAAGGAGAGAAAGATGACTTTAAAACACTTTGGGTATAATCTTCTACACATCCTTGTATTCGTAGCTTTAGCCGATCAGTCAATTCCATTGTTTCTTGCTGAAATGGGTTTGGAGAACCAGAGTCATTATCGCTGTTATCCCCTTCACCATGGTTATGTCCAAGCGAAGTGTCTTCGACTTTCTCCTCGTGTGATCGTGAGAAATTAGAGGTCTGTTGCTCGTCGTTGCCCGACTCACTTTCGAATTGTATGCTCTTTTCACTAAGAGGAACACTGTCCTTCTTCGAAACTACTTTAGGTTTGGATTGTTTCAAAAGGTAATCAGGGAAACTGGTTGAGGCAAGGTTCATGCTATCCTTAGAAGAAACCTGTTCTGCAAGGATTGCATCCATAGTCGGGTTGAGTGACTGCGACTTATTCGTAACAGTTGCCGTTTCGTGAATGTTATTGTCAACTACAATAGCGTCTCTTTCGCTATTTTTTCTAGTTTTTGTTATTGATAAAGAATCCTCAACAAGCATGTTCCGCTGGATGATTTCTTGAACTTTGTTGTTGACAGGAATATCAGCAGTGTTGAGTAAAGCACGCTCTTGCTTACTATCTTTTTCTAAATGACTGGTACTTGATTTCTTTTCTTCTATTGTATTTGGTATAGTTGGAGACTTCAATGCAGGTTTTGAACTTAAAGACTCTGGAAACGTTGCCTTTTTTAGTTCATTTTGGTTCAATGGCAGGCTGCGATGATCATGAAGAACTACATCATCAAAGCAATCATAATCTTCGTCATTAAACGGTAAACCGTTGCTAACATGTTTTGAACGAATCTTATTGTGATTAATTGATAACGTTTGATTCTTCGGGGATTTGGCAGTTTCTTTTTCGAATTTAATGTTTTCCGTCCTACCTTTTAGTGATGGCGTTGATCTATTGGTAAAGTTACCGTAGAGTGTATTATATTCGGAACCTTTAAGATCCAACGTAATCGTTTGTATTAAAGGTTTTTCTAGATTCACCTTTGGTTCTTCTTCAAAAAGTTCATCTTCAGAAGACCTTTGTGAATCATTGCTTAAACTATAACATGATACCATACTTTCACTGTAATAGTTTGCAGAATCACTGTCAAAATCAAAATTCTGTGAGCTCGAGGATCCAGACGAATGAACTCGTCTTGCGGGATGACGTTCTGGTAAAGTTACAATTTCGACATGTTGATGTTCATCGTTCAGTGATAGATTATCAAACTTTCTTGTGTTGATTTCAAAGTCTCGGATATCTTGGATATTTTCGCGTTCCAACCTTTTACCAAAGTCTTGTTTTACCATGTTAAGTTCATCCAATGACCCAAGTGGTGGCGGAGGAACAATCAAACCAACAATGTCCGACTCATCGAACATTTTTTCGCACAGTCCAACAGGGGGAGAACAGATATATTCGCAACTGCTTGGACTTAGAGGAGGAGGCGATGCTATGGTTATATCACTATCCTGGAGTTCCTGTGTTGACCCTGGTGGAGGAGGAATGATCCAATCCATCAAAGACAAGTCTTGGTCATCGACAAATTCCTTGTCTGAATCGTCCATAAAGGAAGCTTCTACTACAGGTGTGTCATCCGACTCCCCAGGATCATAACCAAGCATTAGAGACTTTGAAGGTGTCGATCGACTTATCAGCAATTGGTCATTACTATTAGGAATCAATACATCTATTTTGGATGTCAAATCATAGTGGTCTTCCTTATTCGGTTCAATAATGTGATCACCAACGTCAGATAAACTTGAACCGTCGAAGCTCTTGTCATCTTCGGTATATTCAGTTGTATTGTAATCCATGTTCTTCTCCAAATCGCCAGAGACCATAGTCAAACGCTCATCAAACTTGACACTACTACATGTAGTATTTCCGCGCTGATTATCATTGTTAAGTTTCTGTTCGTCTGTTTCATTAGAGTCCATGATAACCGACCCAGAAGATGTTAACGAGGAAACATCAGAGTCTGTGACATCTTTGTCAGTTGTGGAGTGATGTACTTCCATTGATCTTTCATGACCATTGTTGGTACTACCATCCAGGTCTTTCTGGGCAACTTTCAAATCCACGAAATTTGTATCCACTCGTTCTATATAATTACTATCTGTTGTGGTATTTCCTAATTCCGTAATACTTTCATCGTCATATTGTTTAATTGAAATCAATTTAACCCCGGTTTCTTCGTCGTCATTACTACTGTTCGCATCATCAGTTTCATCAATATTGATATCATAAACTACCATTCTAGCATCCCTTTTTTCCTTCCTTGAACTTTCACTGTTGGAGATCTTTTCAGAAGATTTTGCAGCTTCCTGTTCCGTGGATTCCTTTGCATTGAAAACCTTATTATCTAATTCATCAACATGAAGTACTTTAGAAAAATATTTATTTTCAGATGAGATGTTGGACGGGTTTAGTGGATCAACTTTCAGGTCCACTGAATTGTCTTCGGCCTTGCTTTCAGGCGATTCATGTGAATTAATGTTGGTATTGCTATCAATATGTTCATGTATGATGTCATCATTATCTAAATCTTGGTTGATGTTTAATGATTCAGTAGAAGACTTCAAGTCAGGTGTAAATAGTTCACCTGCGAAACTAAAGTCTGCAAGGCTTGTAGGCGTCTCAGCTCCATCAACGAATCGGTCGTCAATAGCAATATCATTGATATCAATAAACTCCTCTTCGGTTGGTTGGTCAAGTTCATCATTATCATTCATAACAAATGGCATCTTTTCTCCGTCATTGTTAGCGATTTCTATTTCTTCTGATTGATCAGACACTTCAAGTATTTGTTGTTCGTTAATGTCAGTGGTTCCATCCGTAACCTGTTGACATGCTTCTCCCCCATTTAATACAACAGCATCAGCTTGATCGGCTATAGTCAAACCTTCCTTTGATTCCATTTTCTTTTCATCCAATATCTCATTATCCTTGTTCATTTCATTAGTTCTATCCTCTTTTATTTCTTCCTCGCTTAACGTTCTAACGACATTTTCAGATTCAATGATACGATCATTTGACGGATTTTGTCTTTGCTCTCGCCACATTTCCTCGGCAAAAGCAAGTTGAGTGATATAATCATCATCTGCTACCTCGTCGTCGTTATTGGTTGAATGGCCTTCTTCTGTTATCATATACAAAGTGCGTGATTTATCATCATAAACTTCACCAACAGAACTTTCTTCACTGACTGATCCAACACTTTTGGGTTTCTTCTCAGGAACGATGCCATCTTCACTATTTTCACCGGTGCGGTCTTGCAATGAAGGCCGTTTCAGAGGAGAACTATTGTCATCAACATCATTGTTAGATACTTCCTCACTTGGTTTCTCTTTGGCAGTATCCGGCTCTTTAGACAAGTCAACAAAAAAGTTATGGTCTGAATAGTTTCCAGGAACTTCCAGCAGCGATGGATATGACCAGCTATCGGGTATTATACGGTGTATTGATTCATATGGTGGTATATCTGCAAACATAACAATATATGAAAGAATAAATACATCTAATTTAAAAACAATATGTAAGATCCAGATAATTCTTGGTTTTACCAATTTATCATTTCACATTTGAGCTTTGACGAAAACAAATTCACTGGAAAGATGGCTGAGTTTTTTATGTTATGAAGCAGATTGTTTAGTTTGAAAGAAAAACATTATCACAAAACACTGGCGGACAATTTCAGAAATCAATAAGAGTGTTTGTATTGCGGTACGTTTTAGCAGTCCATCAAAATCTATATCTTGTTACATTTTGTCCATTTTTATGATAAAATAACAAAAATAAACTGAAAAATAAATATTTTTTTATTTATACACAGTATAATTTTTAAAGCTCGATGCTTGTGGGGCCGTGTTCTTCCATATACACTCCTTACTACACTCAAATATTCTATTCACTCAATTCTCAACTCACATGTTGATTTTTACGGAGGGAGGAAAACCAAATAGCCCGGAAAAGAACCCTCGTGGCATGGGAGAGAACAACGCATCAAACAAACTCTATTCACTTGTCGCCCGAGCCGGGAATCGAACCCAGGTCACAGCGGTGAAAGACCAGCGCTCTCAACGCTAGGCCACCCATGCCACCCATAAGCAACGGTTTTGTTTGATAATCTGAAAAGGTCAACAAGTAATTCTATATATATATATATTTAAAAAATCTAATTATTAATATTAATAAATTAGAGCACCAGGTTATTTACCATTATCAGTAATAGGAGCAAGGGGTTCCTGAGTGTCACCAATAATTTTAAGTTTCGCTATCTGTTTCTTCCATAGCTTTTGGTAACCGATAATAAAAGTGACAAGGTCCATACTGTCCAGCGGTTTCATGATAAGAACAGTGTCCTGTTGATAAATACAAAGAAGTGTTTTTAAACACTTATTATTATAATAAAACTTAACTGTGATTTATTCAGCAATTGATGAGATTTTTAAGGTTCTTCATATTTTGCTTTTTACAAACGTAATATATATTGAATTAAGCAGCGATTAAAAAAAAAAAAAAGGCAAGAAACAAACAAAACAAAAAGAATAATTTCAAATGTGCAACAATCAACCACCAGGATGGCGATGAGAATCTCTTTGACATCATATATCTTGTTGTGAACTAAGCAATTCTGTAAGGATTTGTGAGGCTTACCTTATTTTCGTTAACCGATATGGTCAATAGTCGCTTTCCCTCGGTGTGGTAAGCGATGGAGAACTCGGTGATTTTTTCTAAATCAGCTTCCTGACATAACTGAAAAAAATCAATGAAATAATTGAATTATATATTACCGGTTCCCGACTATTTCAGAAATTACTAGACTGAAAATAGCGGTCCCACTTTTAATTTCGCGATACTCAGATACAAGAAGACAAAGAACAAGAAAGACAACCTCTTTCCCAGGGCCGTCTTCCTTCGCTTTTGGGTGGGGCGGGCCCTGGGAATGAGGTTGCAAGGAAGAGAGTTGTTATCAAAAGGACTATAAATAAGATATATCTCTGTCAATGAGAAACATATTCAGGAAGTCTAGTAAAACCATTCCACGTTATGCCCTATCGTAATGACACGGCCCAAAAGGCACCATGGAATCAGTAGATGTTAACTTGGTATGACTGATATCTAGCAGAATGGATGGAGTCTTACCACATTGACTTTGCCTTTCACCATCTGACTTAATCCATAACGAGGACTTACAAGATACGTCGCTTCTTGTTGTCTTGCCTAAACATAAAATATATTGGATTGTATTGACTAATAACAATGAATAATGATGACGATGATGATGATGATGGTCATGGTATACCTAAATTCCTGGTAAAATAAATATATCACAAGAGGTACTAAATAAAGTATATGTCTATGTCCTATGTCTGTGTTAAACAATGAAAAAAATGATGATGATGATAATGACCATGGTGTTGAACAATGAATAATGATGATGATCATAATGACCATGGTGTTGAACAATGAATAATGATGATGATGATAATGACCATGGTGTTGAACAATGAATAATGATGATGATGATGTAGCCATGGTGTTGAACAATGAATAATGATGATGATGATAATGACCATGGTGTTGAACAATGAATAATGATGAGGATCATAATGACCATGGTGTTGAACAATGAATAATGATGATGATCATAATGACCATGGTGTTGAACAATGAACAATGATGATGATGATAATGACCATGGTGTTGAACAATGAATAATGATGATGATCATAATGACCATGGTGTTGAACAATGAATAATGATGATGATGATAATGACCATGGTGTTGAACAATGAATAATGATGATGATGATGTAGCCATGGTGTTGAACAATGAATAATGATGATGATGATAATGACCATGGTGTTGAACAATGAATAATGATGAGGATCATAATGACCATGGTGTTGAACAATGAATAATGATGATCATCATAATGACCATGGTGATGAACAATGAATAATGATGATGATGATGTAGCCATGGTGTTGAACAATGAAAAATGATGATGATGATAATGACCATGGCGTTGAACAATGAATAATGATGATGATGATGTAGCCATGGTGTTGAACAATGAATAATGATGATGATGATAATGACCATGGTGTTGAACAATGAATAATGATGATGATGATGTAGCCATGGTGTTGAACAATGAATAATGATGATGATGATAATGAACATGGTGTTGAACAATGAATAATGATGATGATGATGTAGCCATGGTGTTGAACAATGAATAATGATGATGATGATAATGACCATGGTGTTGAACAATGAATAATGATGATAATGATGTAGCCATGGTGTTGAACAATGAAAAATGATGATGATGATAATGACCATGGCGTTGAACAATGAATAATGATGATGATGATAATGACCATGGTGTTGAACAATGAATAATGATGATAATGATGTAGCCATGGTGTTGAACAATGAATAATGATGATAATGTAGCCATGGTGTTGAACAATGAATAATGATGATAATGATGATAATGATGTAGCCATGGTGGTGAACAATGAATAATGATGATAATGATGTAGCCATGGTGTTGAACAATGAATAATGATGATGATGATAATGACCATGGTGGTGAACAATGAATAATGATGATAATGATGTAGCCATGGTGGTGAACAATGAATAATGATGATAATGATGTAGCCATGGTGTTGAACAATGAATAATGATGATAATGATGTAGCCATGGTGGTGAACAATGAATAATGATGATAATGATGTAGCCATGGTGGTGAACAATGAATAATGATGATAATGATGTAGCCATGGTGGTGAACAATGAATAATGATGATAATGATGTAGCCATGGTGTTGAACAATGAATAATGATGATAATGATGATAATGATGTAGCCATGGTGGTGAACAATGAATAATGATGATAATGATGTAGCCATGGTGTTGAACAATGAATAATGATGATAATGTAGCCATGGTGGTGAACAATGAATAATGATGATAATGATGTAGCCATGGTGTTGAACAATGAATAATGATAATGATGATAATGATGATAATGATGTAGCCATGGTGGTGAACAATGAATAATGATGATGATGATGTAGCCATGGTGTTGAACAATGAATAATGATAATGATAATAATGATGATAATGATGTAGCCATGGCGTTGAACAATGAATAATGATGATGATGATGTAGCCATGGTGTTGAACAATGAATAATGATGATCTGATGATGATAATGAACATGGTGTTGAACAATGAATAATGATGATGATGATGTAGCCATGGTGTTGAACAATGAATAATGATAATGATGATAATGATGTAGCCATGGTGGTGAACAATGAATAATGATGATAATGATGTAGCCATGGTGTTGAACAATGAATAATGATAATGATGATAATGATGATAATGATGTAGCCATGGTGTTGAACAATGAATAATGATAATGATGATAATGATGATAATGATGTAGCCATGGTGTTGAACAATGAATAATGATGATAATGATGTAGCCATGGTGGTGAACAATGAATAATGATGATGATGATGTAGCCATGGCGTTGAACAATGAATAATGATGATAATGATGTAGCCATGGTGGTGAACAATGAATAATGATGATAATGATGTAGCCATGGTGTTGAACAATGAATAATGATAATGATGATAATGATGATAATGATGTAGCCATGGTGTTGATCAATGAATAATGATAATGATGATAATGATGATAATGATGTAGCCATGGTGTTGAACAATGAATAATGATGATAATGATGTAGCCATGGTGGTGAACAATGAATAATGATGATGATGATGTAGCCATGGCGTTGAACAATGAATAATGATGATAATGATGTAGCCATGGTGGTGAACAATGAATAATGATGATAATGATGATAATGATGTAGCCATGGTGGTGAACAATGAATAATGATGATAATGATGTAGCCATGGTGTTGAACAATGAATAATGATGATAATGTAGCCATGGTGGTGAACAATGAATAATGATGATAATGATGTAGCCATGGTGTTGAACAATGAATAATGATAATGATGATAATGATGATAATGATGTAGCCATGGTGGTGAACAATGAATAATGATGATGATGATGTAGCCATGGTGTTGAACAATGAATAATGATAATGATAATAATGATGATAATGATGTAGCCATGGCGTTGAACAATGAATAATGATGATGATGATGTAGCCATGGTGTTGAACAATGAATAATGATGATCTGATGATGATAATGAACATGGTGTTGAACAATGAATAATGATGATGATGATGTAGCCATGGTGTTGAACAATGAATAATGATAATGATGATAATGATGTAGCCATGGTGGTGAACAATGAATAATGATGATAATGATGTAGCCATGGTGTTGAACAATGAATAATGATAATGATGATAATGATGATAATGATGTAGCCATGGTGTTGAACAATGAATAATGATAATGATGATAATGATGATAATGATGTAGCCATGGTGTTGAACAATGAATAATGATGATAATGATGTAGCCATGGTGGTGAACAATGAATAATGATGATGATGATGTAGCCATGGCGTTGAACAATGAATAATGATGATAATGATGTAGCCATGGTGGTGAACAATGAATAATGATGATAATGATGTAGCCATGGTGTTGAACAATGAATAATGATAATGATGATAATGATGATAATGATGTAGCCATGGTGTTGATCAATGAATAATGATAATGATGATAATGATGATAATGATGTAGCCATGGTGTTGAACAATGAATAATGATGATAATGATGTAGCCATGGTGGTGAACAATGAATAATGATGATGATGATGTAGCCATGGCGTTGAACAATGAATAATGATGATAATGATGTAGCCATGGTGGTGAACAATGAATAATGATGATAATGATGTAGCCATGGTGTTGAACAATGAATAATGATAATGATGATAATGATGATAATGATGTAGCCATGGTGTTGATCAATGAATAATGATAATGATGATAATGATGATAATGATGTAGCCATGGTGTTGAACAATGAATAATGATAATGATGATAATGATGTAGCCATGGTGGTGAACAATGAATAATGATGATGATGATGTAGCCATGGTGTTGAACAATGAATAATGATAATGATAATAATGATGATAATGATGTAGCCATGGCGTTGAACAATGAATAATGATGATGATGATGTAGCCATGGTGTTGAACAATGAATAATGATGACGATGATAATGAACATGGTGTTGAACAATGAATAATGATGATGATGATGTAGCCATGGTGTTGAACAATGAATAATGATAATGATGATAATGATGATAATGATGTAGCCATGGCGTTGAACAATGAATAATGATGATAATGATGTAGCCATGGTGGTGAACAATGAATAATGATGATGATGATGTAGCCATGGCGTTGAACAATGAATAATGATGATAATGATGTAGCCATGGTGTTGAACAATGAATAATGATGATAATGATGTAGCCATGGTGTTGAACAATGAATAATGATGATGATGATGTAGCCATGGTGTTGAACAATGAATAATGATAATGATGATAATGATGATAATGATGTAGCCATGGTGTTGAACAATGAATAATGATGATAATGATGTAGCCATGGTGTTGAACAATGAATAATGATGATGATGATAATGACCATGGTGGTGAACAATGAATAATGATGATGATGATGTAGCCATGGTGTTGAACAATGAATAATGATAATGATGATAATGATGATAATGATGTAGCCATGGCGTTGAACAATGAATAATGATGATGATGATGTAGCCATGGCGTTGAACAATGAATAATGATGATAATGATGTAGCCTGCATGGTGGTGAACAATGAATAATGATGATGATGATGTAGCCATGGCGTTGAACAATGAATAATGATGATAATGATGTAGCCATGGTGGTGAACAATGAATAATGATGATAATGATGTAGCCATGGTGTTGAACAATGAATAATGATGATAATGATGTAGCCATTGTGGTAAACAATGAATAATGATGATAATGATGTAGCCATGGTGGTAAACAATGAATAATGATGATAATGATGTAGCCATGGTGTTGAACAATGAATAATGATGATAATGATGTAGCCATGGTGTTGAACAATGAATAATGATGATAATGATGTAGCCATGGTGTTGAACAATGAATAATGATGATAATGATGTAGCCATGGTGTTGAACAATGAATAATGATGATAATGATGTAGCCATGGTGTTGAACAATGAATAATGATGATGATGATGATATAGCCATGGTGGTGAACAATGAATAATGATGATAATGATGTAGCCATGGTGTTGAACAATGAATAATGATGATGATGATGTAACCATGGTGTTGAACAATGAATAATGATGATGATGATGTAGCCATGGTGTTGAACAATGAAAAATGATGATAATGATGTAGCCATGGTGTTGATCAATGAATAATGATGATGATGATGATATAGCCATGGTGGTGAACAATTAATAATGATGATAATGATGTAGCCATGGTGGTGAACAATGAATAATGATGATAATGATGTAGCCATGGTGTTGAACAATGAATAATGATGATGATGATGTAGCCATGGTGGTGACGTGGGGATAACAATGATGATCCAAACAATGGTGATGATAAGGATGAAAGTGATGATAGCGCCGGATGAGGATTACTATACAATTCTGGTGATTTATGACAATGATGGTGATTCTGATGACAACGATAATGATGTCCTTAATGATGGTGAAGGAAATGATCATGGGGATGATGATCATATTAGCGATGATGGCTATAGTGGTGTAGTATGGAGTAGTAATCATACTCGCTTTCGGACCAGCAGAGAGGTGCAACACAGGCTAAACACAATACGAAAATTACCTTTTTGGATTGGTTTAAAGCAGTTCCGTTACTCTTGCCATCTTTCAAATACAGTATAACATTAAAGTATTTTCCACCGTAGGACATCAAATCTCTCGCTTCTTTCAGATACTGTTTCTTGCATTCACTAGTTGACAGGAACCGCTGACCTAGAGTTGCTAAACTCTGGTTAAATTTGATCTGTTGATCCAAAACTTTGCGTAGGTCTTTAAGCTTGACTCCATTGATGATGTTCTCAGGAACAAAGTGTTCTAGCCCATCAAAGTCTTTCTCAATTGTCTTGACAGAAATTTTGGAAGGTATTTTGATTTTTGATTCGGTGGCTTTTTGCTGCATGTGCAAAGCTGCCAGTTTGATTGCGAGGTCGTACCTTAGGTCACTTTCATAATGGCCTTCTACAATATCCTTGCTGATCTAAATTAGACAAGGAAAGAAAGAAAACATCACATGTGAGCAGCGAGCTTATCCGGTTAACTGGTTTCGAGGGCTGCGCCGTATGATAATCGATAAAGTACAAGATTGCTTTTTAATAAACGAATCTGCAAGATGACAATAGCGCTAGTACAGCAGCACAACATGCAGCAGCGCAACTAACCTGATCATAAAGATAGTCGAAGGCAATTGGGTCTTCGTCGAACAACTCGTCAGGATTTTGAGGTAAAAAACTGAATGGAAATAAAAGTGGAATTTGAAAACTTTAAATATGTTTCAATAGCTACATTTGAAAAGAAAAACAGTGGCGACACCAACTAATTAACAAGCTGGAATAACCTAACCCAACCCTAAGATATGGTTTATGTTATAATATATCCAGTCTTACCAAAGGCGCAGCTTGCACACCCACGACGACCGACTGCAATTTCTATTCAAATAGATCTGCAACAAAAAATAAAAGTTCTTTATATAAGGGATCGGAGGATTTGCAGATTATGTTAAAACAGAAACTTTGAGATTGACACTTAAACAACAACGTTTTCTTAGTATATTCTATTGGAATTAAATGAAATGGAAATATTCCAGAGGGAGGGGACTCCCAGATAGGAGTCAGTGTAGGAGAATTTAACACTAATGACTGTCAGTTTATTGCTTTTTCATTCATACGAAGGCAGGACAACAATTGACAGTGGGCTCTGTAGTATCTGAGACCTGACTGTTGTGACGGGAGACAATCCCCTGCTCTTTTGGAAGGACACAACGTGATCGCCTGGCCCGGGAATCGAATCCAGACCATTAGGCCCGCGGAATTCGATCCCCTGACCACTAGACCATTACGCCTCTACTTTAATTAATTATATTATATAAATGGAAATGAAATGTACGGTTTTTAAATGATTCATCTTTGCGATTGACGTTATACATATATGTCACCTCAGGTATATAACCTAAAGAGCAGCTTCTCTTTAAGATTATATTAGTGATTAATTAATTAAGAGTACAAAGAGCATCCACGACTTTCGGATCCAAAACTAGTTGTACAAAAGAAGCAATTACAACTTACTTCCTCTACTTTTTCGTGGTTCTGTATAAGAGATAACTGGTTCTTCTGTGGTCCACTAAGGACAAGACTAAAGTACTGCATTGATTTGATACCAAGCTTTTGTCCAAGAGAAGTGTAGATTTCCTGAATTGAATGAATGAGTTAATGAATAAACGAACGAGCAAATTAATGAACGAATGAATGGATAAATAAATGAATTGAACGAACTAAAGAATAAGTGAATGAAAGAGCCATGGAATAAGACGACGAAAGAACGAGCAACTACATGAATGGACAAATAAATAAACAAACGAATGAATGAATAAATAAATGAATTGAACGAACTAAAGAATGATTGAACGAAAGAGCAAATGAATAAAACGACGAAAGAACGACCGAATAGACGAATGAACAAATAAATGAACGTAACGAATGAATGAATGATATTAAATTATAGATAATAGCCGTTTAACAGAAATAGTCAATGCTCACCTACCTTAACGGTAGTTCTGGGATTGTAATGGAAAGATCGTGTTTGACCATTTTCTAAGAAGACTTTGAGAACATTTGGAATAACAGGAAAAGAACCCTGCAATATAAAGAAACAACACCATTAGGTTTTGGAGCAGTAATATTGTATTAATTTGAGTGGATTGTCTGATCCCAGGTGTAATCGATGTACGTTTCTTTACTCTGAAGATGACTTCTGCTCAGGTTGTCGAAACGTCAGACATCAACACCATCAGTCTTGCTCAATATCACATCAACCCGGACGATCAAACCTCACTACAAAATAACCAAGGCATTTATCGTGCCAATATCACTTGTTTACATGTAAGTACTCACTCGTCTGGCCTGCTCTGCAGGACCTATGTAATGTACAATATCATCAGCAAAACGAACGTTGACTGGTGATGAACGGCGTCTCTCCCGTGTTGCTCGACTCATTAACGACGATCTCCTTTGGCCCTGTTGAAAAAAAAACACCAACACTCATTACCGAGGTCTTATTTTGGCCCTGTTGAAAAAAAAAAACACAACAACAACATTCATTAACGACGATCTCTTTTGGCCCTGTTTTTGAAACATTTGAAGATTATAGCTGCTGTTAGGATGAGTTCGTTGTTGTTGCTGTTGGGGGCTGATGATGTCGGTATTGTTTTTGTTGTTGTTGATGTCCTTCTTATAGTTGTTAATGTTCATGTTTTCCTGTTTTCCTGTTACTATTGTTGTTTATATTATTGATGTCTTATTGATGTTGTTTTTCATGTGGTTAATATTAAGCAAAGTTAACTTGGAGCTTTGTTCCGGTCAGCGGTTGTTGCTAGCGTGCGCATGCGCCGACTCGATGCATCGTGGTCACTGTTCGCCATCTTGCTTTTGCTTGGATTGCTATTGCTATTATCGTGTTCTTTGGACCGTTTAATCTAACCATCGTATTTCAATCTTCCGAAAATACTGTTTCCAACGAACGTCTTTGTGTCGAACCACGCTTCTTTTGTCCTCTCGATTGTTCCCTGGGGATTCGTTTGGTGGCGCTTTGTTATTATGCCTCGTCAAACTCGGAATAGCCTGGAAAGTATACCATCTACCACTTGTTCTTCTTCTTCGGATTCCGGTTCATCGGGGATCGTGCCGGCGATGTCGGGTACTCCACCAACCGTGTCTGCCCCTTCCACGGAGCTGGTTGCTTCGCTCGTCGAAGCGTTAAAGGCCCCGTTGTCGGCGATGGTCCAGGACGCGGTCCAAGCGGCTAACGTGGGCCAAGCGCCTTGTTGGTCGTCAGCCTCGGTTATCTCCTCTTCCTCGACCCCATTACAGGCGCAAACAAACCACTACGCACAGTCTGGCTCTCTTCCCGCTTGGGCGACGGCGGCGTCTTCGGGACTGGCATTAACTTCTACATCTACATCACATTCAGCTGGCGCAATGGCGGCTCCGCTCGCAGGTACGTCTATAACGAGTGTCCCTTCATTTGTGTCTTGCTTCTCTCTCCCTGGGGCCTTACCGAACCCTCCATCGACGAGGTCAGCACCTATTTCTTCGGTTTGGCCAGTGGTGGATCGTCTTCCCGGCTCCATTCCGTTGAATCAACCATTTGTGGTTGGTCCGGGATATTCCCCGATCCCGTATAAAGTAGTAGCGCAAATTACGGCGGGAAAGTTCGTGCACTTTGAGGAGTTATTGCCGGAAAACATTTTAGTTAATGAGCCAGAACCTCAGCTTCTCTTCGATGGGCATCTGGTCTTTTCTCCCAATACAAAGAGACATAAGAGACAAATCTCCGACATCACTTCCTGGGGTGAGGCCTTCACTATTTATTCTCTTATCGTGGGAAAATACTTTCCTGACCGGAAAGACGATCTGCTACGCTACAAGCTTTTGATCATGCGAACGTATCGGCAGTTCGCTGGAAATGCTTGGTTAAACTATGACCGGGCTTTCCGCGAACTGGCGGCCGCGGAGAACCGTACAACATGGTCGGAAATGAACGTCCAGTTGTACAATTTCCATACAGCTGGGGCCCAAGTTCGCTCTTTGGCCATGGCAGCGCCCTCGCAGGGAAAGTGGGAAGCCCAGGGTAACCCAGTCTCAAAGACCCATTGCTACTCCTGGAACGCGGGCCAATGCATCGCCACTTCTACCACATGCCGCTTTCGTCATATTTGCAGTGCTTGTGACGGTGACCATCGAAGAAAAGCATGCCCACACCACCGCCAGCCGCCACATACCGAACACTCCCAGTCAGGGGAACCAGACGAGATTAAGCGCCGTAAACGCTATTAATGGTCACTGTCTTCGTTAGTTTATAGACTTTGTGTTTGACCATCCTCGGTCAGAGAACAATTTTTAGTTTATTGATTATTATTATCACTATTATGATTATTATTATGATTATGATTATTACTATGATTATTATTATTGTTATTATTATTTTTTTTCTGTCTTTCTATTTTTATGTGTGTTCTTTATTCAAGGTTGTAATTTTAGTTAATGTTCAGCTATTTAGCATGCCCAATTTGTTACGGGATTGTGTTGGTGGAGGGTTATTGTAGTAAAAACCTTTTGTGATAGTTGCATCTTATTTCTTGTAGAATCGACCCCTAAGCTTCCATCGGTTGCGGACATCTCCCCTCTGAACTACAATAGATTTTTGTACGAGCTCCAGAGCCACCCTGACAAGCAATGGGTTGAGTTCATCTTACACGGAATCCTTGAGGGCTTTAAATTGGGTTTCAATCCGGCCATCAAGCTAAAGGCCGTCAAGAAGAACAAAGCGTCGGCACACCAGCAGGCTCATATTATTGATGCGTACTTAGATAATGAAGTGCAACGTGGGAGGTTAGCTGGCCCATTTGATCTCCCTCCCATCTCCCCACTGCAGGTCAGCGGTTTTGGCGTTATCCCTAAAAAAGGTCAGCCAGGGAAATGGCGCCTTATTTTTGACCTCTCCTCTCCTTTAGGATATAGCGTAAATGATGGCATTAATCCAGGGGATTGTTCACTGCAATACATCAATCTTGATGACATTGTGCATATGGTTGCCAAGCTTGGTAGGGGGGCGCTACTCGCTAAGTTTGATATCGAAAGTGCATACCGCAACGTTCCTATCCATCCTACGGACAGGCACCTCCTAGGCATGAAATGGAGATCCAAGTATTATGTCGACTTGGCTCTTCCTTTCGGCTTGAGGTCCGCACCATTCATATTTAACTCAATTGCCAGCTCGGTGGAATGGATCCTTCGGTCTAATTATGATATCCCAGACATCCTTCACTACTTGGATGACTTTGTGCTGGCCGGACCTCCAGGCTCTCCATTGTGCCATAGCAGGTTGTCTACTGCCACTTCAGTTACAGCTGACCTAGGCTTGCCTCTCCATCCTGACAAGTGTGTGGGTCCTGCAACATGCTTGGTGGTCTTAGGAATCGAAATAGATACACTGGCTGAAACCCTACGCCTTCCTACCGAGAAGTTTGCAGCGATCCTCGAACTGCTAAGATCCTGGTCGTCCCGTAAATCGTGCCGCAAGAAAGAACTCCAGTCCTTGATAGGGGTACTGCACCATGCATGCAAAGTGGTATGGCCAGGCCGCACTTTCCTCCGCAGGATGATTGACTTGTTGAAACTGTTCAAGAGAGGGGACCATCCTATCCGCTTGAACGTAGAGTTCAGAAGGGATCTACAGTGGTGGTTGAAGTTCTTTAACCAGTGGAACGGTATCAGTTTCTTCCTCATCCCTTCTCTGGTGCCACCCCCGACAGTTTGTGTAGGCTCTGATGCCTCAGGAGCGATCGGCTATGGGGCATACTTAGGAGCTCAATGGTTCAATGGCAAATGGTTGCCCCAGCAGCTGAGCTTGTCTATCGCCTACAAGGAACTTTTCCCGGTGGTCCTGGCAGCCCACGTTTGGGGCTACCTTTGGGAGCGTCAACGTGTCTTGTTCAAGGTCGACAACCAGTCAGTGGTGGCAATTTTGAACAGTAGGACTTCGCGAGATCCAGATATTATGGCATTAATGCGCAGTCTGCTGTTTGCAGCGGCACGCTTCTCCTTTTCCTTTTCAGCTGAGCACGTTCCAGGTGTGACCAATGGTGTTGCTGATGCTCTTTCTCGTTTTCATATGCAGGCCTTTCGCAACCTGGCTCCACATGCCGACCACCAACCAACAGGGATTCCCGTGCAACTCCTAGCTTCCCTGGGAGCAGAACTCTAGCCAACCAGTGTTTAGCTTATTTGTCTGAGGGTCTGGCTCCCTCGACTCGTCGCTGCTACACTTCTGCCCAACATAAGTTTGTTACTTTCTGCTATCAGAGCGGTCGCTTGGCCCCCTCTGGTTCACCGTGCCCAACAGACGAGTGGACTTTGTGCCTCTTTGCGACAATGTTAGCTGAATCCATTCGTCATCCTTCTATTAAAGTGTACTTATCAGCAGTTCGCTCATTGCATATCGAACAAGGTATGCCTGATCCGCTTTTGAATTGCCTCCAGCTACAGCGGGTTCTAAAAGGCATTAAGCGTGTGCAAGGCGCAAACATTTCAGCTACGCGCCTTCCAGTCTCTCCAGAGGTGCTCAGTATTGTTAGGGCAGGCTTAAACCTGTCTTCTTTCGATGACTGTATGTTATGGGCAGCATGCACTTTGGCGTACTTTGGTTTCCTCAGATCTGCCGAATTTACTGTGCCTTCACTGGCGGCCTTTGATCCAGCGGTCCACCTGTCTGCCCAGGATATCACAGTAGATTCAACAGAGGCACCAACTTGTCTGCAAGTTCATGTCAAAGCATCCAAAACTGATCCATTTCGACAGGGCTGTCACGTGTACATTGGTGTAGGGTCTCCATCGCTGTGTGCGGTTAGGTCAGTTCTGTGCTATTTGGCCCGCCGTGGTAATACTTCTGGACCCATATTTATTCTGTCTAACGGACAACCGTTAACCAGGCAACTGGTGACTGACCGTCTGAGAGCTATCCTGAAGTCAGCTGGGGTAACCGGCAACTATTCCAGCCACAGCTTTCGAATTGGGGCTGCAACCATGGCTGCCAAGAGGGGCATCCCGGACCATCTCATTCAAGTATTAGGACGGTGGCAAAGTGATGCCTACAAACAATATATCAGGACTCCTCGGGAGGCAATTGTAAGTGCGTCAAGCAAATTGGCATGAGATGGTAAGTTACACTGCCTTGGCTCTAATTTGATGATGTGTTTGTTTAGCGATCCAGTCATAGTCCTGCGATATTAGCATAAGCGTTATTAGTTTTGCCGGCGGGGGGATGGTGCCTTGGTGCTTGGAGTGCTAGTTTTGGGTGGTTGGATCGGTCCCATGGCTTTGCCACGGGTCGTCCAGCTCCAAGCACCATATCAAATGCTTGGAGAGAATTCCTTGGAGGTTGACCCGTGGCTCGGTTGCCATGGTTACCTCTTGCCTATTGCTTCTTGCCTGTTGCCATTGCCTATTGCCATTGCCTATGGACATTGCATTGCTCAAGGCACCTACCCTCCATTATAGCGACAAGTTAAATGTGGTTAATATTAAGCAAAGTTAACTTGGAGCTTTGTTCCGGTCAGCGGTTGTTGCTAGCGTGCGCATGCGCCGACTCGATGCATCGTGGTCACTGTTCGCCATCTTGCTTTTGCTTGGATTGCTATTGCCCCGCCCACCCTTCCCTGGTTATTGATGGTAAGTATTGTATTCCACTGTTGTTCAGTGTGACAGGTGCCGAGGTTGACCCGTGGCTCGGTTGCCATGGTTACCTCTTGCCTATTGCTTCTTGCCTGTTGCCATTGCCTATTGCCATTGCCTATGGACATTGCATTGCTCAAGGCACCTACCCTCCATTATAGCGACAAGTTAACTGTTATTGTTGTCGCTTTATTGTCATTTTTATTTTTGTTATTGTTGTTGTTTTTCCTTTTATTTTCGTTGTTTTTATCATTGTTGTCTTATTGATGTTGTTTTCCTGTTATTGTTGTTGTTTTTATCATTGTTGTCTTATTGATGTTGTTTTCCTGTTATTGTTGTTGTTTTTATCATATGCATTGTTGTCTTATTGATGTTGTTTTTCCTGTTATTGTTGTTGTTTTTATTATTGTTGTCTTATTGATGTTGTTTTCCTGTTATTGTTGTTGTTTTTATCATTGTTGTCTTATTGATGTTGTTTTTCCTGTTATTGTTGTTGTTTTTATCATTGTTGTCTTATTGATGTTGTTTTCCTGTTATTGTTGTTGTTTTTATTATTGTTGTCTTATTGATGTTGTTTTCCTGTTATTGTTGTTGTTTTTATCATTGTTGTCTTATTGATGTTGTTTTCCTGTCGTTGCTGTTGTTTTTATTATTGTTGTCTTATTGATGTTCTTTTCCTGTTATTGTTGTTGTTTTTATTATTGTTGTCTTATTGATGTTGTTTTCCTGTTATTGTTGTTGTTTTTATTATTGTTGTCTTATTGATGTTGTTTTTCCTGTTATTGTTGTTGTTGTTTTTATTATTGTTGTCTTATTGATGTTGTTTTTCCTGTTATTGTAGTTGTTGTTTTTATTATTGTTGTCTTATTGATGTTGTTTTTCCTGTCGTTGTTGTTGTTTTTATTATTGTTGTCTTATTGATGTTGTTTTTCCTGTTATTGTTGTTGTTGTTTTTATTATTGTTGTCTTATTGATGTTGTTTTTCCTGTCGTTGTTGTTGTTTTTATTATTGTTGTCTTATTGATGTTGTTTTTCCTGTCGTTGTTGTTGTTTTTATTATTGTTGTCTTATTGATGTTGTTTTTCCTGTTATTGTTGTTGTTGTTTTTATTATTGTTGTCTTATTGATGTTGTTTTCCTGTTATTGTTGTTGTTTTTATTATTGTTGTCTTATTGTTGTTGTTTTTCCTGTTATTGTTGTTGTTTTTATTATTGTTGTCTTATTGATGTTGTTTTTCCTGTTATTGTTGTTGTTTTTATCATTGTTGTCTTATTGATGTTGTTTTCCTGTCGTTGTTGTTGTTTTTATTATTGTTGTCTTATTGTTGTTGTTTTTCCTGTTATTGTTGTTGTTTTTATCATTGTTGTCTTATTGATGTTGTTTTCCTGTCGTTGTTGTTGTTTTTATTATTGTTGTCTTATTGATGTTGTTTTCCTGTTATTGTTGTTGTTTTTATTATTGTTGTCTTATTGATGTTGTTTTCCTGTCGTTGTTGTTGTTTTTATTATTGTTGTCTTATTGTTGTTGTTTTTCCTGTTATTGTTGTTGTTTTTATCATTGTTGTCTTATTGATGTTGTTTTCCTGTTATTGTTGTTGTTTTTCCTGTTATTGTTGTTGTTGTTTTTATTATTGTTGTCTTATTGATGTTGTTTTTCCTGTTATTGTTGTTGTTTTTATTATTGTTGTCTTATTGTTGTTGTTTTCCTGTTATTGTTGTTGTTTTTATTATTGTTGTCTTATTGATGTTGTTTTTCCTGTTATTGTTGTTGTTTTTATTATTGTTGTCTTATTGTTGTTGTTTTCCTGTTATTGTTGTTGTTGTTTTTATTATTGTTGTCTTTTTATTGCCTTTTTTTTGATAATGTTGTTGTTTTTCCTGTTATTGTTGTCGTTTTTATTGGCATTGTTATTTTTGTTACCACCGATTTCATTACTACGCGCCCAACAGAGTTTGTGAAGGGAGTTGGCGATTCTCTTCCGTCAATCAAACACAATTTGTCTAGACATTTTACAAACAAGTCGTTAACGACAGTTTCCCGGAGCTAAAAATATATATTAGGTATCAGACTGTTCAAACTAAATAAGTTTCATGTCTTTCATAAGACAATTGTATTTTTGGCTCAATTTTCTCTTAAAAATAACATTTCTACCTGTTTTATGTTTACATCGACCGTTGTTTACAGTTCACGTAATTATTTTTCTAGACAAATTGTGTTCGCCATCTTCGCTTCACGAATTGTTTGTCTGACGGCGCGTAGTAATGAAATCGGTGGTAATGTTGTTGTTTTTCCTGTTCTTAAATTGTTGTCTTTTTTATTGGCATTGTTATTTTTTGTTAATGTTGTTGTTTTTCCTGTTATTGTTATTTTTGTTGTTGTTTTTATTGGCTGTTATTGTTACTGTTGTTGTTGTTTTTATTGTCATTGTCATTGTTGTCATCGTTCTAGTTGTTATCATTGCTGTTGTGTTTATGTTCTATTATTGTTGGTGTTGTTGTTATTTTTATTGTTTTAATTATTGTTTTATATTATAGTTATTGTTGCACTATCATTTGTCAGCAACATTGACATGAGGGAATAGCCAAGGTTTTTTTTAATTTATAAGGAATGGTATACCCACGACTTTTGCGGTCAAAAGGTAAGAAGATACGAGGAATGTACCAGAGGTAGATGTACAGAGGTCAGCTTACTCAGGAGGAAAAAAATACTACAAATTAATAATTAAAGCTACCTGATTCTTGGCGTCCTGGAGATCTTCACTAGAAACTACGCGCATTTCCAAACTTTCGATAGATGACCTATAAAGCGATAATTCCATTTAATAATAGACCAGTAACTTATAATTATTATTAGTGTATTGAATACCGTATTTACTGGAATAACCGCCTCGGCGCTTATTAAATGTATCGAGCCTCACATGTGACTCTTGGCGCTTAATTCCAAATTCTCTACAAAAATATGTTATTTTTATTAATTTAGTGGCATAGTTTGTAACTGTGCGAAACATTTACAGTAACTAACAGAACACTGACACCATTGGAAAACAGACTGCTAACTGCACAAGTAAATTGAGGAACAGAGAAGTTGTGCCATTAAGTTTACGGTCTTCATAATAGAACTATGTATCGCATAATACATATAATATTTTAAATTTCCAGTGCTGTTTTAGATTTACATTATAACGTATTTTTAATTAAACGGACTGATTACTCCGATAAGCACCACATCGCGACCGCGGTGTCTATTAACTTTTTTGTCCCAAATGTGGTGCTTTTTTTAGGGCGGGGCTTATTTAAGTAAATACGGTAGCCGGTATCATTAGGACCATTAGCGCGACATGACATAATAGTTTTATTAACGTGACTTTACATGACATGACATGAATTGATTCATTAGTTTGAAATGACTTGTCGTGACATAATTGAAATAGTATTATAAGCGCGACATGACATAATAGTTTTATTAACAAGACTTTACATGACATGACACGAATTGTTTCATTAGCTTGACATGACTTGTCGTGACATACTTTAAATAGTATATCATTAGGGTGACATAACATAATAGTTTTATTAGTGTGATATGACTTTTATCGTGATTTTCTTTGCGTAGTTCTATATTAGCGTGACATGTTTCGTTGTTTATTAGTAAAATAAGTAGGTTGGCTATTTGGCGGCAAAGATCAGTATGAGTGCAGGTGTATTGACCATATAGAGGGCCCTTCAGCGGAAAAGTGTGTCTGCTATTAGGGGCTGTTATCATCGAGACAGACAAACATGCTATTAAAGACAGGTGGCTGATAATTGTAGCATTAACCACTAAAACTACCAAACACAATAACAGTTTAGGCAGTGAACTGGTCAATGCGCATGTCTAATTGACCATTAAGGAAATACTTACTTGATAAGATTTATCACTCGCTCTTGGCCAACATCACTGACATCTTCCCCATTTACTCTTAGTATCTGATCATTAGAAAATAGCTTTCCGTGTGATGGCCCATCTGTGGAAGAAACATATCCTGTCATGAAAGAGATCTAGCACCTGTGAGTGTTTGAGATATACCCAGCTCACAATCAGACAGGTTTATAGTTTAATAAAACCCGTGAGTGCTTGATATATACCCAGCTCACAATCAGCTCGTTTTACCGTCAGTGTTTGAGATGTACCCTGCTCACAATCAGACAGGTTTATAGTTCAATAAATCTCGTGAGTGTTTGAGATATATCCAGCTCACAATCAGCTCGTTTTATAAATTAATCCAACCCGTGCATAGTGCTTGAGAAATCATGTTCAGCTCACAATCAGACAGGTTTATGAATTAATCCAGTCCGTGAGTGCTAATAATTGAGATATTCTCAGCTCACACTCAGACAATTTTATGGTTTAATCGAACCCGTGAGTACTTGAAAAAGAAGCACACACAAAAAACAATTTCCAATATAAAAATAACAAATCCTTTTGTATTCTTGGTGGTTTTGTCTTCATATATTTTCCATCGCCTTTTTAAAAAGTCGAGGTGGTTCCACTTATAATCCGTTGTGTTCTCACAGCGCATTAGCCTATTACTTCTCACGAGAAAGGAATCATCAAATATTCGTTAGAATATTTATCATTTTATTTTAGCTCGTTTCGCAATGAACATATATCCCCTTTATATAAACTACTTCCCTGCCTTATTATGCTATTTTTTTTATTTCGTTATAATTATTGTCATGAGTTTCATATACCCTTTCTAAGAATGTTGTCACCCGTGAAGTGAAAAGCATACACGCTAAATGCGCCGGGACTATGACCAACCTATGTATTACTACATGTACAACGCAGGGATTTTATGCCACATTGTTAATTTGTTATTAAGGAATTACCGTTTGACTTATTAAGCAACAAGAAATCCGTGCTCAATGCACATTTAGGTTTTGATCCATGATCCTTTGCGCCACTATCTTGAAGGCTTTTTAGAGGAGATAACTTTCTCGGAAAGGATGTATAGAAAAATCTAATTTACTTTCTAACACGGAAGCTCATTTTGTGATAATTGAGATAACATAATCGAATGACATGATAAAAAGATAAACCTTACCAGTTATCACCGAGCGAATAACGACAGGTTTTTCGCTGCCAGCAACGAATCCAAAACCTGAAAAAAATAACAGCAATTGAGCAACATTATTTCATTTGTACAATAAAATATATATAGTAAAGCACTGCATAGTCCTACAACATCACATTAGCCTGAGGAATGATTCATAGATCTGCGTTGAAGCGCTCACGTCGTGAATATCCCGTTGATATAACGAGCTGAATCAAAGAAAGCAGCGAGCGACAAGAGACCTCTAGCTAGCCTAATCAATACTTGAGTGATGGCTGGAATATAAATCTTTCGGACATAATTTCAGAAACGCACACAATAATAAAGAACAAAACGAAACGAAACGAAAGACACACACACCCACACTCAGAATAAAAGAGTTATTTCACGGATAAATTATAAATACATATTAAACTGAAGTTTTAAAGAAAATCGCCTTGAAATTTAGCGACTTACTAAATAGCTTCGTGGATACTTATATCAACGCATAGGTTGCCTTAAGCAATCTACATAGAGAAGCAGGTTTATCAAAATAGTACATATAATATATTAATACACACCCAATGAAGAATCTCGCATAATTTTCACCTTCCTTGACCGCTGGGCTGCCTAGAAACAAGAAAAAAACGTGGATTAAGGCAATTAGAAAAAGAATAACGTCAATATTTCATTATGAGTCATCAAGCAGCGAAAGAAATGGCTTTACCTGACGTGTGTATAAGCTCAATAAACTAAAAAATATAAACATATGCCCTAGTTTCTTGCCTGATAAGAAATAGAAACAATAACTACAACAACATCATCATCATCTTCATCAACAACAGGCAACAGCAATACACTAGAA
Organism: Metridium senile; assembly: GCA_949775045.1. Taxonomy (NCBI): domain Eukaryota; kingdom Metazoa; phylum Cnidaria; class Anthozoa; order Actiniaria; family Metridiidae; genus Metridium; species Metridium senile. Next base: position 66,027,131 of record OX459095.1, read on the forward strand.
TTAAACATATTACGTCACTATACAACTGATCAAGTGCTTACCATTCGTAACTGGATTGCCTGGTCACCCTCAGAGCGAGGGTCTTCCAATGTCGTGGTCTTTCCAACATGACTGAAAACACGCATGGAGAAATTAGATTGGTTGCGGACTTAGTATTAAGAAAGCATCTGCATGATCTAGTCTTTCATCAGTCCATCTCTTGTCCTTTATAACAAGTAATTTAATTCCAATATAAACTTCTCGTCCAATCAGACGAGGCGTTATATAGAAAGTTGCAATCCTTGAGCCAATCACTTCTTTAGAATGCGCGCGTTGATTTTCACTAGAACTTTTTTTTTTATTGAAAAGAAAAATCAGCTAAAAACACACAAAACACGGCAGAAAATAATAATAGGAAAATAAGGAAAAGAAGAAAAACATTCAAGCGAAAATAAATTGAAGTATATATACTGCATAGTTACAGTGCGACTACTGAAACCGGGGCCAACCAAGCAAATGTCAAAATAAATAGTTTTTGAGATAAGACAAAAAACTTGTAGAGGGTTCTCACAGGCTAAGATGTTTCTTATTCAATCTTTATCTATTCCGTTCACAAATAATGAAAATCATTAGCATTTTAAGCAAAAAAATCAAACATTTGTAGAGATTCTATTGTTCATATTCTCGATCGTGATTGAATAATCATGTTTTGGTGGCCCCGGTTTCAGTAGTCGCACTGTAAATATTCAAAATATGTTTTGTAATTGGTGATAATAGCCATGGGAAAACCTTACTCAATTTTTAATTGTTTTCGTATTTGAAAGGTAATTGTTATTTATTTACTGTGAGTATTAATAATCTCCGTGAGATTAATATCTTTGGACAAAGAAACGCTGTATCACTTCTGACAGTGTTTATCATTCTGAACCTTTTCCTTTGTATTCGATGTTTCTGGCTGAGTGATAATGACTAAATAGCCACTAATTAGAAACTATTATTCAATTCTATAATTCTATAGTTTTAGTAATTAAGTTATGTATGTTTGCTTTTTTATAAAAATGTTAATTTTTGATAAATTGCATGCACATACATTTACAGTGTAACGACTACAACCCAGGCCACCAACACGAAATTATCCATACACCAACGAGAATACAAACAATAGATTCACTACAAATGTTTTCCTCTTTTTGTTAAAAAAATGCTTATAATATTCCTTTATATATGTGAGCAAAACAAGACGCAATAAGAACTATCTAAGAGCTCCCTCCACATTTATTTTTAACTCAAAAATCATTCATTTTGAAATTTATTTTGGTGGCCCAGGTTGGGTTAGTGTTAGTTCAGGCACTGTAAATACATTAATTTTATAATTACAATATATGTCAATGGAAATATAGTTATAAAAAGTAATAATATGTGTAAATCACACACTATTTTAGTTACAGCAATTCACAACTTTCTGCAAACTTAGTGGCTACAGGTTCAGGGGTTGCAAGAGTAAAGTTTTTGATTGACACTCAGATTTCAAACAAAAAGAAAAAGTAATGTCTTTGGCAGGCAGGCAGGCAGGCAGGCAGGCAGGCAGGCAGGCAGGCAGGCAGGCAGGCAGGCAGGCAGGCAGGCAGGCAGGCAGGCAGGCAGGCAGGCAGGCAGGCAGGCAGGCAGGCAGGCAGGCAGGCAGGCAGGCAGGCAGGCAGGCAGGCAGGCAGGCAGGCAGGCAGGCAGGCAGGCAGGCAGGCAGGCAGGCAGGCAGGCAGGCAGGCAGGCAGGCAGGCAGGCAGGCAGGCAGGCAGGCAGGCAGGCAGGCAGGCAGGCAGGCAGGCAGGCAGGCAGGCAGGCAGGCAGGCAGGCAGGCAGGCAGGCAGGCAGGCAGGCAGGCAGGCAGGCAGGCAGGCAGGCAGGCAGGCAGGCAGGCAGGCAGGCAGGCAGGCAGGCAGGCAGGCAGGCAGGCAGGCAGGCAGGCAGGCAGGCAGGCAGGCAGGCAGGCAGGCAGGCAGGCAGGCAGGCAGGCAGGCAGGCAGGCAGGCAGGCAGGCAGGCAGGCAGGCAGGCAGGCAGGCAGGCAGGCAGGCAGGCAGGCAGGCAGGCAGGCAGGCAGGCAGGCAGGCAGGCAGGCAGGCAGGCAGGCAGGCAGGCAGGCAGGCAGGCAGGCAGGCAGGCAGGCAGGCAGGCAGGCAGGCAGGCAGGCAGGCAGGCAGGCAGGCAGGCAGGCAGGCAGGCAGGCAGGCAGGCAGGCAGGCAGGCAGGCAGGCAGGCAGGCAGGCAGGCAGGCAGGCAGGCAGGCAGGCAGGCAGGCAGGCAGGCAGGCAGGCAGGCAGGCAGGCAGGCAGGCAGGCAGGCAGGCAGGCAGGCAGGCAGGCAGGCAGGCAGGCAGGCAGGCAGGCAGGCAGGCAGGCAGGCAGGCAGGCAGGCAGGCAGGCAGGCAGGCAGGCAGGCAGGCAGGCAGGCAGGCAGGCAGGCAGGCAGGCAGGCAGGCAGGCAGGCAGGCAGGCAGGCAGGCAGGCAGGCAGGCAGGCAGGCAGGCAGGCAGGCAGGCAGGCAGGCAGGCAGGCAGGCAGGCAGGCAGGCAGGCAGGCAGGCAGGCAGGCAGGCAGGCAGGCAGGCAGGCAGGCAGGCAGGCAGGCAGGCAGGCAGGCAGGCAGGCAGGCAGGCAGGCAGGCAGGCAGGCAGGCAGGCAGGCAGGCAGGCAGGCAGGCAGGCAGGCAGGCAGGCAGGCAGGCAGGCAGGCAGGCAGGCAGGCAGGCAGGCAGGCAGGCAGGCAGGCAGGCAGGCAGGCAGGCAGGCAGGCAGGCAGGCAGGCAATAATTTTCTAGTGTTTAGAAAAATACTTACTTAATGTAGTATTTGACATTATTTTCAGTTATGCCAGCTTCCCATCCATAAGGCAGGGCTAGTTTACTAGACCAGACATCTGTTGGTGGATACCACTGGGCTGTTCCTGTCTCTGAACTAAAAACAGTTATACAGGATTAATTAGAGTAAATATATATAAATTATACAAAAAACATGGATGCAGTCAATAAAATAAAATAAACTTTTAAACCCGACCTGTTTTGAAGGTCAAGGTAAATCATTCTTAATCATATATTTTTAAATGCAATAATATATAGCTCTTTAATATCTGCTAGGGGCTTATTAACATTATTAATAAATTATAACAAACACATTAATGCCTATTTAAATCATTCAGTTTTAGATTTTTTTAACAAAAAATAAAATATCAAAATAGTGTTCTAATAATATATATAATCCAAAACAATGAAAGTAAGAAAAAGTTGAAAAGTAAAATAAATTAGCAGAAAGCTTTCTTAAAAAAAATTTATATACTCTTAAAACTATTAACTGTTGAATATATCTCTTTATAAAATATTTGATTTAAATCGCACACTCTGATTAGCTGAGAAGCGTTCTCTATAACTCAACAGTGCAAGGAGCGTCGATTTGTTTGATTTTAACTACTGAATGTTTTATAAAAGAAATAGAAAACTCGGCAGCAGTACTCTATCGAGTTATAGAGCACTTGGGAATTTTAAGAAGACTTGAGAAGCGCTGAGAAGCACTCCGCTACGTGTCGTGCTTCTCCTATCGCTTCTCTCATCTTCTTAAAATCCCTGCGTGCTCTATAACTCAACAGAGCACGCTGCCTCGTTTTCTATTTCTTCAATTTAAAGCTGAAGCACCTATACTTGTACATTCCATAAACATTAGGTTTCAATAGTTTCAATATTACATTAGAATAACACAAAGCTAACTATTTAGACTGCTAAATGTTACATATAAATGCTTGTTTCACACTGCACACCATAAGCAAATAGTTGCAGTTAGAGTAAAGAAAGGTAGTATAATGTAGTATAATTTGTGTGTTCAATCAATCACTCCATCATTCCATCAATTTGTCAATCAATCAATCAAACAAACAACCATCGATCAATCAAGTACATTTGTTTAAACTTGGTAAATATGTGTGAATTATTTCTCAAGTTAATGAAGATCTTCAAAAGCAAATAATGTATTTGTATTAAATGTCATTTGATTGATATATTGAGTATAATAATTTAGGCAATAATAATGATAGCTTGTCCAATGCTACATATTACCCAAGTTAACCTCAAAATATATCATTTATTTTTATTATTTACTAAAGACTTTAGAATGCATATATCTGCTAGATTTCGCTCAAAAATCCACTCCTATTAACATGCTACATTTTGTATTATATTGCAATTGGCCCTGTCAATATTTGACACACACATCAGTTTTGTCAGCATGTACCTATAAATTTAAAATAGTTTACCATAAACTATAACATTATATTGATAGTTTCCATTGTCTCAGTTAAACTGTCTTGATTGTCATGTAATGTTTATCTATAAAAAAAAACTGTAAGAACGAGAATTATCTTATTTCGTAACATGCACGCAGATTATATTGACAATTGAACTTACACCTGCAGATACCTGTTCTTATTCAAATTAGACAACCTTATAATACCTTACCTTATAATATTTTGATATTTTATCACACAATTATTAGCTTATAAAATAGCAGAAAAAAGGCAACATTAATTGTTACGCCGTAAATGTTATATCTGGCAGTTTGAAACTTTATAGAAGTTACTATAGCAATCGAAAATAATTCGAAGAAATGTATATTTTTTCAAATTCACGCATGAATAAATTTAACGTTGATTGAAATAAAATGTACATTGAGTTGTCCTAAATCAGTCATCAAAGCATTTAGATAAGATCTTATTTCGAACAGTGTTTCAATATTGTTATTACGAAAGAGCACTAAACATTGAGAAATAATTTTACTATATGACTAAAATATTAACGAGCGAGCTAAAAATAATATGACTCAGTTTTTTTTTAATTTAGAGCATTGCAAGTATAATTTCTGGATAAATAATTATATAAGATTTGAATTGTGAACAACCACAGCGCAAACAATAAGAAGATATTCCTGTTCAAAGTAAACGGTAAAACGAGTCCGTTTGTTTGTTGTATTTTTGGCTGATTCATTCTACAAATATGCATAATATAACGTATCGGTAAACTAGCGTAGTTTAGTACCCTAACTTGTCAAGTCCTTTGTGTTTCCTTATTGATCAATATTGAAGGTTGAAATCACAGTAAAAACAAATCATTTACAACATTCTTAAATCGAGTTTTAGGCCCTGCATTTAACTGTGAATAAATCAAATCGAACAATACACGAAATATTTCCAAGCGGGCATCTGAATACACAAAATATATTTACATTATAGATTCGTTTCAAAATCAGAACAATCTTACAAAACTTTGGTATATATCACAATAAATAATCGAATAAAAATATTTAAAATGATTTAAAGTTGTGAATATGGAAACATATCGATATGTATAGAAACTTACTTGACAAAATAGAATCTCTGATCGGAACCACAGACGATTCTCCATTGCACTTGTTGTTTACCGCCATTACAACCAGTGTGATTAGCGATAGTGTTTTGCTTCTCATTTCCGTTCTCCATCGGTTAAAGGCAACAAATTCGAACAAATCTTGGTCGTTAGAATAAATAAATGCTCTACGACTACCATTTCTACGAACATACTAACGTATATAGTGCTACAACTTTGGGAATCTCGACATTTTAAATCGAAAAACTCGCCATTGTGATAATATAAAAGGCGTTAGGACATCTTTAAAGTATATTCTTCAGTTAGCGACCAGTGTTTTTTAAGGAATGGCTAAAGAAATGTCGAGTTTCATTGAATCAACCAACATCAAAAGCATTCAGAATCTTGTTTTGAATAGAAGTATACCGCTGACCGTCAAACTGTAGGCTCCAAGTAGGTCATTGGTATCAATAGCATTCACCTGTTCCGTTCTTTAATTAAGGTATCAAATTGTACAACTTTAGAATTAACTCGAACAAGTAGATCAGTCAGTTAGTTCTTTTGGGTGAATGGTTTATGGTGTGAATGTTGGAGTTTAAAATTGTTTTGTTTAACATTGGATGGTCGGGGTATATAATTTATATTGCTATTTTGAAAAATAACATCCTTCCTAAAGGTAAAAGAAATTATAAATAACGTCAAGAATACGATAAGGTTGCGGACAACAACAATTCTTCAATCTGGAACTCCATTTGTAAAATAGCACTTCCTAGTGACTTTTCTAGCCTTTCTCAGTTTAAATCAACAACAACAACAACAACAACAACAACAACAACAACAGCAATAAACTTTATTTAAAGAGGGCGACGTACCAACCGATTGAGTTATCTAACTTATGGCCCTCAAATCATACTCATCTCTACTTGATGACACTTTTGATGTTGTTATCTGCACTTGCTCACTGGTTCGCCATTGTCCTTGTCACAGATCTTTATTACTTATATAGCGCAAATATCTATATGTGTATAAACAAATGGGAAATGATTATATTTTAGATTCATATTCAGTTATTAATTTACAGCAGTTCTCAGTCACACGTGCACCGCACGCATAAAAAGCACCGCTATAAAACGTGAAGTTGGTGGATGTCAATCAAACTGTGTTTTCAAGACGCATGATGTTTTTTACTTCAGTCGGGTTGCGAAACATGTCTGAATCTGTCGAAAATCCTCTTCGTCGGATTCAGACATGTTTCGGAACCCGACTGAAGTAAAAAACACCGTGCGTCTTGAAAACACAGTTTGATTGAAATCCACCAACTTCACGTTTTATAGCGGTGCTTTTTATGCGTGCGGTGCACGTGTGACTGAGAACTGCTGTAATTATCTATTTAATTATTATCCTTAGCGATAAGGAAGGCAATTTCCAAGGGTGATACAGACACGGCATAAATGTATAAATAAGGATAATCTTTGTGACTGATGTTTTTGTTTTGTTCCCTATTTATAATGATGCTATTATAAGTATTATAACTACGGACAGGAGCCATTGCATGACCTATCTAACACACTCATGCGGCACAAGTAAACATGGTAAATTGGTAAACTTATATACATGTTATAAGGTATTATATAACATTATTAGCTGTCGCGCCTGAGTGCCAGCACTCAATCCATTCGCTCCGTAGATATTGTAAAATACATAGAGAATACTTCATGGAAAGTGCGCGCGTACGGTTTTTATTCACGAGTTGTGCAGTATCAAAAAAAAAACGAACGAGCGAGTCTTCGAGCGAGTACGAAACTACGAGTGAATAAAAACTGTACAAAGCACTTTCCATGCTGTATTCTGTTTATTATGGCATACTGGGAAATTTGATAATATTCCATAATCTTTTATTTGATTCTCAATTCAAACTGCAAAATATACGTAAATGTGATGAAGAATATTTTATTTCAATTGGTACAAAGATCATTGAAAACAAGTATAATGATCATTAAGCTTAAATATGTATACTGTAAAACTGCAAAATCATATCAGTGATATGCAGAAAAGACCAACAATCTAGTACAATAAAGAAGACAAAATACGACGTAAACATCTTCAAAAAATATTTTTGCAAACTCGTGTTTTTGTAAGACGGCAACTTTATTGGCTTCCCGTCAATCATGTAAAAACTACGCATTTTGATTCGTATTTATTAAAAACGCTTTGAAATCAATTCTTTTCTTTCGTAAATGTGATGAAGAATATTTTATTTCAATTGGTACAAAGATCATTGAAAACAAGTATAATGATCATTAAGCTTAAATATGTATACTGTAAAACTGCAAAATCATATCAGTGATATGCAGAAAAGACCAATACAGAAATTCTTGCCTTAAACACAAATAGAATGAAAATGTGAGACAACGTATGCTGCATTTTTGTGGAAAAAAAAGTAAAAATGTTTAACTTAGGTTATTCAGAATCCGAATCTAGTACACTTCTAATTCGCTTCCATTTACTCTTTTCAACAATTGAGGTTTCGCTTTGCGAAGGAACAACAGGAGAAGTATTCAGAGTGCTAACTGAAATATTGAAATATATACCCGCCGCTTATACTTGCTCCTTCAAATAACGTCGTTGGCTGCGGTATAGATGATGAACAAGACGCACTATTGTCGACTGTGGTTTGTTGTTGAACTGTCTTTGACTCGGTGCAGCTCAGAATTTCAGACATTTTACGTTGCTGTTGTATGTTAACGGAACTATAGTTCACTATACTTTAACTGCATGATGTGTGTTGGAGGAATGTCATTGTCATTGAGTTTCTGAATCATTCCTTTACGAGCGCTGTGATTTGTTAGCCGCTCATTTGAGAGATTGCCCTTTGTCGCCATCGTTTTCATAAGCGTATTTAGTTTGTTTACATCTTTTCGTCTAACCAAACGAATGAATTCAGCTAGATATCTATCTATAGCTCTTGTGGCTCTATTTCGTTAACTAGCTTCTCTTTCCTCATTTTGTGATGTTAGATAGCGTTATAAAAGCCTTATTTATTATATACATACTAAGAAATTCTTTATTTATTGATACTGCACAACTCGTGAATAAAAACCGTACGCGCGCACTTTCCATGAAGTATTCTCTATTTATCATATGACCGTATTTTACTGTACGCGTGGTTCTAAAAAAAACATTGGGGAAAATGGCGTCAGCAAAAAAAGTACGCTTTTCCGAAAAGTGTAATAATTTCCCGTTCGGACTCGCCGTTCGGACCCGCCGCCCAGTGTAACAATGTCCAACGATAGCGAGTTTTACTATCCCCTACCTGTAGAACTAACATATATTGAAATTATAGCCGAGCAAGCGACATGTTTCGAGACTGAAAACCAACAAGATATGTTGAAATCAGATGAAGAAATTCAAGCGTTCATTAGATGATAACAACAATCTAGTACAATAAAGAAGACAAAATACGACGTAAACATCTTCAAAAAATATTTTTGCAAACTCGTGTTTTTGTAAGACGGCAACTTTATTGGCTTCCCGTCAATCATGTAAAAACTACGCATTTTGATTCGTATTTATTAAAAACGCTTTGAAATCAATTCTTTCTATGTG